>JAFEMH010003670.1:0-252686 GCA_022495995.1 Adenophora triphylla var. japonica
TTTTTTAGGGCAAAATGGGAAAGAAACAAAATAGTGAAGACAAAATGGAAATTTCGATCATTGGAAACTATTAAATAGTACTATTCACTCCCTTCCTTCATTTATACTATAGATAATTTAGGTTTCTTCACCAGTGTGCTTGTTGTACCATTAATTATTTGTTGTACTTTGTTAGTAGAAGAAGTTCGAATGTAATCCTCTTCTTTGTCATCTCGATATCCCATCCCCTCAATTTAGGAAATTTGAATACTTGTAATCCATTTATGGTATTCCTTTTTAGTTGTTTTATTGTTAAAAAATTAGTTTTAACATTCGTCAGTTAAACACACGAAAAAAAAAACGTTGATAAATAATATGAACTAAATCAAAATAGTTAGGGTGAGTTTGGCATTGCTTCGATTCCACGAAAATTAATTTTCAAAAGTGATTTTTGAAAAATTGATTATTTGTAATAAATACTAAAATTTATAAGTATATTTGGATAGTATATGTTAAAAATTGATTATAAAGAAGTTAAATATTAAAAATGATATTTACGATATGTATCTCGATATAATAAATGCATAAAAGAGATAAGGGTTATTATTGTAAAAACAACACAAATAATAACTTCTAAGAATCACTTTTAACAAAAGTTGGATCATAGTTGTTTTTCTACGAAAACACAATTTTTTACATTTTAACGGCTTAAAATCATAATCACTATTATTGTTATCCAAGTATTATTAAAAGTGATTTTAAGCTTCAAAAGTGATTATAAGCTATAAAAAAATACTCACAAACTCACACTTACTATAAATATCTCATTTGATTTGCATAACGATCATTAAATAGAAATAATTACCTCATTTATGAGAAATTAATATTATCAACAACTATTTGTTTTCATTAATTCGCGGCTTTTAAAAAATAATCTTTTTTCATATAATCTTATAAACTCATAGACTTCGTATTTTCTAACCAACATTATATAATTATATAATAGTTTTCTTTTTGAAAAATTATATTATAGTTTTTATTTAGAAAACCCATATAAAATAGATTTTTTTAGAAAACAATTTTGAAATAGTTAAGAAATCATTTATTTATTGTTTTAGCGATAAATATACAATTATAATCCAAAAAAAAATCAACGTAAATTTTCAATGCAAATTATTTATCCCAGTTTTTAAAAATTCTTTCTTATACTTTTTATTTACCAATTTTTTTATTTGTAAAAGTTCATATAAATAACACTAATTGAAACTTTATATTACTCTTTAAGAAGATGGTTATATAAAACACTAAAATCTCAATTTTTTATATTATTATTTGTTTGGAGATTTAATGAAAAAAATATTATCAATAATAAACTCAAAATTTATGTAAAAAAATGGCTAAATAAGATTTCAAGCCTATTTTTTTAATTAACATTATAACTATTAGCTAAAAAATCACTTAGTTTGAAGAAATTAATGACGAAGGAAAAATGTTCTTATAAAAACAAAGAAGAATTTAAGAAAATATAATTTTGAAAACAAAAATTTCAACAAAAATATATCATCACATTAATTTAATAATATTACAGATTCCTAAACATAATCAATAACTATTTTCATTTAAAAAACACTCTTCAATTAAGAAAAAATGATAAAAATATCAAAATATTATTGTTATACATAATCAATAACCATTAAGAAAAACTTAATTAGTTACATATATGTTTGTTCAAACATACTCCCTCAGATCCCATAAAACATTACCCATTTTACTATTTTGAGCGTCACATTTAAAGTCACACTTTCCTAAAAAGGAAATTTTTAATACTTCTTTATTCTTGGGACCCACTTGTCATACTCACAACACTTTTCAAATTTACTATTCTCTCCACTCATTCTCTCTCCTCCCGCTCACAATACCTACTTTAATAACATTATTCCTTATTTTGCATTACCAGCGGTAAAGGGGTAATGTTTTTTGGGACGGAGGGAGTATATTTTATTTATCCTTACAAATAATTCAAAATGCTACATCAAAATAGATACAATTATTTGATTGAACTTTAATCAAAAAGTTTCAAAGTTTTAATTATTTTTGAACGGAATAATCTGTGATGGGCTGAGCCCAGCGTACAACTACGAGCACAGGGGGCCCAATAGGCCCGCCACAGGACCCAACTATGAAGTATCGAGATCGGATCCAGGTCATGGCCCGTCAGGCTCAGAGTTACTTGTCGTCGTTATTGAACGACCCGAGCCCGTCAAGCGGACGAGCTATTGTATCGATAAGGAAGGGTTTGACTTATAACTTCGTCGTCGCTCCAAGGAGAGATCGTCGACGAGGTAGGCCCGCTAACGACGAGTCTTCCCTCAACGCGGACCCGGCGCTCGTCCAAGAGAGAGCGTCGTCACGAGCGACCAACACTCTCTCGTCGAGTCACC
This sequence comes from Adenophora triphylla var. japonica, assembly GCA_022495995.1. Taxonomy (NCBI): domain Eukaryota; kingdom Viridiplantae; phylum Streptophyta; class Magnoliopsida; order Asterales; family Campanulaceae; genus Adenophora; species Adenophora triphylla. The sequence goes on from JAFEMH010003670.1 coordinate 2,421, forward strand.
TCTCGAGACGACCCCAGTGGACGATACGGCTCGAGGTCGTCTCCTCTGATTAAGCTTCCTCGACGAAGCTTGGTTAATTAGCTAATTTGGGATAATGTCGGACACTCGCTACGGTGCCCCTAGTTACACGTGCATTCATACAACCAATAATAACAACAAAAGGCGTGCGGAGTTGACTTTCCTCTATAAGGTAAACTACTTATCGGATGTCGGGTGTTGCGGTGTCCTTACATAGACGGACCCAATCTGGGCGCGACACGTGTACGCCTAGGAGATGGAAGGCGATCCCGCGGGCGGCATCAATCCAATCCAACGGTTACAGTGAAAACCCTAATACCACCTTTCCAACTATAAATAAGAGAGTAATATCATGGAAAAAGGTAATGCCTTCTTTGCATATTTCCATACCCACGCACTCCATGATATTTGCACCATATTTCCGAGACCATAATCTTACTCTCGCGCCGGAGAGAAGCTTAGGAAGACCCCAGGCGCGGTTTCCACCCTTTATTTCTTGTGCGTGCGAGATCCGGAGCTAAGCTCAATCATTCGTTGGACACAGAAGCGGAGCTTTGCACGCTTTCTGCTTGCGATCAGTTGGTTCCATTCTTAGGAAACGTGTTAGTGATCTTCGGCTGAAATACAATGAGCGGAGCTTGATTTGGAAAAATGGTGTCAGGTGGTCATGCTGACCGGTAAATCAGCTAGGAGATGAGGGCGTACCACCTCGGCAAGAAAATCCTAGGCCACCCTCACCACCTAGGAACCCTAACTTAAGGGTTACCGGAGTCACGAGGGATGGTTGATGGTACAGTCTTCAAGCGGCTAGAAGAAGAGAAAAGGGGCCTGCGAGCGCCGGGAGGAGACCTCCGCTAGAAAGGAGGCTGAGACGGCCGCAAGGTATACGGGAGGTCCCTCTAACCCTAATCTCGACGGAAGCGGCTTTCCTCGTCGAGAGAGCTAACGCCCTCGGGAGTTCTTGCAAATCCAGGACGAAAGCTAATCCATATGGCCGCTCCTCGAAGCTCCCCGGGCATCCCGTGAACAATCTCGTCGGGGAAGGAGGAGAAGGAACCGGAGAGAGAGAATGCGAGGTCGTCGTGAAGGGGCTTGCCATTTGAAGCGAGCAAGTTGTGCCCGGCTTGACCTGGGAGCACATCCAATGAAGACGGAGCCAAGGAGCCCGTCACGCGGCTGACGGCGAGGTGGCCCGAGGCCTCGCGGGGAGCTCGTCGTCGAAAATCTTGAAGCTATCGGGGAATCAAGTCGTCAGGGGTCGTCTACGGACTCCGTCATTAAGAAATGAACGGGCGCCGAGCCAAAGAGAGAGAACTCGATCTCCAGCGTCATGAACGAGAGGCTTCCCGGATCTTATAGGTCGTCTCCACCTCCCAGTTTATAGGGGACGATCCATCTCACGACGACTGCCCAGCAGAAGGCGACGGTCTAATCTGGGTGCAGGGGCCCCGTCAAGATAGGATCCCCCAGTGGCCGGCGAGAGAGGTAGACATGAGGAGAATTTTGAGGTTGAAACGTCAAGTGGAAGAGTTGAGGACAAGAGGAATAAAGTGGACGGCGACGACTACGATGACGACGGCGGCCTATGAATCCCCTTGCTCTCACTGGATGTTGGAAGCTGGACCCCAGGAACCGGGCTTTAAACTACCCGACCTTAAGCAATACGACGGCTCTACCGGTCTGCCATGGACCACATGACTACACCTTGAGGCACGAGATGTACGTGGTGGCAAAAAGCCACAGCCACGACGACGTCGTGTGCGAAGGCTTTCACAATGGCACGTTGGTCGACTCTGCTTTGAGGTGGTTTAGAGGCCTACTAAAGGGAGTATTGAATCTTGGAAACGAGATGAGGAAGAAGTTTTAGGAAGGTTTGCTACGGCGGGAGAGCGTCGTAAGACGGTCAGCGACCTCGGCAACATATCCCCGAGGAACTGCGAAAGCTCGATGAACTACTTGAGAGGTTTAAGAAATTGGTAGATCAAATTGATGAGGATCTAACCGATAGAGAAATAATAAATTGCTTCGGACATGGCGTCCTTTCCTCTACCACTGGACTACGAGCTCCAAGTCCACCCGGCCGAGTCTCGCAAAGACCTCTATGCCAAGGCGTGCGCCGTCGCAGAGGCCAGAAGAAAGAAAGTTACAAAGAGAGGGAAAGTACGTGGACGAGGCGACGACGAAGTCAAAAGGATAAGGGCGGAGAAAAAGGAAAGAACAAAGTGAGCGGAAAAAGTTCCGGAGTCGTACACTCCACTTACCGTTTCCGGAGCGAAATTTTAAGCAACGTTGATTTCGGCCCGGCCCAGAAGATGAACCACTAACGGGAAGGGAAAGAAGAACATGAACAAGTATTGTGAATACCGCGAGACAAGGGGCACGACACCAGGAATGTTTTAGTTTGAAAAAAGATCATTCAAAGATGGATCGGCAGGGCGGCGGAGGAATACATAAGGAAGGACCGTCGAGTGCAGCCGGGCCAGGATTGCTAACGGCAGACGCGCCCCAGAGGAACCCAAGAATGGTCTGGTGATCTACGAGGAGATGAGCAAAAACCAGATTAAGAGCGCCATCTACCATTTAAAGAAGGCCCGCCACGTCCCCGAAAGTAGAAATTCCAAACGACGTCATAAGTTTCTTTCCTACGAGCTTCCGGCCCAACCCGTTAGCTCGTCAACAAACCTTAGTCATACCGGGTTTCATTGATAATTGTGAGTCACGGAGAATCTTGATTGATCTTGGAGCGGCAAGGATATCTTATTTTACAATGTCTACCAACGAATGGGTCTACGACGGTCGCCTAAGTCCATACTTAGGTCGTGCAGAGGATTCACCAATCATCGGGTAGATGCGAAAGGCCAAATTAGCCTCTCAGTTGATATCGGAGAACACCCCTTAAGAACAATCAAAACCGTAACCTTCATAGTAATCGACGTCGTCAGTGATTATCATGCCATCCTTGGCCGGTAGGGTCGATCCGCTTTGGGGATCGTCGCCTCGGTTCCCATCAACGAGTTAAATTTCCTTCACGTGCTTAGGAGTCGGATGTGTGTTGGGGACGGCCCCAGAATTCCTAGAGCACGTGCTAAAGGCGAAACGGACTATCGAAATAGACGACCCAAATCACAATGTGAAGCTCTCAAAATCCATCAAAGAAACGACGACCTCGTACGCCAATGTCTCAGCGATCGAAGTGCGTCGAAGATCCAGAAATTTTCTTTGAAGTATTCTTGAACAGAAAAACTGCGGAAACACAACCTTTGGCCGCCCAAGAATCGGGGGCCGACTGGATAAGGCGATTGACGACGAGGTACCGGATCGACGCCGAAGCGAGAAGGAAAATTAAGGAGATCGTCATTGAGTCCATGGATTTTAGGGACGATGCCCCAGAGATGAAGCCGGCGGAGCGAGCTACTCGAACTAGTCATCCACCCGGATTATCCCGAAGCGAGAAAATAAAGCGGGGTCTCGGTTGTGCGGCGAGGAGAGGGAAGAGATAATCTCCTACTCAAACGAAACCTCGACGTTTTCGCTTGGAGAGTAGAAGATATGAAAGGCATTAGAGAAGACGTGGCGGTTGCGGGCTTGGGGTGAATCCTACTATGAAATTCAAGGAGCAAAGGTGTCGTGTTTTTCAGGCGAAAAGGAGATTGCCATAAAGCAAGAGATTGAGAAAGCGCTAAGTCTTTGGAATCATCGTGAGCCGGGTTCCACGACTGGTTGCCAATGTGGTTCTAGTGAATAAACCTAATGGGAAGTGGAGATTGTGTGTTGACTTTGCGATTGAACATGGCGTGTCCCGAGGACGGTTATCCCTTGCCAGAATCGACAAGCTCGTCGATTACGTAGCCGGCCATACTACTCGAGCTTTCTTGATGCCTACTCAGGCTATCACCAAATCAAGATGGTGAGGAGGACATTCAGCTTGACTTTTCGGGCGGCGGGGGAACTTACGTTTATACGAAGATGCCTTTTGGGCTTAAAAACGCCGGTGCCACTTACCAAAGGATGATAAATAAGATGTTCAAGGAACGGATCGGCGACAATGTCTGGAGGCGTACGTTGACGATATGGTCGTCAAATCAAAAGAGGAAGCACGTCGACGACCTAGAACAAACATTCACCAACCTACGAGCCAGTGACATGGTCCTCGGCCCGCTAAATGCGTTTTCGGAGTTCTTTGCGAGGAAGTTCCTAGGATTTATGCTCTCTCGGCGGGGATCGAAGCCAATCTGAGAAAATCAAGGGCGTTGATGGATATGGCCGAACCTACGAGCATCAAGGAGGTTCGGCGCCTAAATGGACGAGTAGCGGCCTTAGGTCGTTTTATTGCCATCTGGCGAGAGATCACTCCCGTTTTAAGGCTCTCCGAGGCGCAAAAGACTTCAAATGGACGGACGAATGTTCCCAGTCGTTCAAACGGTTGAAAGAATATCTTGGCTCTCCACCACTCCTCCAAAGCCCCATAGCAGGGGAAGACCTTTACATTTATCTCTCGGCGAGTGATAAGGCCGTCGCCGCCGTATTGGTCAGGGAGGAAGGAGGAACTCAGAGGCCGGTTTATTACGTCAGTAAAGCTTTGTCAGATGTTGAAACCCGTTACTTTAACGCGGAAAAGATCGCTTACGCTCTCGTCATTACAGCACGAAAGCTACGAGCATACTTCTCCGCTCATCCCATCGTCGTATATACAAATGCCCCACTGCGCAAAATCTTGCACCGTCCTGAAAGCTCTGGTCGTCTTCTCAACTGGAGTATTGAGCTGACTGAGTTCGATATAGAGTACAGGACGAGGAAGACCCTGCAAGCTCAATCATTGGCAGACTTCCTGGTTGAAACGTCGTTCACCATCGACGACGATCAAAGGAAGCCACGGCCAGCGAGCAAGGGGAAGGAGGTCGCCGAACAGCAAGCGGAGTTAGTCTTGCCCGTAGGATGTTGGAAAATCTTTTCAGACGGGTCAGCAACCAAGAATCTGAGCGGAGCAGGGATCGTCCTTGTTGAGCCAGAAAGCGGGACAGTTTTTGAAGAAGTTTTGAGGTTCAAATTTCAAGCATCAAACAACCAGGCCGAGTACGAGGCACTCGTAGCAGCCATTGAGTATGCAAAGTGTTTTGGAGCTACAAAAATTGCAGCTTATTGTGATTCTCAATTGATCGTGAACCAAGTGAGAGGAGATTATCAAGTCGTCGATTCCACCCTGCAGAAGTACCACCTGTTGGTCGGAGAATTGATATAAGGTTTAGAATTTTGGGCCATACAGAGAATCGCTCGAGAAAACAACGAGCACGCCGACTTACTTTCAAAGCTAGCTACGGACCAACTCCCTGAGGACGAGCATGGCCATCACTTGGCCTATTTAGATCAACCAGCTTATGAACGGGTGAAGATCCTCTGCATCGGAGACGGCCCAAAATGTTGGATCGACGAACTAAAGGCATTCATTGAACAAGAGGAGTTGCCAACGGACGAGGTCTCGGCAAGACGAATAAAGAGGAAGTCAGCCAGATTTACGGTCGTCGAGGGAGAGCTCTACAGACGATCCATTACCCGGCCATTGCTGAAGTGCGTTCATCCAGACAAGGTCGTTCAATTGCTGTTTGAAGTGCATCAAGGAGAATGTGGAGGCCATCCTGGGGCCCGTACATTGGCTGATAAAATCATAACCATGGGATACTACTGGCCCCACCTTCGTGAAGACGCTAAACAATTTGTGAAAAAGTGTGACACCTGCCAACGATTCGCCGACCTCCCCAAGCTGCCTACAACTGAGCAAACCCCTGTCTTGGCTGCCTGGCCGTTTGATATGTGGGGTGTTGATCTGATTGGGCCTTTTCCGCCGGCCAAGGGAGGAGTCAAATATGTGATCGTAGCGGTTGATTACTTTTCAAAGTGGGTGGAGGCCAAGGCCTTGAACAAGATTACTGAAAACAACGCCCTAAGCTTCATTCATGACTCAATATGGTGTCGCTTCGGAATCCCAAGGGTGATCGTTTCAGACAACGGCCTACAGTTTTCAAGAAAATTCGAGCAGGAATTGAACAGGATGGGCGTCAAACACTCCAAGTCGTCCGTCGCCTACCCCCAAGGCAACGGGCAAGGCCAAGCGGCCCAATAAACTCGTCTTATCTGCCTTGTACAAAAATGCGGAAGGAAGAGATACAAGATGGTTGGACGGACTACCCTCGCCCTCTTCCGGGCCGTCCGCACAACCACCCGGGGCCTACGGGGAAACCCCATTTGCTTTGGCTTATGGCTCGAGAGGCCACGGCCCCCGCCGAACTTCCCGCCGACGGACCGAGTTGCTTTGTACGAGGTAGAAAAGAACATCCACAGCCGACAAGTCGATCTGGACCTCGTAGACGAACGGAGATTGGATGCCCGGTGAGGATGGAGAACTACAAAAAGAAAACCAAGGCTTATCACGACAGGAAGGTGAAGAAAAGGTTCTTTAAGGTCGGTGACCATGTACTAAGAAAGATTGAAGCAACGGGACTCAAAGCCCGTCAAAACAAACTCTCCCCCAATTGGGAAGGACCATACATTGTCACAAGTGTGGTCAGAGAGGGAACCTATCGCCTTGCAAAGCCGAACGGTGAAAGTCTCAAGCATCCATGGCACGCCAACCACCTAATGAAATACTACTTTTGAGGTCGTCGACAACATCCAGCGCCCTTAGGGCACCTACCTTGTGGTTCCTTATGTAATTTTGTGAAATTTGAAGTTTTTGGGAAATTGTAAGGGATACTTATAAATCCCAGTAGCTCGTTTTTTACTAGAAAGTTATTTATGAAAGATCGTCGCTTAGTTGATTTTCTACTACACAAATTCTAGCACTTTAACCAAGTATAAAGGTTAGACGAAGCCAGACTTCGTCGAATGCATCTACTTTAACCAAGTATAAAGGTTAGACGAAGCCAGACTTCGTCGATCGCTATAACGGTATAGATGACTCGTCTATAGAACTTTGTCTACGAACAAAAATCTATTGACCTTCATACTATTCCTACGAGCCATTGAGAAGTTGAGAAAATACAAGTTTGAACAAAGGTCGACCACATTAGGACGAACCAAGTTCTGGTCATAAAACGACGACTACTCACACTTGTCCTCAAACTTACTCGTCCAATAGGTTATCACATGCTATCTATGTTAACACACGTATTAACAAACGAGAAAACAAAGGCGTTGAATAACTTAAAACATGAAACAAACATTGTACGACCCCCTCTAAACAACGAGGAAACAAAGCCGGCTACATTACAAACATTAAAAATTGTCTTGAAATAATTGTTTGGAACCACCACCAAAAACTCAACATTGTTTTGAGACATTACAAACGATCTCCTAAAAATCAAACGATCACTGGGGGTCAACACCAACATCAGACGGAGCTGCATCAGGGTCTGGGGCATCCTCGACGAAATGTTTGAAATAGGCGTCGAAATTCTTAGGATCAACTACGGGAACCGGCCACTCGTCCCTCCCAGCCTTCTCGTCGTCTTCTCTTATAATGAGTAAGTCGTTGTCATTGAAGGGAACTGAAGGATGAACTAGACGAGCTTCTTCGTCATATGGCAATTCAGTGCAAAGGTCAGCCAGCTTCCTCGTAGACAAAAGACCCTTAGTTTCCGGATCAGCAAGAATCCTCCGGGCTAAATGTTTGGCTCCGTCCTGGAAGAAGCAACTGGCCTTATCAGCGACGATCTTGGAGAATTCACCACCTCTTTTGAATTGTTCCACGGCATCCAACTTTGCATCGGCCAAAGCCGCTTGATTATCTACCCTCATCGATTCAATTTGACTCCGAGAGCACTCGTAGTCAGTTGTCAGTTTGATCACTTTACCCTCTGCAGCTCGAAGGGCAGTCGTTAAAATCTTGCCATCTTCTACGAGCTTGGCCTTCTCAGCTTTCGCCGCCTCCACCTCCTTCAAAATCCCATTCTTTTGAGCCATCAACGACTCATAGGCAGCAGTGAGCTGGCTGATGTTTTCTTCAGCTTCCTTCAACTTCTTCTCAGCCTCTTCCTTGGCTCCGACGGACAAAATCAGCTGCTCATTTTCCTTCATCTCAGCGTCGTAGCAAGCCTTGAAGTCCGCCGTCATTGCCTCCATCATCGACGTCATCTGCAACCAAAGGATTATCATTTTCCCAAGTATAAAATGACGAGGTAAACAAAAAAAAAAAGGGGCAACTAAATTACCTCCGTCTGCATCAGCCCGAAACGAGCGTGATAGGTCGTCGGACTCATCTTAGCCCTCCTCATTTGGCCTACAAGATCAGCATCCTTACCCCTCTTAGTCAAGGCCGTCCCCAGAAGAAGAGCAGGACCACTTCTTGCCAAGCAAGGAACCCCAGTTATCTGAGGAACCTTACCAAACTTGGTAGCCATGGCCAGGGCCTTTTCTCTGGTAAGCACTTCAGAAGACGAACCAGGAGCTTCAGTTTGAGGAGTTGATAGGTCGGAGGGACTCTTGGGGTCGTTGTCAGCTCTACTCCTTTTGCCTTTCTCTCTCCCAGAGCCAGCAGAGTGACTTTTTCTCTTCCTGGAGACGTGGCTCCCTCCTTCGACGACCTCATGGTTGGAATCAGAGCTCCCTACGTCCTCAGGGTTAACGTGCTCACCCTCGACGACGATCACTTGATCCTCAGCATTGGCAGCGGCAGCACTTGATTCAACTCCAACCTCTTTCTCCAGCCCGTCGACCACAGATTGACGACCTCTAGTGTTTAGGCCTCCAGCGACGACCTCTTTTTCAATTAGAGGAATGGCACCTGCAGGTTGATCCTTAGGAAGCTCGTCATTCCTCTTTGCCTGATTTTCCTGCCGGCCACAGATGGCATTGGACGTCGCCCTATCTTTCCTGGCCTTGGTTCGCACGGCGGGTCTGATTGCTTCACTCATGTTCGCAACTTTCTTCTCAATGAGCTGGATATCCTTTTCGCAGAAGCGCCAAGTAAAAAATGAAAAAGCTCGGGCCATACACGACGAGACATATAGGCATATTATCAAAATAAATAGACAAGTGTTGAGAACCCAACCCCAGGACATCTCAAGGTTTTCACAATGCCTCTTCCGGATGGTCAAGGCGGGCCCCTGCGCCATAGCTTAATACAGTTGTCATCCCACTGTAAGTCGTCGTGAACGACCCAAACTGGATAACGGGGGTCTAGGTCTATCTTCACTAAGGGATCAGGGCCCTTCGACGGCTTACTCATAATGCCGGCCCTTACATACCTCCAGTGAGAGGCCTCAATGTTCTCAAACGCCACCCATCCATGACTCAACAGATCGTCGATCTTTCCTTTTAGCTCTTCGGCCCACGAAGCTTGAAATACACAATACGTCGAGAACAAAATCACGATTCTCCGGCCATGGAAATTGCCATCCCAACCGGCTCTCCACCAAGATCATGTGGCTGTCCCAGCCGTACACTTTATTCTGGGTATCTAGAAACAAACCCTGGACATTTCGGATGCACGACACACTTACGATGGACTTCCCATTCTTCATAGATCGTTTGGTCCGATAATACTGACGGAATACCTTGTTACATGGCTCGTAGCCAAGGAATCTACAAACGACGATGAAGCATGATAGAACCCTAACCGTGTTGCCGCTCAACTCCATCGGCACGCAACCAGAATCTTCAAGAAACTCGTTGATAAAGGGATCTAAGGGCAACCTCAACCCAAGCTCGAACTGCTTATAGAAGAAAGCAACTTTCTTCTTGCTGGTGAGAAGAGTTTGTCTACGAGGCTCATAGTCCCTCTGGCTAAGATACTCCAGCTTGTAGTTGTTGGCATGCACTCTGAACGAGCTTCGAAGGGAATCTATGAACGGCAGCTACGTCTCCCTTTGTCGCAGCCCTGATCTTGGTGATTGCCCAATCCCCGAGGGCACCACCCCCGAAGTCTCGTTCATTGCTTCCTACTCGTACACCCGTGTGGAAGGCGTCGACAATTCTAGTATTTCCTGCACTCGTACTGGCTTCGTTTACTTCTTGAACCGGTTGATCGGGGCGTCCGTCGTGATCCATGTCTACAAAACAAGGAAAGACAGAAGGGGAATCAGTCCTAACATTTTCAGACGACGACCTATCTACTGGCAATCTAGATTCCCCTACAACCAAGTTCCTAGATGAATCACGACGGGACAAGGAATAGTTGGTTCGTATATGATTTGGGAGGTCGTTCATAGATCTAAAAGGCGTTACTCTTGGGTCACCTTCCTCAAAATTCCCAAAAACCTCACCAACTGGAAACCCTAGAGGCTCATTTTCAAAGTCAAACTTTGTCAGAATGGATGAACACTCAACCAGGGGAATCTCTCTCCAAACACCCATGGCACACTTGTATACCCGTTGATTCAGCCCAAAACCAAACTTGACACCCCTCTCGAAGCTCACCGTTCTGGGTCCCATTGAGCAAAACCCCAAACAAAAACCCAGGAAATGAAGAATGATGAAGAAAATTACCTGTTTCTGGGTTCGAGGATGGGTTTTCCGATGAGTTCGCCGGTGGGAGATCAAAGAAGTTTCTGATCCAAGCTGCAGGGTTGTCCAACGGTGGTGAAGCCGTGAGCAACCAGGTGTCGCCGGAAAAGTTCGCACAGCTTCTTAGGAGTTCTTCCTTGCCGCCGCCGAAAATCGCTCTTGCTCCTTTGCTCTCAATGCTCGAGTTCGTGAAAATTTTGAAATGGAGGAGGGAGGAGGTTTTTATATTTAGAGAAGATGAAGGGTTTATGCCTGGGAAACCCAAACGGCGAAATGATGGGCATTAAATACCCCTCACAACTTCCGAGAAGAATGTCTCATCGCGGGACGCGTGTCAATTAATGGAGAGATCACGGCCGCCCACGTCATCACCACTGACGTCATCATAATTCAAAATTCAAACTGACGGTCGTACGGATATCTTGGAGGGAAAACGACAACTCCTGGCCCGTCGAGACGACCATGAGTTGGGGGCCACTGAACGGAATAATCTGTGATGGGCCGAGCCCAACGTACAACTACGAGCCTGGGGGCCCAATAGGCCCGCCCTAGGACCCAACTATGAAGTATCAGATCAGATCCTTGGGTCATGGCCCGTCCGACACTGGTTAGCAATCGTCGTTATTGAACGACCAGGCCCATCCAAGCGACGAGCTATTGTATCAGTAAGGAAGGGTTTGACTTATAACTCGTCGTCACTCCAAGGAGAGATCGTCGACAGAGGTAGGCCCACCTAACGACGAGTCTTCCCTCAACGCAGACCAGCACTCGTCCAAGAGAGAGCGTCGTCACTGAACGACCAACACTCTCTCGTCGAGTCACCTCTCAAGGAGACGACCCAAGTGGACGTACAGTTCCAGGTCGTCTCCTCTATTAAGCTTCCTCGACAAGCTTGGTTAATTAGCTAATTTGGGATAATGTCAGACCTGCTACAGTGCCTAGTTACACGTGCATTCATACAACCAATAATAACAACAAAAGGCGTGCAGGTTGACTTTCCTCTATAAGGTAAACTACTTATCAGATGTCAGGTGTTGCGGTGTCCTTACATAGACGGACCAATACGGCGCGACACGTGTACACCTAGGAGATGGAGCCGATCCCACTACTGCATCAATCCAATCCAACGGTTCTGGTGAAAACCCTAATACCACCTTTCCAACTATAAATAAGAGAGTAATATCATGGAAAAAGGTAATGCCTTACTGCATATTTCCATACCCACACACTCCGCAGTATTTGCACCATATTTCCAGACCATAATCTTACTCTCACGCCGGAGGGGCTTCTAAGACCCCCGGCGCAGTTTCACCCTTTATTTCTTGTGCTGTGCAGATCCGGAGCTAGCTCAATCATTCGCTGGACACAAGAACTGAGCTTTGCACGCTTTCCTGCGCGATCAATTTTTATATTATTATAAGAATAAAGTATTTTTTTATTTTTTAAAAGCCTCAAAATGCTAGTATTATATAATTTGTATCTAAGATATAATTTTTAAAAGTTATATTAAGTCAAAAATATCATTTTATTAAATGAAATGATTCCATTTCCAAAATAATTGTTCGTCGTGGAGTTTTCATAAGTCTTTTTAAAAAAGAAACAATTATTACTTATTACTGTTACCACACTTCAAAAATTTCATTTTATTAAATGAAAGGATTCCATGTGTTTCTTAATGTAATTTTACTACTGTTTTTTCATATTTCATTTTTAGTTGCAAAATTAAGCATTGACAAAGCAACGATATTTATGAATTTGTGAGGAAAGAGATTTAGGTATCTATATAATATATAAAAGCAGAAATATTTCAAGATCATACAGCTCTCCACGTGAAATTTCAAGTCAGCTCTATGTTCACCAATTATTAGCCGCCATGTGTCAGATTCAATGATGAGTTTTGTTTTAGATTTTGATTTAAAAACAAATTTTAGATTTTAAATCCAAACAAAATATTTTTAAACGTAATAAATTCAAACTACAGCGGTTCAACTACTTCATTCGAAAGAATGTGATGGTGGTAGAAAGTAGAAACATTGTCTTGGAGCATGCACTGATTTCTCTTATCATTATTCCTCATATTAGATTTTAGATTATTAGATTAGTTTATTTTATTGAATTAAATTTAATTTGTTTAAATTGTATTATTCTCTCCATCCTAAAATGAATGATTTTTTCAAAATTTATGAATCATTTAAAAAAAATTAATTTTAATCTAAAAAAAATAATAAACATTCTTTTAATTCATTTTCAAAATTTTAGATTTGTAAAAATATAATAAATTATGAAAAAAAATTAAATCAAAAAAATTTAAAAGAACATTTATTTTGAGACAATAATGGTCATTCAATCTATATAATATATAAAAGTAGAAACATTTCAAGACCATATAGCTCACCACGTGGAATTCAAGTCAGCTCTATATTCACCAATTATTAGCTGCCATGTGTCACATTCAATGAAGAGTTTTATTTTAGATTTTGATTTAAACACAAATTTTATCTTTTAAATTCAAACAAAATATTTTTAAACGTAATAAATTCAAACTACATCGGTTCAACTACTTCATCCGAAAGAATGTGATGGTGGTAGAAAGTAGAAACATTGTCTTGGAGCATGCACTGATTTCTCTTATCATTATCCCCCATATTAAATTTTAGATTATTAGATTAGTTTATTTTATTGGATTAAATTTAATTTTTTTAAATTGTATTATTCTCTCAATCCTAAAATGAATGATTTTTTTTCAAAATTTAAGAATCATTTTAAAAAATTTAATTTTAATCTAGAAAAAATAATAAACATTCTTTTAATTCATTTTCAAAATTTTAGATTTGTAAAAATATAGTGAATTATGAAAAAAAAATTAAATCAAAAAATTTAAAAGAACATTTATTTTGAGACAATAATGGTCATTCAATCTATATAATATATAAAAGAAAAAACATTTCAAGACCATACAGCTCTCCACGTGGAATTTCAAGTCAGCTCTATGTTCACCAATTATTAGCCGTCATGTGTCACATTCAATGAAGAGTTTTATTTTAGATTTTGATTTAAACACAAATTTTAGCTTTTAAATCCAAACAAAATATTTTTAAACGTAATAAATTCAAACTACAATGTTCAACTACTTCATCCGAAAGAATGTGATGGTGGTAGAAAGTAGAAACTTTGTCTTGGAGCATGCAGTGATTTCTCTTATCATTATCCCCCATATTAGATTTTAGATTATTAGATTAGTTTATTTTATTGGATTAAATTAAATTTATTTAAATTGTATTATTCTATCCATCCTAAAATGAATGATTTTTTTCAAAATTTAAGAATCATTTTAAAAAATTTAATTTTAATCTAAAAAAAATAATAAATATTCTTTTAATTCATTTTCAAAATTTTAGATTTGTAAAAATATAATGAATTATGAAAAAAATTTAAAAGAACATTTATTTTGAGACAATAATGGTCATTCAATCTATATAATATATAAAAGCAGAAACATTTCAAGACCATACAAATTTCGCCACTTGAAATTCCAAGTCGCCTATGTTCACCAATTATTAGCCGCCACGTGTCACTTTCAATGAAGAATTTTAGTTTAGATTTTGATTTAAACACAAATTTTATCTTTTAAATGCAAACAAAATATTTTTAAACGTAATAAATTCAAACTACAAATGGCTCAACCACTTCATTCGAAAGAATGTGATGGTGGTAGAAAGTAGAAACATTGTCTTGGAGCATGCACTGATTTCTCTTATCATTATCCCCCATATTAGATTTTATATTATTAGATTAGTTTATTTTATTGGATTAAGTTTAATTTGTTTAAATTGTATTATTCTCTCCACCCTAAAATGAATGATTTTTTTCAAAATTTAAGAAGCATTTTAAAAAATTTAATTTTAATCTAGAAAAAATAATAAACATTCTTTTAATTCATTTTCAAAATTTTAGATTTGTAAAAATATAATGAATTATGAAAAAAAAAATCAAAAAATTTAAAAGAACATTTATTTTGAGACAATAGTGGTCATTCAATCTATATAATATATAAAAGCAGAAACATTTCAAGACCATACAGCTCGCGACGTGGAATTCCAAGTCAGCTCTATGTTCACCAATTATTAGCCGCCATGTGTCACATTCAATGAAGAGTTTTATTTTAGATTTTGATTTAAACACAAATTTTAGCTTTTAAATCCAAACAAAATATTTTTAAACGCAATAAATTCAAACTACAGCGGTTGAACTACTTCATCCAAAAAAATGTGATGGTGGTAGAAAGTAGAAACATTGTCTTGGAGCATGCACTGATTTCTCTTATCATTATCCCCCATATTAGATTTTAGATTATTAGATTAGTTAATTTTATTGGATTAAATTTAATTTGTTTAAACGGTATTATTCTCTCCATCCTAATTTTACCATGTTGATTTTATAATATTTAATTATTAGATTCATTATGCCCGTCGAGTATCGACGGGTTACTAACTAGTAGTGACTAGTAAAAGAATGAAGTAATACTTTATTTGCATTTAATTAATAGGGGGGAGAATAGAGTGATTAGATTAAGTTAAAGACAATTAATTATTTTTTTGATCAGTTGATTTAAAGCAAAACTAATATTATAGAACTTTTCATGTTTTGAGGGAAAATAAGCTTGTTGAACTGATGTATACACTTCAACATATATATATATATAAAGATAGATAGTGAGATTCAATTGTTATTTTTATAACAAAAATTTTATACATACTTATTTCTTTTACTTTACTTTTATATTTATATATTTTTAATTTTTATATAAAGTTAAATTAGGAATCTTATTGTTGTGGTATAGAGGAGGAATAATACTATAATAGTAAATGTCATCAAATGCAAATAGGACAAAACCATTAGTTATTTAGCTGCTAGCAAGTAATCTGCATAAATATTCTCTCCGTCCCAAAAAAAGTTTCACTAATTATTCAAAAGAGTGTCTCATTAGAATAGAAGCTTCATTTTTTCTTTTTTGGCAAAATTTTTTTACTATTTCCTCCACTCATTCTCTCTCCTAATTCACTATTACACTCACAATACTTTTCAAAATTATTATTTCCTCCACTAATTTTCTCTCCTATTTTTAAATTACACTCATAATATTTTTTTTTCTCACCCATTTTCTTAATATTTGTATCCACCCAAAAAGGTGAAGCACTTATTGAGATGGAGGGAGTATTTCTTTTAATCTTTGTTGGATGGCAGAAAACAATTAGACGGGTGAGGTATGGCAGGAAACCTGACGCAAACTGACATGTGGATTGGTTAAGGCCGTTAGAGCATCTATAGTATAAATGGCAAAGAGGATGAACAGTACAATACAATGAACAGTTTCATAAGTTAAATTTTCCATTTTACTCTCATTAAGTTGTTCCTTTTCCATTTTGCCCTTTAAATTTTTTTTATTGTTTTTAAATTAAAAAAAAAATGTGTCCTCAAACACGAGCGTAATTAAAAAAATAAATAAAAAAAATGTGTCTTCGAACACAACACAGGCTTTTATTAGTTCATAATATATTATATTGGACCAAGTTGTGTGGGCCCTTGAGTATGGTTCTAAACTATTGTAGGCCATGTAGTAGTGTTGCTTTAATAAGTTTGTAAATCAATTTCAAATTATTTTAAAATTAAAATTTTATTTTAGAAAAAAATGCAAATAAAATCACTTTATCATTTTAGTTTTGCGTGTTTTAACACTAAATAAATATAATTTTTTGTATAGAACACATAAACTAATTTATTTTTGCATATAACACATTAAATCTAACCCCCCCCTCTTCATTTAGGCTCCCTCCTCCGTGAGCAACGTCCATGGCTCCCTCATCAATTTGGGATAGAGGGAATATTTAGTAAATTAATTTTTAACTTAGTTTATTATTTATAACTTAGTTTATGATTTATAACTTATTAAAATTAATTTTATGTGTTCACTATTTTTTGTTCAAAAAAGATTATACTCCCTTTATAAATGTTGCATTTTTCATTTTGATTTATTAGAAATAAAATAATAAAAGTGACATTTCTAAAAATAGAATAAAACATTTGTTGATCTTTCCAATTTTCCCTTTCGTTAAATAAGCGCCTAAAACATTTATGTAAACTTTGCATACAACACATTAATTGAAATATTTACTCTAGAACAACAACAGAGAGTATTAAAAAATGCAAGAAGTTACCTAATGGGCCTTGGCCCAGTGATACTGGCGTTTGTTTGGTGGCCTCCCGAAGGGGAGGTCACCGGTTCGATTCCTCTAAAGGAGAATCCTTGTGGTTTATGTTCTTATCTTGGGTTTCAGGATCTTTAGGAGTCCCCCCGGACACATTCATTCAGTTAAGGAAGCAGCATTGCTGGACTTGCAACCTCAGTGTGGGGAGTTCAACTACCGCGTTGTAGGAGGGCTCCCAGTAGGCCGGAGTATAAGCTTTGTCACCCAGTCGCTTTGGGCATATCCGCGATTACCTCCGCTAGAACACTGTGGGGCCGGTAGCTAGTGGTCCAGGAATAACCCGGCGAAGCTAGGGAACCTGGGTAACCAAAAAAAAAAATTTAAAAAAATGCAAGAAGTTCTGGAACAGCCAATTTATTGGTGATGTAAGAGTGATGTAAGTGTCATGGAGGAGGGTTCTTTGGGACCAGGAGTATAAAGAGTACTGTCACCCTAATTATCTTGAGCATATTCTGCGATTTACCTCTGTCAGCACTGAAGGGCCAGTTGCTGATTGTTTAGGACTTAGTCTGTCTGACGACGAAGTTGATTATCGATATCGAATAGTTTTGTATGATTAACCCCGTTTTACTCTATGATTAGGTGTCCATACAATACAAAAGAAGCTTCCGAGATGTTTTCTTCATTTCAGTTTCCATGGCAATTAAGCATATTCAAGCATATTCCTTACAAAAGTTCCTTCACTTATTACAACATTGCTTTCCCTCTTGTCTTGGTTAGTCAGAATCGGCATATTCAAGTATATTCCATAATTCAAACCAACTAGGACTCATTCTTTCGTATGGTGGTTAGAAATAGACCGAAATCTAAGTTATCATTAACGTACGGTATTTGATTTTAAAGGAATCTAAGTTTTGATTTTGAATTTGGTATAGAGTTGAAGAATCGAACCAATAACTCGAATAGTAATGATAAATCTAACACCGTTTAATATACTCTCTTCGTTCATTAATAATTTCACCTTTTGCCATTTTGGGGTGTTCCATTTAAAGTTTCACCTTTTTTTTTTTGGCAAAGAATCTTTACTATTTTCTTCACTCATTCTCTCTCCTATTTCACTATTATACTCACAACACTTTTCAAATTTAATATTTCCTCCACTCATTCTCTCTCCTATTTTACTATTACACTCACAACATTTTCTTCACCCTTAATTTACGTGCCAAGATCAAAATGGTGAACTAAATAAGGGACGGAGGGAGTATATATATATATATACACACACACACACACATATATATACATATATATATATATATATATATATACTAGTACATATGCCCGTGTCCGAGGACACGGGCCTTTTTTTTTTTTAATTAACTTAAAATATTTATAGTTACAAATTATAGTGATGTATGAACATAAACATTATGCCCTTGTTTACAAAAAGATAAGACATAAATTAACATCTAATTAACATATAGATTTTTATGAACATAAACATTATACCCTTGTTTACAAAAAGATAAGACATAAATTAACATCTAATTAACATATACTCCCTCCGTCCCAGCGAAAGAGCCATTTATTTCCTTTTTGGGCGTCCCATTTAAAAAGCCACTTTCCCAAAAAGGAAACCTTAAATCACTATTCTCTCCACTCATTCTCTCTCCTACTTTACTTTTACACTCACAACATTATCTTTCTTACATCACCTCCCACTCATTCTCTCTCCTATTTAATTTTTCATACTCACAACATTTAAACTTTTTCTCTTTCCTACATCACATTTCTTATTTTGCGTGTCGGACAAATTTACCGACTCTTTCGCTGGGACGGAGGGAGTAGATTTTTAGCCACTTGAAGTAAAGATGTTGTCTCAATGGCCAGGTACGTTTACGTAAAAGCACCTCAAATGAAATCAATATATTTTTATTAAATTAACAATATAATAATTAAAAAATAAATAATAATTACCTTATTATGCCCATTCCAAGCCCTTGTCGTAGGTTTGTGCAAGCGTCTATATTCTTTTATGCACTCATCCCATGACTACAAATATATAATTCAAATATTTGAGAATGATGATAAAAAAACGTATCTTTTTAAAAAATTGTTTAGGTTATGTTATAATTACCTTTTCATAGTTATACTATAATAAAACTTCTGGGTAGACAATGTTTGTTGTAGAATTTATGTTACTTTCAGAGAGAAGAACATTAATACGTTCTGGAGATGTGCATCTAGAAAGAGCAACATACAGTTGTCCATGACTAAAAACAGGATTGCGCAAATCAATACCCACAAATTTCACTGACTGCCCTTGTGATTTGTTAATGGTCATCGCGAATGCCAGACGAACAGGAAATTGTCGCCTCGTCATGTTGAAAGGCAATTCTCCGGATGAAGGAGTTAGTGATATCTTGGGATAAAAACTAATTTTCCAGCCTTATCCCCGGTCAAAATTTGAGCTTCAAGAACGTGTGGCGCACATCTGACGATCACTAATCGTGTGCCATTACAAAGACCATCATTCAGAGCAAGATTTCTCAATAACCAACTTTTAAATCAAGTTTAAAAGGTGGTAAGCCCGGAGGATTTAGTGAATTGAGATACTCTTTTGGATATCAATTTGTAATGTTCCGGCTGGATTCATCATCGTGGCACATTTTATCAGCAGCCAAATAAGAAACTGTTTCACCAGGAAATATGTGAAGTGCCCTTTCATTAATAGAACTAACATCGTCATTTCTTGCCGATAAAATTGTGCGTTCAGTAAGGAATGATGGGTTCGCCACGCCTGCTATCCCAAGTTGTGGGTAAATGCTATCTAATAACTCAACGGGATGTTCACAAATCCTTATTGTTGACGGTATTAATATAACTTCTTCAGGACTGCTCCCAATCTGAATTTTTAATCATGAAATAAATTAACCATTTTAAAACATACTCCCTCCGTCCCACTTCAATAGAGACCAACTTTTTGGATGTGGGAATTAAGGAAAAGTGATGTAAGAAAGAGAAAAAGTTACATGTTAAAAGATTGAAACACAAATGTTGAAAATGTTAAAGTAATTAAAAAATACCTTCATCAGAAAGTTCAGAAAATCCACTCGTGAATTATTTGTGTTGTCCAGACGCATGTTAACATTTAACGTTAGGATATTAATGGCAGACCATAGAGGTGAACGTCTCAATGTTGCCCCAACTATCTGTGTTCGAACACCCCTTGGAACAACAGGTAGTACTTGTCGAAAATCTCCGCCCAAAACAACGGTGATGCCTCCAAATGGTTTGTCATTACTATCCCGAATGTCACGAAGGGTGCGATCGACGGCTTCAACACAGTATCGATGTTGCATTGGCACTTCATCCCATATTATGAGTTTAGCTTTTTTGAACAACTCAGCATGTATAGATTGCTTAGTAAAGCCACATGTTGAATTTCCATGAACATCAATTGGGATACAGAAGGTCGAGTGCGCAGTTCTACCACCAATTAACAGTAAGGATGCAATACCAGATGATGCAACAATTATAACAATGTGGTCTAGAGAATGACATTTAAGTGTTACCGTGTTGTACATGAAAGTTTTTCCTGTCCCAGCACCACCATTCAAAAAGAAAGTTGTTCCACGATCTTCAAGAACAGAAGAAAGAATTGAAGAGTAAGCAACCCGCTGAGCATCATTTAGAGAACCCACCCTAGTATCGACATCATGTTCTTGCGCTTTAATGTTTAACTGACGGTGTTCCCACATTGAAATTACCCGGGATTCCGCGCGGGGGGGCGCGAAACGCCGTTGTCTTTCGCGGGGGGGTTGGTGTCTGAGACCTCGCTTCATGGGAAGGAAAAAATGAGAAGTCGCCACGCGGTTTTTGTATTTTGAGCCCAAACGTTGAGAAACGGCTTATTGAAAATGGTGTCGTTTTTATTGGTAGCAAAAACTTAGGAAAAGGCTTTGAAAAGGGGGATCATTTTTATTGGCAGCAAAAACGAGTAAAAAGCTTTTAGTACCAGAGATTGTTAGGTTCGGAGATCAAGTTACGTTTCGGGTAGAGTATTACGAGATCGCCCGAAACGCCTCGCATGACGAGTCTTTCTACCTTTCTCGAAATCGTGTGTGTGTGTGTGTGTGTTTTGAAATGGGGGCTTGAATGACAAGCTTAATCTTGGTTTGAATGTCAAACGTTGATTAGGTGACTTTGTTTGAAAAGACGAGCGTTTGAATGACAAACGTCGGTTTTGAGTTGAAATGAGCGTTTGCGTGGCAAACGTCGATTTTGAGTTTGAAAAGGAGTTCGAAGGTCGAACTCCGATTTTTTGGAACCAGGCGAGTCATTGTTAACGATTTTTACGGGAAAAAACGTATTAAATGATTTTAAGTGTCAAATGGCGGCTTTTAGTTTGAAGATGAGCGTTTGGAGGCCAAACGTCATGTCGCGCGTTTTGAAAGAGAGTTCGACGGACGAACTCCGGTTTTGAACCGGGCATTACATTGTTAACGATTTTTACGGGAAAAATGCGTATTAAATGATATGCGATCAACGAATCGGGTTGCGACTCGAACTTTTGAAAAGTAAATAATATCACGATCCAAACGGGTCGGACTTGTAAATGACAGTATTTAAAGCAGTGTCAACGGAATCAAACGATCCGGAATCGTAAATGACGATCAACGAGGCCAATCGGCTCGGAATTGTAAATGACGATCAACGAGGCCAATCGGCTCGGAATTGTAAATGACAGATATTAAATGACGATCAACGGATCGATCGATCCGGAATTGATAAATGACAATAAAAGTAAACGGAACGGGGTTGGAATGCCATTTTAACCCGTGATTACTTCTCTTACGGAAAGAGAAGAGGATCGAGGGACTAAAATGTATCGGACCCCGTTAGACGGAGGCGTCTACATTTTGATAATGTTGTTCGAAACGGTTGTAGCGACTGGCGCGTAAACCGAGACGGAACGAGAGATTTAGAGAGAGGGAGTTATACCTATGGCTAGGGTCGACTCCTTTGGCTCGGGAGGTGTGTACGGGACACGGAAAGTGATTCGAAAGGTTGTTTCGAAGTAGTAAGGTGTGTATTTGATCGAAATACGAAGGTTTCACGCGAATCGAAACAGAACGGAAGCTCGGAATGGGTGGAAACCAGTTTGGGCCGAGGGGGTGGTGATTTTTTGGGGTAAAAATCCTCTCCTTTTGGCTTTGACAGTCATTTCTATTTATAGGTGAAAAATGCAGTAGGAGTTCGGACGGACTTTGCCTGAATCCAGGGGGTTTTGTGGTATTTTGAGAATTTGAAGGACTTACTGGCAATTTCAGAAAATGTGCACAGGGAGTCCGACCGAACTTGGCTTGCAAATCAGGGGTATTTTGATCTTTTGGCCCTGATTTGTGATTGAAGAGTGACTAGAGGGAGGTGGCATGGCTGCCACGTGCCCTCTGAGTCACCAGCCTTATGGGAGTTCGTTCCCCGGTCCCGGTTTTGTCCGTTTTTTAAAATAACAGTCCGGAAAATGTCCGAAATGCCCCCGAAAAGTGCCGAAAAATGCGTTTTTCAGGGAAAGCCATACGTTTACGTGAGATGACACGTGTTAAGTACGGTTCGACGTCGGGATGCACGGGGGCGCCCGGACGCCTCGCTCGCACAAAGAACAGGGAGTTTAACGAGTTCCGGTTAACCTGGAGCGGGCCAGTTAACGGATTTCGGTTAACTTTCTGACGGATTTGGACGATCCGGATTTGGGTACTTACACACATCAACTTATTACCCGTGAACTCACTCCAATTTCTTGTAGGCAAGGGCATCGGTGGGAAGTCAGTCAAACTTTTTCCTGTTTCTTGAAGTAGCTGATTAAGAAGATACAACCCATAATCTTCTACAACTGAAATGCTGGGGTCTGGAATACCAAATTGTGTACGTATCTTATGAGCAAGGTCATCACAAATATGAAGAAAAAATTGTTTCCATAAATCATATGGGTTTAACGGAGAACATTGGCTAAGAATTGTACTAAACAATCTTCGAAGCTGGTACCCAGTCTGCATAACAGATGCTTCTTGAAGGCATTGTGCCCACTCTTCATCATCTTCTACTAATCCATAAGCAAAACATGCTAATTTAAAAGTGGGATACAAAACACCACCGACAGTGCATAAGCTCTGAAATGAAGATGGACCTTTGACATGGGTGAGTAGCAACCGCAAGTAAAATCTCTCTCCAGAATTCGGGGAAGCAAAGTACATTCTACCAATAGAGAATCCAATTTGTCTCGGTTTCCACTCCTTCTTGTTGAAAACGAAAAATTGAAGAAACTCATGATATTAAAATTTGGGTGCATTCGGATTTGCTGTGTAATATGCAAAAAAGGCTGTTAGAGTCGATGCTTGATTGGCAGTTCTTGCAGATATATCTTCAGCTGTATCTTCTGGATTAAAATTCACGTGATGCAATCCTGGTAAATGAACAGCTAACCGCATGACCGGTGGATGTTCACCATGCATTGTGTTTTCAAAGATGCGCCAGCAAGCTTCAGGGGGGCTAATATACCTTCCATTAAGGTACTGTTAGATCTCATTAACTCCTCCAATAATCATTGTAATGCAATCATGTCCTTTGTAAATGTACTTATTGATATACTTAACACAAACCAAGCCAGCACAAACTTCAACATTTATGTGGCAATTGAACATTCTCGAAAGATGTGGATTGTATGGCACAACATGTCGGTTATCAACTTCTTGTCCCCTGACCGTATAAGTTCGACCAGTATTCCTTCGACGATATGTTGGATATCCATCATCCGCCATGGTCGTTGAATCTGCATAAGCCTTCTGGATATCTTTTAGTGCAGACATTTTTTCCAAACACGAAGATCCACACGGTCCATGTATCATACAACTCAAGACTGTTTCATGTAACACGGGATCATCTCTCTCGTCCGGAATTTCAAAGACACACAATCTTATCAACTTGTGCACATGTCCCGATTTTGTCTCTTGCAGAAGAAATAAAAGTAAATGCATATGTGGAAGTCCGCGCTTTTGAAATTCGATCGTGAAAACATGAGCAACTTTAGTACCAAAAACCCCATTCTTATCAATTTCTTTCATTAAAGCTTTACGTTTCAACTCGAAAACACGCGCAACTAAATCAGACGATCGCTTGCCGATTGATTTGGGAGCAACGCTTTAGTAATTTCTGGCCACTGGGATTAGCAATCATGGTAAAGAAGATATCCGGTGGTGGTGGTATCGTGTGATTGCCATTGAATCTTGAAAAATTTCAAACATATATCTCGGACTACCCAAGAAAGAAGATGGCAAAATCATTGGTCGACCCACTTGGTTTGGATCTCGTGCCTTCTCGTACAATCACTTCGCAAGGTCCTTATAAAGTTCACTTCGAAGCTTACTCGATTCAATATCATGTAGGTCAACCGATTTTGCTCAATTGCAGCAAACGCGTCCACCACAAATTCCTGGTTTAACCTTCCACCCTCAAAAATCGTTGAAAATTCACCCTTACGCCGAAAAAGACGGTAGCTATAGTAATCCATCTGGGTAATGCAAGATGTAGATGGACAATTGGCATCGACACTCCATCTTTTCAAACCGGGTTCCCAGTAGAGCTCGCCAAATGGGAAGAACAACACATAATGCAAAGGTAAGTATGCATGGTGACACTCATTAATTCGCATTAATCCATTTTGCCCTCGTAAATGTAAGAGTATGTCCCTCATACCACTCGGATCATCATTCCCATCACCGGGTAAAATAACTGCAATCTCATCTGCTGTAGGTAAGTTGTATCTACGACGATCCTGTGCAAAGCTGTAATGTAGTCGAACTGGAATGTTTGCATCACCTACTCCAGGTTGACATAAAATTTCATGAGCTTGACGGTACTTTGCCGGAATGGGTTGTGCTCCAGCAAAGTGTCCTGGATAATCTTCATCACGTCTTCTCTCAAATGTGGATTATTACGACACCGATATTGCAAAGCGGTATCCGAATCATAAATGTACAATTGCGCGTAAACTGGTTCTTTTTCTGGTGGATGCATGAGAGATCCAGTTCGATGACGCAATTCACCGTGTATGACAAAACTTGGAGGACCTCTCCCATTGACAACCCTTTCATCAAGTTGAGCACCCAGACTCGTAAAAGCATGAGACGCATTATACTGTCGAATGTATTTCTGAAATGATATTGATTGAGCATCATTTCCGTCATACAAAGATTTAATTGCTGGAGGTGGCATTTTGAGTTCAGGAAGTCTAACCTTTCCACTCAGACAACATGTCCCAAAAAGAGGACGTGTTTTAGATGATTTTGTGAGTTTTTCATCCATCCAATGTAATGCCCCACAATGAGGACACTCAACATCCATTTCACCGAGAAAGTGACGAACTGTATTTCCATGTATTGGGAGGTTGGTGACATCATTTGGATTAGTTGTTGTCCTACAAAAGATTTTAAAAATACTATTTAAATCAATTTCTAAAGTATAATAGAGTATATATATCTCTAGTTATGTGAGCTAAGTTGAAAATTTACCCATTGGGTAGAACAACAACAGGAGAGGTAGGAATCGTTGAGAAAAATTCATCTTCAAGGTTTCGACGGAGAGGAATGATATTTAAATCAATATCTTCATGAATAATGGTTGCTGTTACCGCATCATTCTCAGTCAGGGGAGTTCTTTCAGCGACAGTAATGCACCTCAAGTCGGGGGTTCGTGGGGGGAAAGTTTCGCCTGACGTAAATGATCTCAATCTTTTTGATCCTTAAGATGAGTCGACGGTGGCACAGTTGTGTTCTTTGCCATCTTTTCCCTCAACATACGTCGTTTGCGAGTTAAACTTGATTCGTTAACCTAAAAATCACATTATTTATTATATTTATATTTATTATATCTATAGTATAAATGAGGCCTGTGTTTGCTACCGTTCTTGCTACAGTTCCAACAGTCGAAATTCCCATTTTGCCCTCACTATTTTGTCCCTTTTCCATTTTGCCCTTAAAAAAAATTAATTTAAAAAAAAATTAAAAAAAATTACGTTATTTGGAGGAGGTACTTCGTTTAAGTGGAAAAAAATTGTAGGCACTATAGGAAGCTTCAAAAACATTAAGGCAAAGGAAAGACAAAATAATTATTGACAGAATTATAATAAATTATAATAAATTAAATTAAATTACATGCATTTAAATTACATGCATTTAAATTACATGCATCAAATTATAAATAAACAATAATAAATATTTAAACTGAAATTATAAATAAATAATAATAAATAATACTAAATATTTAAACTGAAATAAATTAAATACCAGTGGGGGCAATGCAACTGTCGGTAGATTTGTTAGTCGATTTTGGTCCTAATAATGAATTATAAATATTAGTCAAAAAATCTATATATATTCGTTAATTAATGTAAATACAAAAAAAAATTAAAAAAAAAAATTAATTTAACATCAAATGTTTACCCTTATCATTTCATCGTGTTCAAACGGTTCTCGCATGACAATTGAGACATTGTTTCTTCTCAAAATGTCAATCTAAAAATCACATTATTATCACAATCACATATCACATATAAAATAAAAATCACATTATTATCACAATCACATATAAAATATCACATATCACATATAAAATAGTAATAGTAAAATATTAACTTACTGTTTCAGTTAAAGCCGAATCACCATATCCATAAATGTTCAATGTTCCTTGATTGTTCATTTTTTTCAAACCTATAAAATTAAATACAACATAAAATTAAACACAATATTTAAATAATAATAATTAAAAATCTATCTAATTTTACATTCAAATAAATAAAAAAAAAACTATCTCATCTAAAATTAATACTTTACTTTGAAATTAATATTTAAACTCTCTCTCTCACTGACTCTCTCTCTACTCTATCTCTATCTCTATCTCTATCTCTAATTCTCTCTCTCACTCACACAGGAACGGGAAGAACTACCCATCAAATCAGGACCTCCGCCATCGCCACCGCCTCCCCTTCCCTTCATCCCGTCCAGCCTCACCACCGTGGCTACCCCACCCCTCCCACAATCAGGCGACCCCCTTCCCTTCCCTCTCCGTTAAATCCTCCCACCGTCTATTCCGTCCAATCGATCGGCGTTACAACGTGGCTAACCCAC
The DNA here is from genome assembly GCA_022495995.1 of Adenophora triphylla var. japonica. Lineage (NCBI taxonomy): Eukaryota > Viridiplantae > Streptophyta > Magnoliopsida > Asterales > Campanulaceae > Adenophora > Adenophora triphylla. Next base: position 29,326 of record JAFEMH010003670.1, read on the forward strand.
CCCTCCCACAACCATCGGCTCTAATCAATGGAGGAAGCAACTACCCACCAAATCAGGACCTCCGGAGCAATCAATTTTTGGAGACGAAGCCCTAAATCACGCAAACCGTCCGTAATTCGTCTGGATCCGCCTCCAAACCGTCCGCAATTCGCCCTCAAATCCGACCGCAATTCGCCCTCAATCCGGATTCAAGGTTGGTTCATCTTTATCATTTTTCCGGTTGTTGTTGTTGTATCTTGCATTGAGGGCGTATGAAGATGATATGGGAGCTCGTACTTTGTATGCAAATGCAGGTTATAGGATGGTTTTAGGAGATTTTTTTTTTTTTTAACTGTGTTATTTACTTTTCAAAGTTTGAAATTTGGAGATGATATGGGCGTATTAAAGGTCAAAGTTTGAAATTTGGATTCAAGGATGATCGGAATTTTGGTTCATTGTTCCAGTTGTTGTTGTTGGTTCTTTAACTGTGTTCATTGTTCCAGTTTTTGTTGATTTGGTTAAACAGAGAAATTAACAATTAACAATGTGTATGAACATTAAAGAATTAAAGAAGTGTATATAAATGAGAAAGTAAATACCTTTTGAAGTTTGAACTTTGGAATCTGTAAATTTTTTGGAGCTTAAATTTCAAATTTTTGGAGCTTAAATTTCAAATGAAACAGAGACATTAATAAAGAAGTGGTGGAGTATATAAATGAGAAAAGGGTGTGGTTCTGTGTTTTGACAAATTCAAATTTCTGGAGGGAAAGATTAAAGACGGTAAGATTATTTTGAAAAAAAAAAAGGGCAAAATGGGAAAGGGACTAAAAAGTGAGGGCAAAATGGTCAATTCCGGCTGTGCAACTGTTCACTCTACTGTAGAAAAGGATGGTTCCATTTATACTATAGATGTATATAGGTAGCTATTCAAATGAGAACCAAATTTATATGAGAACCATGAGAACTAAACCCAACCATTGAATTAAAAACACATCAATGCTCCAGATTAAAAAAAAAGATAGAGGGGGTGACATTTTCGTAATTATTTCATTTAAAATCCCCCTCAAATTTCAAAATAAAATATCTCAATATCTATAAGTCGATTTTTTTTTTCGAAAACACTGATTTTTTTGTCTTGACGAGACGATTCAAACTAGATCCCTGAAGATAGGATTTTGAAAAAATAATATTGGACATTGCCATGGCTAAGTACAATAGTAATGTATATAGTGTACACTAGCTAGTTAACTCGTGTACACTAGCCAGATGGCTTATACTGAACATTGCCTTGGCTTGGTCTTGACCAAGTCCTTGTATACACTAACTAATTAATTAGTGTACACTAGCTAGTTAAGTAATGTACACTAGCAACTTAGCTAGTGTACATCTAAACCTATAAGAGAACAGGCCAGAAATAGTAAGAATTATGTCTTGTTTCTTGTTCTAATTACTTTGTTTCCATCTCCGTCATTTTCTTTTCACACACATACACAGGGGACTCAACCTTAGGTTACCGATTTTCTAAAGTGATTGACCACCAATGTCATTAAGCTCCCTAGAGGAGTTAATTTTGGTGCTCAAAATTAGTAGATATAATTAAGGACAGACCACATACCTGTTTCTATGTTCTAGGCCTCTTATAATTGGATCTTGGTGACTGAGAGCAAGCGAGTCAAAATAAATTCTGGAAAAATAACCAATGTTGAGGAATTAGACTAGGCAGCTGAAGTCAAGAGTTTTAAACCTATTGAAGATCCTTGTGTCTTTGAAAAGTTCTGATTGACTAGTGTACACTAGCTAATTAACTAGTTATAAAGGACTTGAGAGAAAGGGAAATGAGCAGCAGCATGGACACTAGCTAATTAACTAGTGAACACTAGCTAATTAACTTAGCCATGGCTGATGAACATTGAAATTAAACTTGGGTACACTAGCTAAGTTGCTAGTGTACATTACTTAACTAGCTAGTGTACACTAGTTAATTAGCTAGTGTACACAAGGACTTGGCCAAGACCAAGCCGCATTTAACTCGCTAAGTTGGCCAAGACCAAGCCATATGGCTAGTGTGCACGAACTAGTTCCATTTTCTTCAAGAGGCATTACAGATAGCTGAGGCTGATGAGAATGCGTGGGTTGTTAAACATGTGAACCCAAAGGTGGAAGCATCATTAAATAAACTCCGCACAGCTTGCATTGAACTACTGTGTACATCAATGGCCTGGACAAATTTTAAGACCCAAAATCATTCTGAACTGCGTGCAAAAATAATTTCCATGTTTTTTAAGTGCTTGACAAGCAGGACATCGGAAGTCGTTGCTGTTTCTAAAGAAGGTTTACGTCAGATTCTCGTCTTTGACTTGCTTGATTTTGAACTTTATTGTCACATCAATTTTCTTAAGCCAATTATCACTATTTCTGCTACGCTGATGCCTTTATCTGGCTGTTTGGTTTTTCTGTGTTCATAGATTATTAGTTGTCATGGCCCAACTGTTGCCATCTGCCTTTATTAGTGATTGATTTAGCTTTGTTTGTGAAGATACTTGCTTGTGTCTTTCTTTAAGTATTTCTCATGGCAACAGGCATATTAGTGTACACTAGTTAATTAACTAGTGTACATTACTTAATTAGCTAGTGTACATTACTTAACTAGTGTACACTAGCTAAGTTGCTAGTGTACATTACTTAACTAGCTAGTGTACACTAGTTAATTAGCTAGTGTACACAAGGACTTGGCCAAGACCAAGCCGCATTTAACTCGCTAAGGCATATTACTTAACTAGCTAGTGTACACTAGTTAATTAGCTAGTGTACATTACTTAACTAGCTAGTGTACACTAGTTAATTAGCTAGTGTACTCAAGGACTTGACCAAGATCAAGTCAAGGTATTGTCCAGTATAAGCCATATGGCTAGTGTGCACGAGTTAACTAGCTAGTGTACACTATATACATTAATATTGTACTTAGCCATGACAATGTCCAATATTATTTTTTTTAAATCCTATCTTCAAGGATCTAGTTTGAATCGTCTCGTCAAGACAAAAAAATCAGTGTTTTCGAATTTTTTTTTCGACTTATAGATATTGAGATATTTTATTTTAAAATTTGAGGGAAATTTTAAATGAAATAATTACGAAAATGCCACCCCCTCTATCTTTTTTTTTTTTTAATCTGGAGCATTGATGTTATTTTTAATCCAATGGCTGTTAGTGGTTCTTATGGTTCTGATATAAATTTGGTTCTCATTATAATAGGACCTTATGTATATATATATATATATATCTAATATACAATAGAGGGAGCAAAAAACTGACCTTAGCTATACATAAAGAGGGGTCATGATTGAAAGTTAGGAATTGAATCCGACGGGTGTAAAAAATCCACGATCCAACTATTTCTCAACTTCTCCCACAATCTCTCCCAACTCTGACGGGCAGTTAAAGAAACATCCGTTAAACAACCCCCACACCATACACACTCATCACAATTGCACAATCAGTAAAATTAAATTTTTCCATCGTCTCTTGATTTTTCTCCCCTTTCTCTTCATTTTCAATATTCTGAGTCTAAAGAAGAAGATTTTCCCCTGACTGTGACGGCTGAAAATTTTCAGGTTTTGCCTCCGGCGGCCATTCTCTTTCAAACTGTAAGTTTATGTCGCTTTGGTTCTATGTTTAATTTATCTGTTTAATATTTCCTTCCCATCCCCACATCTTCAAATATTTGTAACAATGATTCCTATGAACCAAAACAAAAAGAAGAAAAGTTTCACACAAATCAAATTCAGCTCAAGCTCAAAAACACAAATTAAAACCACCATTGATTTTGTCTCTCTTAAACTGTAAGTTTATATCAATTGCTTCTCTGTTTAATTTCTCTGTTTAATGTTTCCTTTCCACCCCACATCTTCAAATATTTATTTGTAAAAATGGTAAATATAATAAAAATGGTAAATAGAATAGACGAGGGAAAGAAATTCCAACGACAATATTGAAAAGTTGTATGTTTTGAATCTTCACTCGACTCTGGCATTATGGACCATCGATTAACAAACCTTGAATCCACTAATCAACGAGAAAATAGAAATGGATCTTACTCAATCTCTCGGACTTATTGAAGGCGAATTGCGTACGGTTTGCGGACAGATTGAAGACGAATTACGATCGGTTTGCGGGCGGATTGAGGCTTCCCTACGAACGGTTCGCTTGAATCAGGGGGGTTCTTTACCAAAACAACCTAATTGATGCTCCGGAGGGAATTTTTGATTGGTGGTTGCCGTCCTCCGGCCGATGATTTCTTCGGCGACGATCAAACCCAAGAGCCCTCTTAATCAATCACTCGGTGGGAGGCGAGTTGACGGAGAAGATGGCCGGACGTTAACGCCGATCGAATGGGTAGGGGAGGGGCGGTATGGGAAGGGGAGGAGGTGGCCTGACTGTGGGAGGGGTGGGGTAGCCATGTTGGTCAGGGAGAGAGAAGAACGGGATGAAGGAATTTGGGAGGATTATAGAAACAAAATCTGTTTCTTTCTTTTTGTGTTTGTTTGAGTGTGAGAGAGAGATAGAGCGAGAGTGAGAGAGAGAGAGAAGCCTATTAAAAAAAATATTGAAGCATTTTAAAATAATATTACTACATCAACTTTTTTGAATTATGGGTATTATATAATTTGTATCGACGTATTTTTTTATTGAAAAAATAGTTTAAAATTAGAAATAATATCTTATAATTTTATAATATTATTAACATTTTATCATTATGTTCAATTTAATTTAATTTAGAATTTAATTTATATTAAATCTATAATACAATAGAGGACGATATACAGCGGCAACTATCTCCTATTTTTTTTTTAACACGAGTTGGGATATACGTATGTTTGCAGTTTGTTGTGAAATCTTTGGTCTGATTCTAAACTTGATCCCATCATGGCAAGGACAATCCAAACAGCAAGAAAAAGTACCGGCCAACGACCACCGCTACCTGATATGATCCCACGTGATGAATTTATAAGGAAATCTAAAGAAGCTAAGGATCATGAGTACGCTTACTTACGTGAACAACACAAAAGAATTCTCCTCGAGACTAGAGTCGCAGAATTACGGTCTGGAATGGAAGAATTGCAAGAGCGACTGCAGGAAGCTATATCAAGATATAATCAGTCCCAAACCGCATTAGGTGTGGCTTTGAGTCGAATCCATGAGCTAGAGTTCCCTGCGGAGGCCCATGCTAATGACCTAGGCGGACTCGAGCCTATGGAGGCCGTTGGGAATGAGAATGATGAGGATCCTGAGGAGGATCCAGAAGAAGAACCCGAGGAGGATCAAAATGATGATTCCGAAGAAGATCTTGAAGAATGAGAATGAGTAGTCAAGTTGTAGGGAGGAAGATTTATTTAGTTTGGTTTAGTTTAGTTTAGTTCAATTTAATTTAGTTGATTTTTTATGTATACCCTACAAATTTCATATTTGTTTTATTTACTTTCTGTAAATATGTTTGTTTCGATCTGTTCTATTGGTGTTCATTTGTTATCTCTAAATATTATGGTTTGAATTTGTTCGTGAGTGCGTACTATCCCTCTTCCCATCTACTTAGATACATAGATGTAACATGTCACATTTTTAGAAATTTTATTGATTCTTTTCTCTTTTTCATTTTTTCCTAATTCCACCTATTTCTTCTTTTAACCCCTCCACACCATTTTCTTAATTGTTTTTTTTTTAAAATTGACCCGGATCATTTTGGGGCTAGGACTTTGTTGTTGTTGTTGTTATAGTTGGAAATTTTGATAATTTTTTGTTTTTAGTAGTTAGTTGAACAAACGGTTCAATTTAATGTTTCCATAATGAATATGTCATGTTTTCAAATAAGAAAACTAAACGAAAATGATCGCACATTAACTTTCGCCTGCTTTACCTTTATTGGAACATAATGTATATCAGAAAATTTTTGTAAGTTTTCCATTAAATAGTTGGCACAGTCCTTTTATGAATTTTTCTTTTATCATGTTATGAATTCTGAAGTATAACATGAGTTTATCATTTCCATTAGTCAATCCAATAGATTGTGAGAATTCTTCTTATAATTTGATTCTTACTACCATCCTCCCGAGTAAACTATTCTAGCTCAATCTCCAAATAGTGTATTTAAGAATTTTTTCATTCTATTGCCAGCTTAATCATTATCAAATTCTACTCAATGGCACAACCTTCAACGAAAGGAAAAGAACCCGCTGTACCACAGGTATTCTTCATTGCCCGTTAAAATTGTATGCTGATAATATTTTTCTATTAAAAATCAAAATTTCCTAGAGTTAGTAATATTTGTCTATTTTTCTATTCATTACCAGACAGTGAATATGGAGTTAGGAGAAAGCTCAACATCTAGAAATAGAAATTATCGTACTATGCGTGAAATTGCACAATCTAGGCGACAGGCAAGATATCGCTCCGAACAAGCAAACAACCAACAAAATTCTTCTAACGTTTCTTTTGGTCCTTCGAGACGAGCAATCGCACAAAGGAGGCGTCGTTCGCGTGAACAAGGCGCTCCTTATTCTACCATGTAACATAATTCTTCTATCACTCCGATTTAATTCAAATAAACTTCTCTTACAAAATATAACACGCCTTTCAAAATATAGGTCAACTATATTAGAAGACCCCTCCACTACCGAAGAAAATGAAAATATAGGTAGTTTCGAAGAGGATGAGCTCCATCTACATGACATAGAGAATCAACAAATTTTCAATCAAGTTCGTCATTCCCTTGGCAGAATGGATGTCATATGTCAGCATTGTCATGCCTTGCACTGGATGGGCGAAAAATTGGTTCACTCTTCTTTGAGTAGGCCCAGATTTGGAACATGCTGCTTGGATGGGCAAGTTAAGCTTCCTAATCTTCTTGATCTACCCACCCTGTTCAGGGAATTATATGACGGTTGTGACCATCGTTCGACGTCATTTTTCCAGGATATTCGACGGTATAATGCTGCAATGGCTTTCACCAGTCTTGGATGTGATCTAGATGATCGTGTACAACGTGGCAGGGCCCCTTATAGCTTCACTATACATGGTGAGTTGTGACATCGCTCCGGGTTATTACTACCACCTCCAGATTCAAATCCTGTGTACGCTCAACTTTATATATACGATCCGATGGCCGCTTAAGAATGTCGTCAACGTCGAAATGACACGTTAGATGGAGAACTGATGGGATGCATCCAAGAATGTTTGTTACATTACAATCCTTTTGCACCTATCTTTCGTCAAGCATGTGCAATATTAGAACAACAAAGTCAATATCAGTCTAATCAAAATTTGTCAGCATATTTGCATTATGATCCAAGAAGAGATCAACGGCGATATAATGCACCTACGGTTGATGAGATTGCAGTAATCTTACCCGGTGATGGTACTGAGAGAAGGAGAACAAGAGATATTGTCCTTCACTACAGAGATCAAGGCTTGATGCGGATAAGTGAAAGTCATCCAGCATACGCCCCATTGCATTACGTCTTATTATTTCCTTTAGGCAAGTTAGGATGGGAACCGTCCATGACTCTCTGGGATGTGAATAGGAATGGTCCGAGTAATAGAAGTAGAAATAGACTCACAATGATGGATTATTACAGTTATCGTTTATTCGAACGAACAACAGAGTATTCTACCATTTTGAGAGGCAAAAAACTATTTCAGGAATATTTGGTGGACGTTTGGGCTGCAACAGAGCAAAACCGTCTTCTTTTCCTAAGGGAAAACCAAGAGGCATTTGTTCGTGTTGATCGGTATAAAGATCTCCAAGAAATTTTTGATGAAGAGAGTGCAAGTCCGTATCAAATTGGTAGAAGATTCATCCTTCCATCTTCTTTCACTGGTGGACCAAGGCAAATGTATGAAATTTTTCAAGATTCCATGGCTATTACACGCGCGTATAAGCATCCAGATATTTTCTTAACTATGACAGCCAACCCGGCATGGCCAAAAATTAGAGATGCTCTACTTCCTAATCAAACTGCAGCTGATAGGCCAGATTTGGTTGCTCGAGTTTTCGAATTAAAGAGAAAGCATTTGTTGAAAATTGTTAGAGATGAAAGGGTGTTTGGAAAAGTAGAAGATTATTTTTTTCACAATTGAATTTCAGAAAAGAGGATTGCCCCATATGCATGCACTGTTTTTTCTCGCGGATGAAGATAAGATCAGAACTCCTGAGCAAGTTGATATGGTGGTATGTGCCGAATTACCTGATCGAGATAGCAGGCCTGCACTTTTCGACACGGTTAAGAGATGTATGATACATGGTCCGTGCGACACGAGAAACCCAAGTTCGCAATGTATGGAGAACAATAGGTGAAAAAACAAATTTCCAAAACAATGGGGCGAAACAACTTCTATTGATAATGACGGCTATCCAGTCTATCGTCGCCGCGATAATGGAGTTGTATTGACAGTAAGAGGGAAGGAGGTAGATAACAGAGACATTGTACCTTACAACCCTTATCTCACAGAGTTATTTGATTGCCATATTAATGTGGAGGTATGTGCTGGAGTTAGATGTGTTAAGTACATTCACAAGTACATATACAAAGGTCATGATCGAACAACAATGGTTTTAGGGAAAGGTGATGAAATCAAACAATATCTTGATGCGGGTATATTGGTCCGCCAGAAGCTGCATGGCGGTTATTTGGATACAACTTGCATGAAGAATTTCCTAATGTTGTTCGATTAAATCTCCATCTACCTCGAGAGCATAATGTTTCATATGATTCAAGATGTTCGCGAGAAGAGATAGCTGAACAAGTTGAGGGAAAAGTAACAAAATTAATGGGGTTTTTTAGATGTTGTGCTTCTGATGTAATGGCCCGACAGTTTACTTATCAACAAATGCCGAAGCATTACACGTGGCAGGCGAATGTTTGGAAACGAAGACGTTATTTAAGCCAGACAATTGGAAGAATATATTTTGCTAGCCCCTCCAGTGGTGAGAGATTTTACCTCCGACTCTTATTAATTACTGTTAAAGGGCCAACCTCTTGGGAAAATTTACGAACATACAATGGTATTGTGCATGATACATTTAAAGGTGCTTGTGTTGCACGGGGTCTTCTAGAAGATGATGAAGAATGGAATCAATGTTTGGAAGAAGCCTCAGTTATGAAGACTGGGTACCAACTGAGGAGATTGTTTGCGCTTATTCTAACGCAATGCTCTCCGATACATCCCCATGAGTTGTGGACTAAGTTTGCAATGAATATATGTGATGATCTTCCTCACAAATTGCGCACATAATATGAAATTCCATATCTGGATGATAGTCAAATAACAGATTATGGCCTGCATCTGTTGAATGAAATATTGCAAGAAACTGGAAAAAGCTTGGCAGATTTCCCACCAATGCCTCTTCCACTTCAAAATTGAACCTAAATGACCGGTAACAACAGGTTATTATGGGAACATAGACAGCTTAAGTATGATGATCGCACTACTGCTGCGGAAGTAAATATCTCTCGCTTGAATGTTGGTCAGCGACACTGTTTCGATGTTGTGATGTGTTCGGTGAATGAAAATCAAGGGAAAACCTTCTTCTTGAATGGGGGTGCAAGAACGGGCAAAACATTTTTGTACAACACAATTGCAGGGGTTTGTCGATCGCATGACAATATTGTGATCTGTGTTGCATCATCTGGAATTGCATCGTTATTGTTGGTTGGTGGCAAAACGACACATTCTACCTTTTGTCTACCGTTGAATGTGTTGGAAGATACGTTGTGTTCATTTACAAAAGAGTCAATTCATGCCCAACTCTTTAGAGATACAAAATTAATAATATGGGATGAGGTTCCTATGCAACATCGCCATTGCGTTGAGGCCGTCGATCGCAGCCTTCGAGATATTTGTGATAATGATAGCCCTTTCGGTGAAATTACTGTTGTTTTTGGTGGTGATTTCCGTCAAACTTTGCCAGTTATACCTAAGGGACACTGTGAACAAATTGTGGGGTCAACTCTCCAAAAATCATCACTTTGGGCGAAGATATACGTCTTGACTCTATCGGAAAACATGCGATTGGATCGAAATGATCTCGCGAATGTTGAGTTTGCGAAATACTTGAACAAGGTAATAGTTATGCATTCAAATTAAATATTTCTTTTATAAGCATTCATAATTAACATTACATAAATTTCCATCTAAGGTGGGAAGCAATCCAGATGAGACAATTGAACTTCCTTCTACTATCCGAAAGTGTAAAGACGTGAACGAGCTAATAAGAGAAGTTTATCCAACATTGCATATACCGGGGACTTCTACTGCTCGGTTCTTAACTGATCGAACAATTTTGTCCCCGCGTAATGATGATGTCAATTACATAAATCTTCAAGCATTAGAGATGTTTCCAGGCAATATCATCAGTTATCTATCGGCAGACAAATATACATATGATGATACCAGTGATCCGATTATGACAAATCGATACCCAATAGAGTTTTTGAACTCATTGAATCCTTCTGGTCTTCCCCCATCAGACTTGCAGTTGAAAGTTGGTTGCCCAGTTATTTTGATGAGGAATCTTGCACCTAGGGATGGTCTTTGCAATGGAACAAGATTAAGAGTTGTTCGCTGTGGGCAACGTATTATTGAGGCTGAAATCTTGACGGAAGATAAAGCATGCAATTTGATATTTATACCAAGAATTTCTTTTACGCCTTCTTCGACCGAACTTATTATTCCAATTACAAGGCGTCAATTTCCAATTAGGTTGTGCTTTGCAATGACTATAAATACTCCCTCCGTCCCGCTAGTAACCGCACTGTTACTGTTTGCGCGAGGATTAAGGAAAAAAATAATGATATAAATGTTGTGAGTGTAAAAGTAAAATAGGAGAGAGAATGAGTGGAGGGAATAGTAAATTATAATGGTGTTGTGAGTATTAAAATAATGTAGGAGAGAGAATGAGTGGAGGGAATAGTAAAGATTCTTTGCCATTTTAGGAAGTGTGCGGTTTGTAATGGGACGCCCAAAATAGAAAGTGTGCGGTTTGTAGCGGGACAGAGGGAGTAAGTCACAAGGTCAATCTGTTAAATTTGTCGACATTGATCTTCGGACACCGGTGTTCACTCATGGTCAAATATATGTTGCTTTATCAAGATGTACTACATTCAATAGGATAACGATTCTCATTCCATCACCATCGGGAGATGACACATCCACAACAAATGTTGTTTATCCTGAAGTACTTCTGTAAATCATATAGCTTAAGTGATACGGTAAATAGTTATTATGTTCGCATAATTGTTATATTTACTTAACTCAATTACTGTCTATGTATCGCTACTATAATTTTAATTTTTTATACAATCCATGTTGGACATAGGTAAATAGAGATGCAGCTGATGATATGATCAAAGATGTAGTTGAATATACATTTGAAGATGTAGTTGAAGATACTGTTGAAGATGTAGTTGAAGATGCGGGTGAAGCTAATGTGTACGATGATATTTGGGATGATCCCACATTTCTCGCTAAAGCGGTATATGTTATATATATATATATATATATATATATATATATATATATATATATATATATATATATATATATATATATATATATACACTAGAATATAATTCATCATTTATAGTTATATAAATGTGGTTCTTATCTATTTTTGTCTAATTGCAGGAAGCAGTAGCTAGAAGAGTTGAAGAAAGTTTTGCAGCTGTCAATGTAGTCGAAGAGGAACCAACGGATTAATCTTTTATTGTTAACAAATGTTAATCCTATATTCTTTTCTATAAATAATTTTTGATTGTTTGTCTTTGAATAATCGACGCGTAGAACGCTTTTCATTTATTTATCGATTCTAAAGTTCATTTTTCATTTTTCATGGGTTCATTATTTTTTCATTTAACTTTTTGTTGGATAACATTTGAGTTTGAAGACCGGTAATTATACACTTAAGATAAAGCAACCAGTCATTCCCTCCATCTCTCTCCTTTCTCTTTCTCTTTTCCTTCACCGGAAACTTTTAGTCGGGATTCATATGATTTTTTTTTAAGGTTCCTCCCATATCAATTCCTCTCTTGAAGGTTTACATTGACAAATTCAAGTGTGTTTTTGCTCTCCCTTTCAACTCCAAGGTCAAGATTTCTTTATATCTTCAACATTATCTCAGAAAAAGCTCAGTATTTACCTTTTGGTTGCATTCTAATTTTACTTCTTCTGAATATCTGATTTTATTTTAAATATGGGATTTCGATGATTTCTCAGGTACCCTCTCTCAAAAAGTTTCAACTCCCAGGTAAATATTTTTGCACTTCATATATTAGAAACAGTTTAAAATTACATTTAAAACATCATATAGTTAGCATGCGATTTCAGTTTCCCCACGCCTTTTTCTTTCCGTACTGTCTTCCTTTCCGTACTGATCCGTGCCAATGGCACGGGCTTTTGAGTACTAGTCTATATTACAATAGACAATGGAGGTAACCGCTGAGACAAAGAGCGAATGAGATTGAATCTCAACAAATGGTCTGACGGCATGAATTCCCCCTCCCCTTAATCGTTTTTAATTTTCCACTCCCCCATAACCGATGTCCAAGTAAATAAGAGATTAAGGATTCTTTGTTTTATCATTTTGAAGTTTCTGTGTACATGTTTGCATAATATTTATGTATATTATTTTTCATATCTATATAATGCATAAATACGTTTCATTCGATAATGTGTCGACTTAATCGTTTATTGGGACATAATATTTTTTTTACTAACGACAATTTTGATAAAATAAGAAAAAAATGAATTTAGTAGAAACGCAATTGGATATGCGTCACTCCGTGCCCTTGGCACGGGAGTTAGTACTAGTATACTCTCTCCGTCCCGGCCGACTTAGAATTTTTTGAAATGGCACGGGGATTAAGGAAAAGGTAAATGTTGTGAGTGTAATTTAAAAATAGGAGAGAGAATGAGTGGAGGGAATAGTAAATTATAATGGTGTTGTGAGTATTAAAATAATGTAGGAGAGAGAATGAGTGAAGAGAATAGTGATTTAAGGTTTCCATTTTGGGCCGTCCTAAGTCGGGTGGAACGCCCAAAATGATAAAAAATCCTAAGTCGGCCGGGACGAAGGGAGTATAATACTTCAGCTTTGTTCTCTCTCATTAACCCCTACTCCAATATACGACGATAAATCTAACTTTTCCTTTTTTTTTTATTTCCAATTAGTTTAACTTTCTCTTTGCATTATGTATTCACACTTTTGACATAATTGATTTATATAATATATTTAAAATGTGAAGAATTGCAGAAGTCGTCTATGGTTGTATCAATATTGTATACTCCCTCCGTCCCGGAACTTACTTCACAAACACTGTTTGCACTGGTTTTAAGGAGGGAGTATTATATTGAAAGTGTTGTGAGTGTGAAAATAAAATAGGAGAGAGAATGAGTGGAGAGAATAGTAAATTATAATGGTGTTGTGAGTATTAAAATAATGTAGGAAAGAGAATGAGTGGAGGGAATAGTAAAGATTCCTTTCCATTTTAGGTAAGTTTTAAATGTGTGAAGTAAGTTTTGGGACGCCCAAAAGGGAAAGTGTGAAAATTGTTTCGGGACGGAGGGAGTAGGTTTGTTGATGTATATATTTATAGTATAAATGGGAACGGAGTGCTATAGTACAATGAACAGTAGCAAGTGTCGAATTTCTCATTTTGCCCTCATACATTTGTCCCTTTCCTATTTTGCCCTTAAAAAAAAAATGTGTCCTCGAACATGGACTTTTACTAATTTTTAATAAATCATGAAAAAATGAAATTGTTGTGGTTTGACTTTTTTTTTGTTAGATTTGTTAGCTCAAGTGAGAGCATGATTGACAAGAAATCGAAATAATTATCCAATAAATAAATTTCGAAATCAAAAACCGATATAACAGAAGTATTTAAAACAGAACGTTTGATTCCAATATTATCTCATCCGGAAAGCCATGCCAAATTCCTTGGGGGTCCCATACGAATAAATTTGATGTTTTTCCAGTTAAGTGGAGTAGTTGTCGGATTCCATTTTTGTTTTTTTTTTGATATCCCTATTTTCATTTTCAGTTTTGTCGGACTAAGTACTGGATCACTAGCCATTGCCCCTCAATGTTGGCAGAGGTAAATCGCGGGATGTGTCCAAGTATGTCAGGGTGACAACACCCTTTATACTCCTGACCTCAAGGGACCCTCCTCCATTGCACTTACATCACTCTTACATCACCAATAATTTGGCTGTTTTAGCTATTCCTGTCCGAATTCAAACTTTTCACGCCGAGGTTGCAAACACATCAATACTCCTTCCTTTTCTCGGGGGCGGATTCCATGTCTTTCTTTTGTCCCTTTATGGGCTTATATATCAATTTCATAATTTCAGACCCATAATTCTTTAAAAGAAAATAAAAAAAAATCAGACCCATAGGGGAAGAGCATTTTATTAACATACTGCGGCCCATTCAAAATAGGTCCAAAATAAAAAGTTTGGGCTGCCCTTAATATTTTGGTCCAATAATTTTGGCCCTACGTTCACACCGGAAACAGGAAGGAAGCACAAATCTGAGAAACTGAATTAACAATAGAATTGGGGTTTAGGGTTTTCTGCCTGCAAACGAATTCTCGTCAATGGATCCTTCTAATTTCAACTCCGTAGAGCTTCAACGACTTCTTGAAGTAAGATCGCTATTTGATTTTAGTCTACAGTGTCTGATTTTGTTATTGTTTAATCACTTCATCCCGAAATATTATACATTTGTTTAATGTTCTTTGAATTGTACCAGAATTATGCTAGAGAGGTTTAATAAATAACATAATGAAAAAAAGGAAGAAAATTTATGAAATTTGTGGAGATTAGTTAGATCTTACATATAAAAATGCAACATGGGGTAAACTGAAGTGGAAAGTGTGAATCTTATGTTTGGGGAGGAGTGAGTATGGATTTGATTATGGATATAATATTTCTTTGTGGTTTTGTGGATTCAAGTATGGAATTTGTTATGCTAATTTTAACGAACAGTTCATCTGCATTTTTATTCACTTTTACTTTGTCAAATTGTGTTGATCCTGTCTTCTTATTTAGTATTAGAAATCAAAGCGTTTAGATTTCAAATTTGAATTTCAACTGTTATTGGGCATTTTTCTATTGCTTTCTAATTTGGTTAAATGATGCCCTTGTATCTTGATAGATAAAGCTACAAGTCTAGTAACAATGTCATTTTGGCTGCATCTCCACAGCCCTTGTCTGTTATGTGGATGCCTAAAGAACTACCAAGGTTAAACTAGGCAGTTTTTAAGCTCAAGAGAATCGGTTATGAAGAATTAGATGCCCATCTGATGGTTTCTGATGCTTTTGGAAGTATAGTTTCTAGTATAATATAAGTACATGGAGTAGCAAGCCTAGGACACTGTAAAATAATTTGAAAAATAAATGTGCATTTGCAGTTCTCTATATTTTGGAGAAAATTAAAAATATACTCCCTTCGTCCATAATCAATCTTGAGCTTTCCTTTTCGGTCGGTCCCAAATAAGTGTCACATTTCTAAATAAGTTAATAGTCTTAATGTGATTTTACAATGGTACAACCTATGTCAAACAAATGAAGCTTGTTAATAAAATACATTGGCAAGTCAACTGCAGTATTTATTATGAGATGGAGGGAGTACCTTATGATAGCTCGGATTTTATTTTTTGTTGTTTACCTTCTTTTATGTGGGTGTGAGGGTGAGTGTTGTTTTGGGGGTGGAGGAGGAGAGTCTTTAACTATATGTAGACTTTTGGGTTGGTGTGTTTTCATTTGATATGCCCTGTTTATGTAGGAGAATTGATAGGTTTTATCGACTTAAAGGTTTCAACTTCCAATAGGTCTAGGGATATGTATGATTGATTACATGGAACTGTAGTTTTGATGTGGTTGATTGACCTTCTCTTCTGCTAGAAGCCCATTTTACAATTGGTCTTTGCATTTGAAAGAACAGTGTTCCTGTTGTTAGAGGTTGCATACCTTAATTAAATTAGTACTAAGATTCTAGTGATTAAATTTATTTTCATCATTTTCGACGCAATTTTCATCATGGGTCATCCGAAAACAGCCTTTCTGTGCTTTAATAAAGGGGCAAGGCTGCGTACATCCGACCCCCCCTTACCCCACCGTAGGTGGGAGCCTTTGCGGCACTAGGGTAATGTTGTTGTTGTTGTATTCTAGTGATTAGATTTCACAAGCTAATGTGATGGTGTAAAAGGAAAAATCTCAATTATAACATGGATTCCTACAAGGCTCCTCCATGTTTAGGTACTATTGTTTTCTATGACTTAAAAGTCTTAAGAGAACGTCCACATTCATGTTTTAGGCATTCAAGCTTTTAGCTTCTGGTTGATATCAAATGGTGCCACCCAAATACTTTACTCCTTTTCCTGCTAGTAACCTGTGATATACTTTTCCCAGCTAGTCTCATATATACTGCAAGATGTAATGATGATGCTAGTCAATAATAGGAAGAAAAAAACACTATGAATTTCCTCTCCGGTGGTAGAGGGGGTGGTTTGGAATACAAGGTGGTGTTTAGCTTTTGATGGTGCTACAAGATGTAATGATATGTCTAATCAAAAACAAAGGAACATGACTTGGAAATTGTGTTGGTTCAGTTACCATGGGAATATATGGACTTCCGGTTCGGAATATGTTTTCAATCATTACACATATTTGAGGACGTTGGGGTGATTGTCCTATGTTCAGTTATTTGTAAAAATAAAATAAAAATTGAGATAGTGTATTGTTGCAAGTTAAATCAATGATGTAACTTGCTTTACAGTGTTAATTTCATCTTAAGTTGTCCGGCTTTCCTTTTATTGTAGATAACCTCGTCAAATCAATGTTCTGGCTGAGTATAATAGTCTTAAAAACTTGTCTCAATGACCTTGATCAGGAAGAGAAGAAGAAAGCAATGCTTAATGAGATGGTTGCGAAGATCACAAAGGTGTGCTGGGATAAGTGCATAACTGGTACGCCCGGGAGCAAGCTAAGCTCTAGTGAGACAACTTGCCTCTCGAACTGTTCTCATCGATACATGGACTTGAGCCTCACCATCATGAAACACTTTCATTCCATGCAATAGGTTGTCCATGCATTACGTGGGTATTTCACTCATGCGTGGGCATTTGACCGAATTCAGTCCAGAAGGCTTATCTTTTTCAGGTGAAAAGTATCTTATACCTCGTTTTACATCATTACTTCTATCATGTAATGAAAGAAATAATGATAGCACGTTCTACAATTTGATTAAGCCTAATACTGTGTGTAATCATTCTATTAATTGAAATATATTTTTATATATACAATATTGGCTAGATGATCTTATTCTGAATTTCCATCTTTTGTTAAATGACCGTTTGGTTGTTGGGAGTGGTTTGAAACCAATTTGGTTCCTATTAAATAATTTTTCCCTTTTACTGGTCAAAGCGAGCCCCAATCTACTATGTCTTTGAGGTAGTGCGTTAGAGTACAAGTTTAGACTAGGGGCAGCGCTTGGGGTACATATTACCATCTGCATCTCAAGGTGATGGATAGTAGTAAATGTAGTGGGGTCCAGAGAATGACTTTGACTACATTTATAATGTTTATGATATGAAGGACAAAATTGTGGTTTGTTGTTCAACTACGCCTGCCTGCTACCCATGAGATTGTAGCATAACTGTTTTCCTTATTTCACCCTTCACAGCTCTTAGGAAAATTCTTTGTTGGTACTATATTTTTGGTTCATGGATTTTGAGAGAGAAAGAAACTGATTGGGAAGGAATCTAATGTGATACTTGAGAGAAACAGTGTGATGCTGTTTTGTACAAGTAAATAATAGATGTAGGGAATGCATAATGGTTATAATTGTTACAGTCCAATTAAAATTACTCTCTTTGATGACGGCTTAATATCACTGTTATCAATGTGTACTATGTGTCGAGCCATAGCAGTTTCCTGGGCTGTGATCTTTTTCTAAGCCTGACTTTTTCTGGGACGGATGGCAGATAGATATGTTGATATATGACTATTGTGTGAAACCATATAACTTTTGTACCAACATAACATAACCATTCAACAAATAACTTGCCCTTTGAATTGATTAGTGTCAATTTGGTGCCCTCTAACCCGAAAAGTAAAGGCTACCTACGCATTGAAACTATTGAAATTATCAGGACCAACATTCTTGAGCTCAGTCAATCCTTCCTCCAATGGTAAATAAAAGATACGTAAGGATAGTTTCATCCTAATTTTATTACCTTCTTCATGTTCTATTTGCTGCTTTTACATCATACAAAGTAATAAAAAAAAATATTTTTAAGGGAAGTATGTGTTGCACTCATTGAAGATAAAATGAGAGAGAATCACCAAAGATAATTTGGTTATGTAGTTGGAGACCAAGTGATACATTGGTTAAGAGGATTAAGAGGCATGAAGAGCGGAGAAGTAATATGGTGAGGGGTAGGGAAAGACATAAGTAAACAAAAATAAGGGTGATTGAAAGCGATATGTGTATGCCATGAATCAAATAAAATATGACGTTGAAGAGGGCGAGTGAAGGGCAAAATTCGTTTGGTTGATGGTGTTTGATTATTTTTTTCTTTCTATTTTCTATTTTTTCGTCTTTTTGTTTTCCGAATTTTCTTCCCACCTTTTTCTCTTTTAAATTTCTTCTTAGCTTTCACATATTATATTTTTTTTTATTTTAACTTCTTTTTAATTTTTATTTTACCATCTCTTTTTTTTTTTCTTTTTGTTTCCTTACTTTTTTCATTAACAAGTTCATGATTGATTTATGTTAGCTGACCCCAAATTATTTTGAGGTTAAGATTTTGATGTCCTTATATTTATTCGAAGGCAAGGGATTGTTGCCTCTAAATAACTGAGTGTTAAAAGCATTTTTTTTTTAAGAATCAAAGGGGGCTACAATTATCAGCTAAGTGATAGGAGGGGGTTACATTTCTCAAGAAATATGATTTTAATGTTATAGGGGGAGGGGAGGGTTGATGTCTTGATGATGATAGGAAGGAGGCATTAATGGTGGTGGTGGAGGAGGACAGAATGCAATTAATATGTCAGATAGTATTAATTTGTTAGGTTTGTGTTTATCACTGTAAATATTTGTCTCTCTCCCCTTACCTTATCTTTCTGCAACCACTCCTTCCCATATCTCATTTACTCTTATAAAATAAAAATTATAATTAAATTTTCTAGAGGGAAACTAAACAGCCCAAGCCAGCCCTAAAACAAAATCACCATTGACTCATTGGGCAGTTAACATCTCAAAAGTCTAGCTAGCAATAACAAAGAGTGGACTTTCAGAACCTGATAGCTCATGCTAAACAAGCATCACAAGTTCACAACTGTAGCTTGTCATTTAGATTAGATGTGAGTTGACCTAAGCTAGTTGACTTCGATGAGACCTCTGCTGCTTTGACCAATGGAAGATGAGTAGGAGTTGACTTTGGTGGGAGCTGTTCTGGTGAAGATGGTCTCACTGGAGCAGCTGCACACACTGGAATCACTGACCTCATTTGAACTGCTGGAGCATACCCTTTGCTGCTCATTATGTTTCTGCTACATGTAGTTGTAGGATGTGGGAAATTGATAGAAGATGAGATTGCTGCCATCAGTTGATCAGGCCCCACAAAATTGCTTCCGATACCTTTATGGGTCTGTTTTTCATGTGAAATGTTGTACACAGGATTTGCCCCATAAACATGTCTTGAACTAGTAGCTGATTTGCTAGCTACAAGATCATGATCTTTATGATCCAATGGTGGCTGTACATCTTTCCTTATGACTTGTACCATTGGTGGGACCCTGTAATTTTGGTGTGTCCCATTGACATTTCTTGAGCCTGTAGCTGAATTGCTAGCTCCAAGTCGATGATCCAATGGGGTTTGTACCTTTTCCTTTTGTACTTGTACCACTGGTAGGCTGTACAAAGGATTAGCCCCATAGACATTTTTTGAACCAGCATCTGATTTGTTAGGTACAGCATTATAATCCTGAGGATCCAATGGAGGTTGTACTTCTTGGTTTTTGACTTGTACCATTGGTGAGGTAGGCTTGATATTTGTGGATAACAAAGGTGGTAAGATCTTTGATGTAGTTCTTGGTGGTGGTGGTGGTGGTGGGAGTAGAGAAACAAAACTCTTGTTAGAACCTGAACCTGAACTTGGAAAAACACCTTCTTCTGATATTAGCAGATCCATAAACATCCTTTGTTGATCATGAGGGAGGTGTAAATGGTTGATGTAGGACCCACTAATATTACTGCTAATGACTCTCTTACCCCTCACCATCTTCCTCCCGCTTCCTCCTCCTCCCACTTGATTCTGTTCCCTTGTATTTCTGCTACTCTCAAACAATGACATCAGGTTTGGCACTGCAAATATGCAGTGAAGTCAATAACAGTGGCAGTGATATAATTAAGTGAATTGAAGAGGGTAAATACGAAAAATTACTTTTTTTGAGAGAAGACCAAGCAGCAATGGCAGCATTCTTCTCAGCTTGCTTCTTGGTCTTGCCGGAATCACCGGTGAAAATCATTCCGGCCAACTCTACGCTACAAGTGAAGACAGGGGCATGTCCTGGACCTGATCTCACTGTGGTGTATAATGGCAGTTTTAGCCCTGCTCTATGTGCTGTTTCTTGCAGCAGGTTCTTGTACACTCCAGTTTCATCCTTAAAAATCCCATATCATTAAATAAACCAAAACACACACACACACACACAAACTTGGACTTGGATAGAAATTAAGAAAATGGATTTATGTATTGTTTTAATTTCTAAAAACAAGATTAAGGACTTACAAGAACCCTAGCAGTGAGGGACCTAGAAGGGCCTCTAGTGGAGAGGTTATTGAGAGCAACTTGAGCTGCAGAATGCTCAGCTTGTCTTAAAGTTGTGCAATAAGTTGGGCTCTCAAAAACTTCACCATTGAAATTGACACAAGCTTTGAATCTTGGTGCATGATCAGGTCCTTGTCGTGTACAAGCATATGAAGGCAGGTTAAAACAGCTTCTCTGTGCAAGCTCTTGCAGCTGATTCTTGTACATTCTGCAATCTTAACAGTACCCAATCAAGAAACAGATAAATAAGAACAAGAAGTTGCCTGATGATCAGATACCCTTTTCCTTCAGTGGCATGGGAACACACAGTGAAGGTGGAGTGTGTGAAGATAGTAATGGAAATGGTGTTTGTTTAGAAGATAAGGAGGATGAATCAGAGTTTGGGGAAAATATCAATCAAGAAACAGAAAATGGTAGGTCTGCCTCATAATAAATGTATTTTTTTTTAATTTTTTTTTTTTATAATCAGAGCAGTAATCTGCACACACATAAAAACAGAGTGAAGATTGTGGAATTACCTGAGATAACCTTTTCCTAGAGTGGCATAAAAAAAAAAAAAAAGAGTAGTTGAAGGTGAAGTGTGGGAAGCTAGTAATGGAAATGGTGTTTGGGGGAAAATGTCAATAAGCAACTTTAAGCTAAAAAAGAGGACTGTAGCCTATGGTCCTATCACAAATATAGACTTCATTACTACCCCTCATTATAGTTTGCTTTTTTTAACTCTATTTTACCTTTGTCTGCAAAAATTGGACTCCATTATTGCAGAGTTGCATTAAACTAACTTATGCTTTCCCGATAAAAAACCACATTTCTCCAAAAAGTGGACAAGAAATGGTTCTCCAATTTCGACCATTCATCACGATTGTTACTTTTTTTTTTTTTTATTTTATTACGATGTCTCAAGCCAGATAAAGCAGAGGGTTCGAACCCTAAACCTCACGAAGGGAGAGTGAGATTTGATTTTACTATCGAACCCTAAACCTCACGAAGGAGAGTGAGATTTGGTTTTACTATCGACTTTTGATCACATGTGTCTCCGTTCCGTATTGACTCTATAGTATTGTTGAATGTCTTTTTTTTTAATAGTTTTGTCTAAAAATGATTTTTGTCAATATTTTTTTTTCGTGTTTCATCATATAATTGAAAGGCTAAAAGCTTAAGAGTGTATAGAAATGGTAATATATATTTTTGCTACTATATTTATCAAACGTAGATAGTCTACTGATAGATAAAATGGAGCTCTAGTAACCACAACATTCTAGTCAAAGTACACATTCCATCTCCTTTTTTTCTTCTTTCCAGAAAATATTCAACCCAACCCCTAGAAAAAAGAAAAAAAGAAAAAAAAAAAAAAAGGTCAACTTTGCCCTCATAGGGCCGTTAACAAGTACTCTTACGACACTTGTTAATCAAACTCGAGCAAATATCACACGATACAATGATCAAGAGACATGCGCGCACATTAGCGAACTAATTCCACAAGCGAGATAGAAAATAAGGCACAAACAAAACACACAGAGCCACCTAGTATTGATACAAGCCAAACCAACATATTTCACACCCCACACCGGTCAAAAGAAACTATCATGCACGTTAAAATGACCTTTCTACCCTCAGCATGCTTACTGCCTCGAGTCTGCTGGCGGCCGGGAAGTTGTTAAACTACCATTACTGCTGCTACCACCACCACCTCCCACTCTAGAAGCCAAAGCAAGAACTTCCGGCGACATTTCCCAGCTCCCACTTTTCCTTCCCCAACTCGACCTCCGGGGATGAATAATTCCGGCACGATCACCCTCATCTACGTTTGTTCTTATCTCCGGCGACATTTCCCCTACTCCTCCACCTTCCTTGTTAATCCCATCACTATCACTAAGTGGCCCGTCTCGGTGATCCACTCCTCCAACATCTCCTCCCCACACGGCTTTTCTTCCCATTTCAATATCGTCTACTGCTTTCCCCATGTTTGGACTAACAAATCCACCACCACCGGACCGAGTTGGCAATTCCTGCTCATTTTGGATGTTTGCCCTGAAATCATTCTTTGATGGGGCAATGCTCGTGCAAAATATCTCTCCGAAGTTTTGAATAACTCCTTTGTTGTAGGGATTGGCTCGCCTATCGTATCGATATCGGAAATTCTCATAAGTAGTCTGCAATATTCAGATGGAGTTGAATGTTTTTATTTTATGTTAATTGCAAACAGATAAAAGGTTTCTATGGTATTGAAATCAGTTGGACTTCACAAGGAGTCGAGCCTTGGGGTTTGTTCAGTTATTGTGCCCCTTTTCACTATGAGGAAATTGATGACAAAATATAAATTTAAAATGCTTAACAGAGTTGTAAAGGAAGTGTTTTAAGGTGATGTACTGTACAACACCTTAAAGCACATTATCTACAATTTTGTACAGCATTTTCTGTTTATATAACATTACTCTAGCTATGGGTGCCCTTTTTTACAATCAAACCCTCACACCCTTCTACTGTATTTGGTGACGTTCATGTCCACGACTGCATAATCCCATTTAATGAGGTGATCCAACGGTGGGATTGAAACAAGTCAAGTTTATGTTGTTTCGAGTAAAAAGTATCCTGACCATTGAATCATCTCGTTAGATGGGATAGGAAAATCTCGGCCGTGAATGTCACTAAAGTTAGAGAACCCCAATGGTAGGGAAAAAGAAATAAAAAAGGTACTAAATTGAGGAAAACTGATGTTTTACCTGATTTGTACTGATGAGATATAAGTGGAAGGCAGTTAGGCCTCCAACAAACCACACTGATATGAAGGTGTATACTATTAAGACAATGGAAGCAGGAGTCTTGATCATTGCTTTCCATATAGTTATATCCTCTGCATCCGTAATCCTCCTGATGTAGATCCAGCAGAAACTAAAAACGTATATACAAAGAAGAGTCGTCGAGAAGACAAACATGAAGAAGAATCTATAATTCCTCTGCACCAAGAAACAGGATGGTTTAGATCAGATATTTACAGATCCAAAGAAAAAGAAAAATCAACCATGACAGTTGTTGATAATGGTAAAAATGGTCATTCACGAGATCACATATTGATTTTTGGTGATGGCTATCGATAAAAAACAAGAATTGGGAAAATGCCAAGTTAAATAGTTTTTTAACCTTATGGTTTATTCTTTCCTGATGAAAACTCGAGCTAGGATTGAACTTGTTTACTCAGAAGAAGAGATTGAGCAACAACAGACTCCGCGAAAATAAAATCACCCCTACGCGAGTCTCATTGAGGACATCAAATATCTCTTGGATATTACTGGCTGTACCGTTCAGCACACTCTTCGTGAAAGAAATGCATGTGCAGATTAATTGGCCTACCTTGGGGCGAATCAAGATGCCAATCTTATACATGCGGCTAAGCCAAATGAGGATCTCAAAATGCTTATAGGAGTTAATAGAAGGGGAGTGTCCCCATATTGTAGCCTTGCCTTGTTATCAGTTTTCTCTCCTTTCCCAATGTACCCACACACCAAAGAGAGAGAGAGAGAGAGAGAGAGAGAGAGAGAGAGAGAGAGAGAGAGAGAGAGAGAGAGAGAGAGAGAGAGAGAGAGAGGCTCTTCCATTGGTTTCAACTTTCAACCTAGAATGTATGACCTGGGATAGCTATGTAGATGATTTCACTGGAGTTGCAACATGAGTAAATAATAACAGAGAAAACTAGCAAAGAAATGGGGCTCGTTTGGTAATTATGTAGAGTAAATAAAATCCGATAACGGAATTAGTGAAGGTAATTATTCATTTCTTTGGAAGAATAATGAAGGATGACTTAGAAGAAAAGAAACCTCTTTATACACACAAACAAATAATGTTATCCAAAAACAAACTTCATCATGCATGATATGATCAGAGAAAGTAGAAAAGAAAGTTCATAAAGTATAAAAGCCTCTATTGCCTGCAGATATAAGGCATCTTCTAGAGATGCAGCTAATCCATTAAGGTTGATTAAATAAAATGGAAATGCATCTTACCAGGCCTATACACTGCCCAACCCAAGGGCAGTGATGGTCAAAGCGTTCAACACAGTTGTTGCAGATAGAACAATGTGAGCAACGGGGAGGTCTATAAAGCATGCATGTATCACAGTACTTGATTTTAACTGTAATGCCATTAACTTCTACTTCCTTAATACGAGGTAGACGTAACTGTGGAGTTTGGCCACCACCTTCGGAATTTCCATCATAGCCTTCTGGTTCTGGCGGATGTGCATTACGAGGGATGATACCAGGATCCCTTCCAGAGGTCAGCAGGAGAAGAACTAAAACCTGGGGAATCCAATGCCTACCAGCTCAGAAATTAATGTTGAATAGAAAGTATAATAAAGTTGAATTCAATAAACACAAAAAAAGGAGGGGGGGGGACTTTATCTCAAGCCGCAGACACTCTAGAAAAAATTGCAGATCAATATCAATAAATAGAATGCAAAAATACTAGGCAAATCCTACTCTTTTTACATGGAAATAAAAGCTATGTTGATAAGAAAGAGCATACAGCTCGTAGACAATGAAAAATCCATCTTAGAAAAGCTAGGAAGACCTCATGATCCAATGATGGGTGAACATTATTCTTCGATACATTACTCTCAATCCAAATGCACCAGAAAATAGCAATCATGTCACCAATATGTAGGGACTTGCCATCTTTCAATCCCCACAACCCTTACATACTGATACGCATGCATTTCATGAATTAAGGTGGTCCAAAACTACAATTTAATATGCAGAGTCAGAGCTCAAGAAATTAGCAATATCAGAGTGCTACAGATAGAACTGTAATGGTTCCACTCATGCCAGAACAACAAGAACAAAGCTGGCGGATATGGGTCAACATGAGCCAATTTTAAACAGTCAAATTACCATTCTAGTAAAAGTGTTCAGACAGACCCTGCCCCTACCTTCAAAGCAGTGCAGGTCATTAACAAATGTGCCATTTCAACACAATTTCAGACACAAAATATACCATATGGTGACCTGAATTATTGTCTTAGATGCCTTCAGTTATCAGGCTCTGCTTATGTTCATGTGTGGAGCAGATAGATTCATTTAAGTTTTCATAGTAATGTATGTGTGCTTTAGATAGATGGTTGACAATTCAATTCGATTAGAAAGCAAAAAAAAAAAACAAAAAACAGATGACTGTGTGCGTGTTCATGTCCTAAGTTATTTAAGATGCACAATTAAATACGAACTCCCTCAGACTTGAAAAGGTGTGGTTTGACACTTTGACCATACAAGCAAGTTAAGGAATGTGATTGACAATTGTTTAATTCTCTAAATTGACACTCAAAACATTTGAATTCAAACAAGGAGTCAACATTTGAATTCAAACTAGAGGGGAAACAAAGACTAGTATAGTCAATTGATTGAAAAAGGACAACCCCAAAAAGGGAAGTTACTCTTTTAATGATATAGCCTAAAAAGGAATAAACACCTCCTAAACTGGGATGGAGAGATTAGAAGATATCGTAGCATAATATGATTATCATGTAATTTTCAAAACCCGTCCTCAAAATTTAACTATCAAGATGCTAAGACCTTAACTTCTCTCAGTTACATACTTAGCTTGCCCAATTTATTATGCAGTACATCCACCGTATCCATAGGCAATAACTATCCTCCATGATTTGAACATTTCTTTTCCTACAACCTACCACTTTTCTTTGTCGTTAGTGCTGTAACTTATCCTTTCCACCGCAGGAAAAACAAAATCAAACTCAGAAATATACATAAGATTTACTCCAAGTATGAAGTAGGGAGCAGACCAGTTCTAATCATACTGTTGCTTAGTTCTGACCATAATATATCATATATCAATGACTCATCATAAAGGCATAATTTCCTTCAACAGAACAGTAAGTCATCTACGAACTGAACAATTATAACTGATCAGATGAACCAACATATTGTAGCTAGCTTATCGCCATTGATAGTCATATTAACCATGAAAGGTGTCCTTATTTTCATGGCAATAAGTCATGGATTTTTTTAACTAACACAGATCCTTAAGACTCTTTAAACTTGAACATATTGGTTATCGTTAACAATTATGACATGAGCACCCACTTATGCTGTTCAAACGTTTGCAAAATTGGCCAGGCAGCCTATTTACGAAATAAGCAATATGAAGAACATCATAAGTAATGAAACCTTCTTTTCAGATGAAATTCTTGGCAAAACTTTATTCAGGGGGTTACAAATATGAATAATGAATGCACATAAAAATTCAATAGCATGTATCCGAAAATAAAGGAAGAAGTATGTATTCCCCTGCGTAACAGGTACTAGTAGAAAACTTACATAAAGTGTGAATATAACAGGTGCAACCATTATTGAAATCCCCAGGTGGTGGGAAAAGTCATCCAGCAGCTTTTTAGCAACAAAAACACAGAAAAGTACTACAGGCGTCACAATGAGGAATATGGTCAGCACCAGCGATCTTACATCTGGTCCAAATACAAACCTTCCTTGGAGAAAAAATATCTGCAATAAGAAAAAAAAAATAAGATCTTCCACATCACTGGGTTTTCAAACACATATACACAGACATTGAAGCTTGTGGCGCCCACATATTTGACATCTTTTTGCATGTAAAAGTAGGCATTGCTATCTAAACGTTGAAACACACACACTATTAGGATAGCTCAACCCTAGTATCTTAATTAAAACATATAATAGTGGTTAATACTTCTGTGCTTGTCACCAATAAGAAAAGCATCTAGATTGGGCATGAAATAAAACGCAATGGACTTCCTGTCATCTACTCAAAAGAGTCCCTCTTTCTTATAGAAGCTTTTTATATGAGTTGTACCTGAAAACTAGCTTACAAGTTTTTCTAATAATGTCATCTCAACGCTCATATAGGTTGACAAACAAGTTGGAAGCTCTTGAAGTTTCTATGGTAATAACAGATTTCAGTACTCCAGCAATTGGAAAAAAGAGCGAAACACGCCCTTGAAAGTGAAAGGGGGCTATCATGGAAAATCAAATATTGCTTTGACTTTCAAGTGGGGTGGGGGTTTAAGTAGAGAAAGTACTTTAAAGCCGCAATGGCCTGAATTGCAGAGTAACTGCAAAAATTATGACCCTACAGGCATGGTAAGCAAAAAAAAAGAAATCAGTTTTATACCATAACAAAGAACTAGCCTTGGAAAGCCACACATACTATCATTTGAAATGCAGTAAACAGCAAGTTTGAAAAGGACATAAGATCTTGATTACAGGGGGGACAGCAAAACAACCCTAAGCTGCAGGTTTCTCACAAAGTACGCACACAGTAAGTCAATACTCAATCACACATGGTTCTAACATCAATCACATCATAGATAAGACATTCAATACTCATTCAATTGACAATGATGACCATATTGTTCCATGAAATCGAGTATAAATTCTATTCACCAAATCTCAAATAGCATGAAAACGAATCACCAAACTGGTGAACGAAACAATCAATAATTGATAATTGATGGAGAGTAAGTAGCGTGACCACTCATGACAAATCATACCCAGGCAGTCATAATTTCTGTGAAACCTATGACCAAACTTAAAATCAGCTGAATTACACATACACATATAAAAATCACAAATTGATTTCACTTCTTTCGATATCGAAATAGAAAAGCAGCTAAAAGATATCATATAAATTATCAGCCCCAAGAAACGTAAAATTTCAGTAAAAAGGCAAACAAAACTGGAAATTTAAATCGAATCGGCAAAAAGCATAATGGTCCTACTCACATTACTGCCTTTCCATATCTGATAAATCCGCAAATCATCGGCGCCGGTAGCAGATCCGGTTAAAGAATCAGACCGCTTCGGAGGAGGAACCACATACATCTCTCAAAACCCTCTCTACTAAAACTGCACTCTCACAAAACCTCAAGTTAAAGATCTCCACTAAACCCAGTAAATACACAAGTCAGTTCCTCAATGAGCATCAGTAGTTCTTCGGCTCCGGACAAGTGGTGGCAGGGTTCCGGCGAGTGAACGGCGGGGAGCGGCAGCACGGGGAACGAGATTGGCCGACAAGCCACGATAAAAGGGGTGTGTTGGGAGAGGAGTGAGAAAGAGAAATGGGTTTGTTAGCATGTGTGTGTGTTTTTTTTTTTTTTTTCCTATTTTGACAGAGATACTCTGTTAAGTGGAGGTAGCTTTACAGGATGTTGAAAGTGACGTGGCAAGGGACTATTGGGCAGATCAATGAGTGGTGGGACCAGGTGATGTGCGTTGGATATTACGGAAGAAAATGACCCAACTGGTGACTTGGAACTTTGGACTACTCCCATCCCATTTTAAATTGAATATGATGTTTTTAGCTCATTGATCCCACTTGAAAATCACAAGAAGATTGAAAATACTCTTTAATGAACGGAATAAAAGTGATAGGTTAGGTTCAACGAGCAAATTCAGTTATTCGGGTATTATTGTCATCATCATCTTAGTGAGTCGGCCTAAAATATTATCAAACTCAAGGCCCATCATTATTGATCAGTCGACTTAATTCATAGTTCGACCTACTTGGTCCTGACCTAGCTTTGTCCAAATACGATCCACATCTTATATACGGGCATGACTCGGCCTCGGCATTCAGTCAGGTCGACCTAAACCCAACAGGCGACCTCGACCTACCAGCAGACGTCGACATATAGAGTTATTATACGCCTGCAATTCTTTCCATAACAGACTCCCTACAAATTAGGAGTTATATATGGACAAGATCTCTTGTACGAATCTGGTCCGTGATTCAAGGGATTACATACAATCCTAATACAAATTTAATTCTCATCAACAGCTATAAATACATGACAACTAACCGTTCCAAGGTAATGCTATTTATTATTCTGAATACATTGTTCTTTTTAACTTATAAGCTCTCAAATACTCCATACTTACTCTCACGTCCGAGGGTCTTCGCCGGAGACCATTCCGACTAGTCGTGGGTTCCGTGTTTCAGGTCAAAGAAGTCAGGAGATCAATCTTGCGGCCGAACGGAGATTGATAAGCACGATTCTTGCAGCATCAGTTTGGTTCCATTGCCGAAAATCGTTGCTTTTTGACCTCGAAACTTTTCTCACACCATCATAATGACTTCTGACGGTCATGTTTCGGATGCCTCGGATGAACCTAACGAAGGAAACGCCGGCGGTAACATGGACGCCGGTGCGGAAAATCGCAATGTTAACATGCCTCCTCCTCCTCCGCTACGCCAGGCCAGGAGGTCGACACGCTCTAACAGCGTTGCTGATGGCAGAGGCTTGCCAGATGATAGAAGGGACAAAAGGCCTATGGTCGAACCAGAAGCACAACCCCCTCTAAAGTGTCAACAAACAGGTCAAACGGTTGCAGGCGACAAACCAGGTCCCTCAACCAATCCCCTCAGTATGAAGGAGATGTTGCAGGAGCGGGCTAGAATTTTGGAGGAATTGCTTGATATGTCAGACTCACCTGAGCAGAACGATAGGAGGTCACAAAGGGCAGCTCCCTCCCAAACCTCCCACAGGCAGCCTGGCGGGAGTGCTAGGCAGAACGGGAGTGCCAGGCAGAATGGCGAGCAACAGATCATACCTCACGTTCGTACTCACATACCTGTTTCAGCTGATGACTTGCGAAGTCATCTCAACACGAATAGAGAGCAGGAGGCAGAGTCCAATTTGAGGCGACAAAGGGAGGCCGAAAGAAGCATGCGTAGGTCGCCTGCAAGAATGGAAAAGTCGCATTCCCGACATGAAAGAAACGGGCACATGTCGCCTATTAGAGCGGAAAGATCTCAATCTCATCGAGATAGGAATGGGCGCAGGTCGCCAATCAGAGGAGATAGACGCAGGTCGCCTGTAAACTCAGTAAGGTTGCCTTCCCACAGAGATAGGCGAGGTAGAAGTTCCTAGATCGTTTCTCGATGGATGGAGTCCGAAAGAAGACGATCACCGACTTGAACAATCTGGCACAAGGAAAAATTGAGAGCTACATGAGCTACTTCACTAAGTTCAAGGAGATGGTCGACCAGATCGAGGAAGACGTGACAGACCGGGAGGTAATAAATTGCTTCAGGAATGGGATATCGTCTCCTAATTTAGAGTATGAGCTGCAGGTCAGGAAGGTAAACACCAGGCAAGAACTGTTTGAAAGGGCCTATGATGTGGCCATGGCTGAGGAAATGAAACAAAAGAAGAAAGAAAAAGGTTCCAAGTCTGAGGTTGGAGAATCTGATAAAAAGGATCAAGCAAAGAATGGTAGCAACAACAAGAACGGGAAGAACAGAACAAGGGCGACTGAGAGAGTGCTCGAGAATTTCACCCCATTGACCGTTAGTCGAACAGAAATCATGAATACTGTCGACCTAGGTCCACCTGCCCCGATGAATCCTGAAAATAAGTTCAGAAGGGACAACGAAAAATACTGTGATTACCACAAGGATACGGGTCATATTACAGAGGAATGCTTTAATTTGAAGTGTATCATTCAGAAGTGGGTCGACAGTGGAAAGCTCGATAGATACGTGAAAGGAGCCCAGCCTAGCGGAGGTGGGCGAGCTACTGGGGATATACCTGAGCCAAGGCAACCTCGGCTGAATTTGGGAGTGATCACTGAACAAGCTAGCAACAAGGCTTTGAAACACAAAATTTTTCAGCTCAACAAAGCTCCTCACGTGCCACCTAGAAGCTATATCAGGGACGAGGTTATCAGTTTCTATCCCGACGAGCTAGCTACTAACATGGCGGCCAAAGAGCAAGTTCTCATTATCCCAGGGTTGATTGATGGGTGTACGACGAGCAGACTCTTGATAGACACGGGGGCCTGCAAGGATATCCTCTTCTACTAAACTTTCAAAGAAATGGGACTCACAAAGGAACAGTTATCGCCCTACGATGATCGACTTGAAGGCTTCACCAATCAAAGTGTGGACGCTAAGGGGCAGATCGAACTGGACGTCGACATAGGCCAACATCCATTCAGGGTCACGACTTATAGATGTGGTTAGTGATTATGCTGCTATTTTGGGTATCCCTGGCCAGGTCGCACTTGGAATGGTGGCTTCTATTCTCCATCAGCGAGTTAAGTTCCCTACAATAGCTGGAGTGGGTTGCGTGCAAAGTACAACTCGAGCTTACCTTGATCATGTCCTTCGAACAAGGAAGAAGAGGGAGCTAGAAGTCAATACTCCTGAGGGATACTTGAAGCTCTCAAAATCTGTCACCACAACTTCACGACTATCTACAATCACCTGTGTAGAAGAGGCGACCTGTCACTCACATGACCATGTCATAACTGAGCCGACACGTCCCTCCCAAAACACTATGGTCGATTCAGATGTAGTTATGGTCGACCAAGTCATCATAGGCGAGCTATGTCTACAGATTGACCAAAACTCGGGGGCCACCACCAGTGAGATCGCAGCTGAACTGGATGATATGATAGTTGAAGAAGCTCCCCACTTAGGGGACGAGGAAAGACAAAGGGTTCGTGAGATTATTATAGAGACCCTGCAGTTCAGAGATGGTTCGGAGCTGGAACCAGTGGACGAGCTAGAGGCAGTGATAACCAATCCCTCCTATCCTGATCAAAAAATTCAAATTGGTAGACAGCTGTCAGCTGAGGAAAGAGCAGAGATTGTCGAGCTACTGAAGGAAAGCAGTGATGTTTTTGCTCGGCGTGTGGAAGACATGAAAGGGATCAAGGAGGAGGTCGATGTTCACAGATTGGAAGTTAATCCTACCATGAAGTATAAGGAGCAGAAGCTACGAAGTTTTGCTCGTGACAAAAATGAGGCGATCAAACTTGAGGTACAAAAACTTTTAAGTGCAGGTATCATCAAGGAGGCAACTCACACCACCTGGTTAGCTAATGTGGTGATGGTGTAGAAAGCTAATGGCAAGTGGCGTATGTGTGTCGACTTCACCAACCTTAATCTAGCCTGCCCAAAGGATAGCTACCCTCTATCGCGAATTGACAAGCTCGTAGATTCTATAGCTGGGCACACTATATTGAGTTTCCTCGACGCCTATTCAGGCTATCACCAGATCAAGATGCACAAGGATGATATAGTGAAGACGGTCTTCCAAGCTGCTGGGGGTATCTACTGTTATAATATGATGCCGTTTGGCTTAAAGAATGCAGGAGCGACCTACCAGAGGATGGTCAACAAAGTCTTTGCCTCCCAAATTGGCCAAAACATGGAGGCCTACGTCGATGATATGGTCATCAAAACAAAGGTCGGACATCACGTGGTCGACCTAAGGGAAACGTTCGCCAATTTACGAGCAAATGACATGAAGCTTAACCCGAGCAAGTGTGTGTTCGGAGTAGCAGCTGGAAAATTTCTTGGTTTTATGGTCTCTCAGCGGGGTATCGAAGCTAATCCAGAGAAGATCAAGGCTCTGGTCAACATGAAGGAGCCTACGTGTATTAAGGAGATGCAATGACTAAATGGTAGGGTGGCAGCCCTTGGTCGCTTTATTGCTAAGTCGGCAGAGAGAACTCTCCCCTTCTTTAAATATTTGGTGACCAAGCTGTGGCCACTATTCTAGTTCGAGAAGAAGGAGGGCTTCAGAAGCCCGTGTATTATGTGAGTAAGGCCCTGTCCGACGTAGAGGGCATGTATTATAATGCAGAGAAGGTACCTTACGCTTTGGTCGTAGCTTCCAGGAAGTTGCGAGCCTATTTTCTGGCTCACCCTATTGTTGTGCTGACTAATGCACCTCTGAGGAAGATCTTGCATAAACCAAAAACTTCAAGCCGATTACTCAACTTGTCAATTGCTCTCACAGAATTCAACATCGAGTATAGGCCTCGAAAGGCGTTGAAAGCTCAAGATTTGGCAGACTTCTTGGCCGAGCTTACGTTCACCAAGGACGATAGCGAAGTGCGACCTCAGAAGGAGAAAGTAAAGGGAAAGGAGCCTGCAACTCAGCCCACAGTAAGTTTGCCCGATTGCTGGAAGGTTTACTCTGATGGGTCGGCAATAAAGAACGTTAGTGGGGCTGGAATTGTACTGGTTGAGCCAGAATCAGGGACAGTTTACAAGGAAGCATTGAGATTCAAGTTTGAAGCTTCTAACAACCAGGCCGAATATGAAGCTTTGGTCGCAGCTATGGAATATGCAAAGTGTTTCGGGGCGACCAAGATTGTGGCCTACTGTGATTCTCAGTTGATAGTCAACCAAGTCAGAGGAGAGTATGAGGTCCTGAATCCCACCTTGGTCAAATACTGCGACCTGGTGAAGGAGCTGATCAAAGACTTGGAATTTTGGGAAATACAGAGGGTTGGTCGAGATGATAATGAATTGGCCGACCTAGTCTCGAAACTGGCCACATCGGACGAGCAGCATGGAGAACCTATTTCTTACCTCGAACATCCAGCTTATGAGAGGGTTCAAATTCAATTCCTGGAGGATACTACTAGAGAATGGGTCTACACCAAGTGCTGGATTGAAGAAATGCGAGCTTATCTAGAGACAGGCGAGTAGAGCCGTCAAGTTGGGACCGTCCCGTCGGGACGTCCCGTCCCGCAATAGATTTGGGACGGGATGGGACGGAGTATTTTAGTCCCATCCCATTTCGTCCCGTCCCATTCCTGTTGCGGGACAACATAGTGCGGTCCCGCCCATCCCGTTCCCGTCTCGCGACGTTTAAGTGTATCGCTAAAGGTTCCCTTTTGACAAGTGATGCTCTAGAAAATTAGGCAGATCATTGTATATTAGGGTTAAGCATACAAGAGAATTGGCAGTATGTGGATCATTGTTATACAATGTGAGCTAGATCGAGATCTTTTAATTGGTATACCTTGTGATGCTCCAAGTTCAGTTCAACAGGTTCTTGATATTCAGCGAGAATGACCAAAGAAAATTAAGGTTCTGAGATTCTGCTCCTTTATGCTTATTAAGGTGAGCAAAGAAGGAAAGAAAATGGACAAACTTTTGAATAGTTGGTTAGTTGACATTGAAACTTCCTTTTCCACGTGATGTTTTGGTTCCAGGAAACCAACCCCATTCCCATGTTTCCAATTTTGAAAGTTTTGGCATGAAATACATTTTTCCCTATGCTAAGCTTGTTGCTGTAAATCCAGGAACCATTTCTCGACTTCGTGCTTTCATTTATGAAAAGTTAGGATGCTTTTTCTTCTCGAAGAAATAGCCCATTGTTTATATTTCTCGCCTAGTCAACGCTTATCCCTCTTAGTCAACGGGTCCCGCATTGTCCCGCGGGATCCCGCGTCCTGCAAATGGGATGGGATGGGATGGAGTATTTTAGTCTTGTCCCGTTTTGTCCCATCCCGTCTCGTCCCGTTTCCATCGTGGGACAACATAATTTCGTCCTGTCCCATCCCGTATTCCCGAATTGACATCTCTACAGGCGAGCTACCTGATGACGAGAAGGCAGCTCGAGCTATCAAGAAAAAGGGCCCGAGGTATGTTATTCAAGGAGACGCGCTGTTCAGGAGGTCCTTCACTAAGCCATTACTGAGATGTGTTCGCCCTCAAGAAGTTACTCAATTGATGTACGAGGTACATAGTGGGGTTTGTGGTGGACACCCGGGGGCCAGAACTTTGACAGACAAATTGATTACACTTGGTTATTATTGGCCTCACATGAGAGAAGACGCTCACGACTTTGTTCAAGGGTGCGACCAATGCCAAAGATTTGCCGACCTACCTCGACTGCCTACAACCGAGCAAACTCCAGTGATCGCAACTTGGCCCTTCGATATGTGGGGAGTCGATTTAATTGGTCCCTTCCCGCCCGCCCGAGGAAATTGTAAGCATGTGATCGTTGCTATTGATTACTTTACTAAGTGGGTTGAGGCCATGCCGTTAGACAGAATTACTGAGAAAAATGCCATCAATTTTATTCACGACTTCATTTGGTGCCGTTTTGGAATTCCTCGAGCTATAGTGTCGAACAACGGGCTACAGTTCTCCACAGCTTTCGAATAAGAAATGAACAGAGTAAAAGTCGTCAGTCGCCTATTGTGGGGACCCCGATCCGGAACCTTAGCTCATGCCCCGAGCGGGAGGGTCCCCTTACTATTAAAAACCACCTAAAATTTAAAAACTTTGACTTAACTTGAAAAGAACACAAACTTTAACATCACCATTCTAAAACTAACTTGAATCATCTCCACTTGGAGGAAAATCATGAACAAACTTTGAAAAACATACTTGTTTTAGTTACAAACATTTCAAATATAAGTTATACAAAAGTTGTTCTATACACAAACTCCATAAAGGAGTTAATCCCAAAATACAACTACAAATCCCATCACTAGCCAGCACGTACCCTGACAACCCAAAAGACACGTCTAAACTCCTTTCCGTCCTTACTAGCCGGGGCCTCCTGTCTCAGTGCGATCTAAAACATTAAAGGGAGAAGGGTGAGAATAAATCTCAATAAGCTATTATGAATGCAACAATATGCCAAGCAAGATGCAATACATAACAACGTGCATATAACACATTGATAAAGCAGTAAACACCTTACGTTACCTTGGTTTACCTTTCCCGTCTGAACAATAAGTCGTACAACGTTGGGAGTAAAACTCCACTCATTTGTGAACTGCTTAAGCATATTCACATCTTATAAGACCCATTTTTCAAGGAACCATATAAGATATTAGCAATCTGTAAGGCTTTTGGCTCAATACAGAAGCTATAACCCCAGTCTGTGGCCACAGAAGGGGACAGTCACAGGTATAATGTAATCCGATCACATTATAGAACAATTTCCATAATTGATCGTATTCCATTATACCCCTAAACATCAGCTGATTAAAACACGTTCAAGCACATAGTAATTACTTGAAAAGAAATCCACCAAAGGGATAACAAAATAATAACATGGTATTCATTCTCATGTTTAAATCAATACAATAGTGCAACATACATTTCATACACTATTTGCCTCATAAACCATGGAGATGTAATCAAGTAAGGCCACAATGTATAACCAACAAGCCCTACATGCTCAATATACAACAATTCATAACCTCTATAAAGGTTCAAGTTCAAATTACCAAGTTTGAATAACTTTGGTTAAGTTACAAATCAAGCCTGCCAACCATTTTCCGAACAATATTTAAACCACTTCCTCAAATCCATTTTGACCAAGTGAGATACCATTGGATAGCTAAAGTGTTGTACTTTAATCATAGTCAAAGAGGGTTCCATTATATACTAGGTAGATTAGGTTTCTATGACTTGGAAAATGGTTCAGAGGTGACAGGGTAGGGCACGACTCGTGCCATTGAATCCCCAATTAATCCAGCACGGGTGGATCTAAATCCACGACTCGTTATCACGAGTGGCCAAAGGGCACGACTCGTGCCATGGGGCACGACTCGTGCCATGGGCAAAAATCAGCATCAGAAGCTGAACATCAGCAAAGGCCAAAACCAAAACTTATTTACTCATTTCCTCTGTTTCTTAAGGCTCAAAATAGGTACTAAACATTACCAAAACTCAGACCAAACCATCCCATACTCAATTCAATCCAAGTATAATGTACCATCATCATTTCCCAACCATTTTAACTCAAGAAAATTGGCTAAACCATACATGCACATACCTATAACAATTCCTTCAACCTTTATTTCCAATGTAATACTATCCTTTGCAATTATACCACAATACCATTCCTAAGTAAATTTCAACTCATTCCATTATCATTCTAGCTCAAATAAACATATACCAAAAATACCAAAACAATTCATACAACATCAATATCACATTTTAACCTTGAATGATCAAGAAAATGAAGGAAGTCATAATAACTTACCGAAATAATTCGAAAATAGATAATTCTTTTTCCGGATAGATACGCTCCCCTCGACGCCACGAACAATAATACGCGAACGGATTCAAAAACGAAAAGGAATTAAGTTGGCTAGAATTTTTGGAAGGGAACTAGGGTTTTGGTTCTTTTTCTTTCTTAAACAGAGGAAGAAGATGAAATGTTGTTAAAATGACTTTTTTCCATGGAGAGAAATGAGGTATAACATTAACAAATTACACCTTAGCTCCTCAAGGCTTGAACCATTATAACTAACAACCCTAACTATCAACTTTGACACTAAGGCACCTCAAC
Organism: Adenophora triphylla var. japonica; assembly: GCA_022495995.1. Taxonomy (NCBI): domain Eukaryota; kingdom Viridiplantae; phylum Streptophyta; class Magnoliopsida; order Asterales; family Campanulaceae; genus Adenophora; species Adenophora triphylla. Next base: position 67,294 of record JAFEMH010003670.1, read on the forward strand.
ATTTTATAATCCTTTCATTTAGAATTTCAAATATTATACTTTCACCACAATATTTCATTTTTATTTCATTTTGACCCTAAATCATTAACTAAATTTCAATATCACCCTAAATTCATATACATTGCCAAAGTCTAAAATAAACACATAAAACTTAACAAGTAGCATAAATAATAAACTACAACCCTAACCCCATGTGCTCAACGTGTACTAAAATGGTGCCTAATATTAGGGTCGTGACACCTATCCTCAAGGTAACGGGCAAGCTGAAGCAGCAAACAAACTAGTCCTCTCTGCATTAAAGACGGGTTTGGTTGGTCTACGAAGCAACTGGTTGGACGAACTTCCCATTGCCCTCTGGGCAGTCCGCACAACCACTCGGGGGCCCATGGGGGAAACCCCTTTCGGTCTTGCATATGGATCAGAAGCCATAGCACCAGCCGAGCTACAAGTCCCTACAGCCAGAGTGGTTTTCTTTGATCAAGAACAGAACGACGTCAACAGATTGATCGACTTGGATCTTCTCGACGAGAAGCGAGATACATCTCAGCTTAGAATGGTCAATTATAAGCAGAAAACTAAGAGCTATCACAATAAGAAAGTTAAGAGAAGATCGTTCCAAGTGGGTGACCATGTGCTAAGGAGGATCGAGTCAACTGGAAGGAGAACTCAGCAGAACAAGTTATCTCCCAACTGGGAAGGTCCCTACATCGTTACTCGAGTTATTAAGGAAGGAACTTATATGATCGCCCATCTAGATGGCGAGGAGTTGAAACACCCGTGGCATGCTAGCCACCTCATCAAATATTACTTCTAGTTCAGCTTTTTAGTTCAGTTTCAGTTCCCATTTTCAGTTTGAGTTTAGTTTCAGTTCTAGCTTTTCGTTTTCTGTGTAAGCATGCTACTACTTCAATAAAGTTGCAGTTCTATTCAACTAAATTATGTTACGTTTTGGCATCGATTCTAACAGGCTCGATTCTTAATCAGTCTCGTTCATTTAACAAGTTCGACTCTTAGTCGATTTTGTTCTAACAGGCTCGACTCTTAGCCAACCTCGTTCCTTTAACATGTCCGACTCTTAGTCGACTTCGTTCTAACAGGTTCGACTCTTAGTCAGCCTCGTTCATTTAACAAGTCCGACTCTTAGTCGACTTCGTTCTAATAGGCTCGACTCTCAGTCAGCCTCGTTCCTTTAACAAGTCCGACTCTTAGTCGACTTCGTTCTAACAGGCTCGACTCTCAGTCAGTCTCATTCCTTTAACAAGTCCGACTCTTAGTCGACTTCGTTCTAACAGGATCGATTCTTAGTCAGCCTCGTTCCTTTAAACAAGTCCGACTCTTAGTCGACTTTGTTCTAACAGGCTCGACTCATAGTCAGCCTCGTTACTTTAACAGGTTCGACTCATAGCCGACCTCGTTCTAATAAGATTCGACTCTTAGTCAATCTCATTATCAAATGAGTCAAGTATTAGGTCGACTTTATTTCTAAAAACTAGTCCGACCAAAGGCTCGTAACAATCTCGTTTATTCTATCAAAGCTAGTTCGACAAAGGATTCAAGTATAGTCAGCTACGATTAAATAAAAGTCCCCCAAAAAGTGGGCCAGGTGTAAGTACCCAAATCCGGATCGTCAAAATTCGTTAAAAGTTAACCGGAATCCGTTAAATGGCCCTTTTCAGGTTAACCGAAACCCGTTAAGCTCCCTGTTCTCAAGTCAACGAGACATCCCGGGACTGCCTCGTGCATCCCGATGTCAAAGCGTACTCAACACACGTTATCACACGTAAAAGTACAGCTTTCCCCGAAAAACGCACTTTTCGGGACTTTTCGAGGGCGTTTCGGACATTTTCCGGACAGTTATTTAAAAAACGGACAAAATCGGGAATAACGGGACAAAAACCCTAGCCTAGGTGAGTCACAGGGATACGTGGCACGCATGCCAAGCCCCACAAATCGACATCAATCAAATTCGAGGGTGAAAAGACCAAAATACCCTTTATTTTGAGTGAAGGTCCGGGCGGACTGTTTTGCTTGAAAAACCAGAATTGCCAACAAGTCCTCCAACTTTCCAAAATACCCAAGGACTTCCTGAAATTGAAGGAAAGTCCATCTGGACTGTTTTGCAAATTCTTCCTATAAATACAAGGGCTGTTAAATTCATTTAAAGAAAAAAAAATATAAACACTACCTAGAAACCCCATGGTTCTAAACTGATCTCCCCCCTCCCGAGCCTCGTTTTATCTCGATTTGCGTGAAAACCCCGTTTTTCGACCGAACAAGATCCAAACAAACTCAAAACACCCTTTCAAACACCAAATCGTATCCCGTATACGTCAACCGAGTCAAAGAGTCAACCCCTAGCCATAGGTAAAACTCTCTCTCTCTAAAAGCTCGTTTCATCTCTCTCTAAAAGCTCGTTTCACCTCGATTTACGTGTCAAACGCAATAATCGTTCCGATTAAAGTTCTCGAAATGTAGACGTAACTCCGTCTACGGGGTTCGATACGTTTTACCCCAAAATCATCTTCTCTACCGTAAGAGAAGTAATTCCGGGTTAAAACGGCGTTTCGGCCCCGTTTTTTATGTTTATGTTATTTACAGTCCGGATCGTTCGATCCGTCGATTCGCATCTTTACAGTCCAAACCGTTTGGTTCGTGATAGTCATTTACAAAATTCGGATCGTTTGATCCGTCGATATCGTCATTTAAATTATGTACCTTTACAACTCCGAGTCATTTGGCTCGTCGATCGCACCTTTACTGTCCGAATCGTTTGATTCCGTTGATACCGTACTTTAAATACTGTTATTTACAAGTCCGAGCCGTTTGGCTTGTGATAGTATTTATTTATCAAAGTCTGAGTCGCAAAACGACTCGTTGATCGCATGTCATTTAACGTATTTTTTCATAAAATTGGTAACAATGTAATGCCCGGTTCAAAATCGGAGTTCGTCATTCGAACTCCTTTTCAAAACGCTCAAAAGTGACGTTTGGCATCCAAACGCTCATTTTTAACTCAAAAATCGACGTTTGACATTCAAAAGCTCTTTTCCTCAAAATCAACGTTTGACACTCAAACTAAAGATTTAAACCCGTCCCTCACACCCTCTTCCTCAAAACCCTCAAAACCGACGTTTGTCATTCAAACGCTCGCTTTTTTCATAAATCAACGTTTGACATACAAACCAAGATTAAGCTTGTCATTTAAGCCCCCCGTTTTTAAAAATGAAACACATACACACACGCACACAATTTCAAGAAAGGTAGAAAGACTCGTCATACGAGGCGTTTCGGGTGATCTCAACATACTCTTTCCGAAACGTAACGTGACCTCCGAACCTAACAATCTCTGGTCCTAAAAGCCATTTCTAAAGTTTGGGATCATAATACAAAACGTCACATTTTCAAAGCCATTTCTAAACTTTTGGCTCATAATACAAAACGTCACATTTTCAAAGCCATTTTTAAAGTTTGGGCTCATAATACAAAACGTCACATTTTCAAAGCCATTTGTCAAGTTTGGGCTCATAATACAAAACGTCACATTTTCAAAGCCATTTCTAAAGTTTGGGCTCATAATACAAAACGTCACATTTTCAAAGCCATTTGTCAAGTTTGGGCTCATAATACAAAACGTCACCCTTTTAAAAGCCTTTTTCAAGTTTTGGCTACCAATCAAAACGACCCCTCTTTTTCAAGCAACAGCCATTCTCAACGTTTGGGCTTAAAATACAAAACCATGTGGCGACTCCTCTCTCCTTCCCGAAGCGAGGTCCCAAGTTCACGAAAGGACCGCTCGCCGCGTTTTTCGCGCGCGATCCGGGTAATTTCAGTTGGCGACTCCGCTGGGGTTCAAGGATACTTTTTCAAAACTGCCGACGTTTTCAAAAAGCATTCCGTGGGTCAATCTTTCGTTTACCTTTCCTCATTTTTTTTTTGTGCGTGTGTTGTTCAAAACATCGAACGGTTTTCGAAACGAAAAAAAATGTTGCATTTTCATCCAAAATCATAACATGTTTGTGCATTTCCGTTCATATTTGATTTTCATGCTATATTTTGAAATGCGCATAAATTCTTTAAAACACATTCTGAAAATCTCTGTTTTGCTCAGAAAAGAATTTAGTGACCGCACACTACTTGCACTGCTGTCTCGGTACACCGCACGCTACGCACTTCTTTGCCTCGGTACACCACACACTACGACCCATAACCGGGATGACCATTCGGTTGCGGCTTGAGTTGGTGCGCGGACACCTTTCGTGCGTGCACGGGGTCGTCCCAAACAGCCCATCCTAGCCTGTGTAATCCATGCACTCTTTGTGTCACACTTCGTCCAAGACCCCGGTTGGAGTTAGTACGTGTCATAAAGCCCAAGTGTATGTTTTTTACGCCGGTCTCCCTCACAAGTCAAACTTAAAAGTTGAGACCGAAGGTCGTTCTCGACCCGAAGTCTTAGCTTTTCAGCCTTGACTTTGACGCGGAGCCATGCTAAAAAACATACCCAAAGGTTCAATGTGACACCGTGTCACCAAACCCTCAACGTATGCACTGTGCCAGCCACAACTTGGCCAACGCCAAAAGCTAAGGCCCCTCGCGCAAGCGAGTCAGGAGAGGTCATGCCGAAATTTTGGCACAATTTCTGCCTTAACTTAAGGACGTTGACTTCGATCGTGGCCCACGTGTCACATACGTTGAAAGTTTGCGTGACCAGCTAGCCTTAAGTTCACTTTTTTTCTTTGTCGGTGGAACTCGCTTGCCTTATAGGACCCTCGCTCGGGATTGTCCGTCCCGGGAAGACGATTTACAGGTAAAAAACGAGGGGCTTATAAACGTAGTGACGAGATCCACTGATTCTAGCCTTAGGTTAGTTGCGAAAAAGAAGACACGATCTTTTCCATCCGATTAGGACTCTGAGAAAATACGTTTTAAGTAAACATTAATCGGTAACTGCACATTGCACAAGCCCGAAACCCTGAGCCAAATACCCTTTCTGAAACCTAAACCCTACCTTTCCTTCCCTGCAGCGAGCAGAAAGTGGTTCAGAATTTCGGGTCAGCGTCTCGCCAGAGTTATAGTTACGGCCGCATGTAAGTGTCCCAATCTGAGCCGCCAATGTTCCTTCAGCCCAATTTAACGTTTTTCACGTCAAATAAACATTTAAGGGCATTTTGGTCACTTCCTAAGGCAATTTAAACAAGGAAGGACCTTAAAGGAACAACAAAAATAGGTTGGATCTCGCTGGGAAGAGTCATTTCCAAGAAATTGACCAACTTTTCATTAAATGCAAGCAGCCAAAACTGCTTTCATATCAGATTTAGTGTTTGAATAACCCGAACATTAATAAAGGGTTTTAAGCAGCCTTGTGACCATCACGAGTAAGACAAGTTTTCAAGTGTCTCGACAAGTCTTCTCTTTCTACATCATAGGAAAATAGAGCCAAACACTCTCTCGGTCAGCAGGGGCTTCCATACGCTTTTCCACACCTTGTGATGCTTATACTCGCCCAAAAGAGTCAAACCCAAAAGCGAGAGTGTCATACACGAATTCGGGATCCATTCCCACTTTTCAAAAGATGTGCCCCTGCGCGTAAACATTTCCGAGTCTTGTCCAGTGACCGATTGACTAAGATCTGAAAAGATGGGTGCCTCATTGGCCACATGATGACCCTGTCTACAATAGGACTGCTTTGAATTTCTTCAAGCTGGGGCTTTGCTAAGCGGCTCTCTCAGGTTCTCCTGTATCATCTCTTCAAGCTGGGGCTTCACCAAGTCACCTTGGTCCACGTTAGGTTCCTCCCTATGTTATATGATGGATTTGCTCCTTACCAGATTCCCTCCAGGTTTGCTTTGCATTATCAACTGGGGCTTCGCCAAGCTAGGATCATTATCTGCACGTTCTCTGCTGCTTGCCGTCTCGGATGCGCGACACACTTTGTTTTCATCAGCAACGAATCAATCTGCTGTAATCTGCACCCCAGGGAGCGTCCCCGACTTGCCCAGACTGCACCTTGTCGCTCATACATTTCCCCACCTCATGGGAGAGGGCTCACTTGGCCATATATCATCCGTCACTCATACATTTCCCCATCTCATGGGAAAGGGTTCACCCCATTCATCATTATATACACAGTCATTCCTTCAACAACCCTCTCACCACCATACATCCCCACAAAAATCTCCCCAGAGCTCATGTAGCATGCTCAAAACATGAATCAGTACAACACACCTAAGAGATTGTGAATCATTTTGGTTCTATGCATGCATTCATAAAAGTCATATTTGCATTTGACCCTCTACTAACAAATGTAGCAATTCAAGTACGAAAGACAAGCTTTCTGTCACTACCCGGAGCCTCCCCGCAGCAAGGATGGTCTCCACTGAAGCGTATTTCCAATGACTTCAACGGAACTGCCCAAATGACTCGCAAGACCTTCGTCTCCCTCGGTTCAGACACCTCAAGCCCACACCAGCTTGTGACCAGACACCTCAAGTCAGCACCATCTGGGTTTCAGATACCATCTTGGTTTGGACCCCTCAAGCCCACGTCAACATGTGCTCGGACACCTAAAGTCGACATCAGCCTGATTCAGATACCTCAATCTTGTATCATCTTAGCCTCAGACACATTAAGTCAACATCATCTTGGACCCAGACCTATATCTGCTTCGTTTCAAATGCCTCAAGTCTGTGAAGACATCCCCCCAATGTCTACAGTTCGGCAAAGATAGCCCCCATGTCTACAGCCTGGCAAAAGACAAGCTTCGACGTCTGCATCTTGGTAAAGGCGACCTCCAACGTCCACAAATGGATGAAGACAGCCTCCAGTGTCTACAGTCTGGTGAAAACGGCCGCCGAAGTCTTTACCATCACCTCTAGAACCATCGCCACCAGCAAAATGCATCTCAACACATCACGCTGCTATTATTGCCAACTCGACCAGAGTGCCTTTGAGTCCCTCTCTACCAAATTAACACCTTTCCTTTGGTTTCCCTCTTACCAAGTGTTAGATGCCTTTTTAATAAGGACCCTCTCATTTCAAACCTAGTTCTTGCATTCTTCGAACCCAAAGCCTTCGACGCGACCTTCATCAAAAGCCCGTTCTCATGGGCGAATCATCAAAGCATGTTCCACACAGCGAATTATCTCCAAGAGCCCATTCTCAAGGGCAAACCATATCCAAGAGCCCATTCTCATGGGCAGATCATTATCAAGAGCCCGTTCTCATGGGCATATCTTCACAAAAAGCCCATTCTCATGGGCAGATCATTATCAAGAACCCGTTCTCATAGGCAGATCTTCACTCAGAATCCATTCTCATAGGCAGACCTTCAAAGAGCCCGTTCTCATGGGCAGATCTTCGTTCAAAAGCCTATTCCCGTGGGCGCACCTTCATCAAGTCCTGTATGAATCGGCACGTCTTCATCCGAGTCTCCATGAGTGGACGGAAGATCATCCACAAAAGACTGTCCCTTGCACGACAAACCATCCCTCAAGCCCAAGAATCAGCGGGTCCAACCCTCAAGACAAAGAATCATTGGGTCCACCCCTCTTGTCAAGAATTCTCGGGTCTGTACCGTTCATCATCAACAACAGTGATATAAGGCTCTCCGGCAGCTACAAACCTCTACAATCATCAGCCGTAGCATCAATCCCTCCCGCAGCTACAGGTAAGCACAACACAGGTATGAAAGCATATCTTAGTCAACTACTTTTCTAAAGAACATTATCATCAAACCTCGGGTGACTCCCAAATACAGTAAAACATCGGGTGACTCCCCAAAGAAACAGTCAAACCTCGGGTGACTCCCAAAAACAGTCAATCCTCGGGTGACTCCCAAATACAGTCAATCCTCGGGTGACTCCCAAATACAGTCAAACCTCGGGTGACTCCCAAATCTGATCAAACCTCGAGTGACTCCCAGATAACAGTCAAACCTCGGGTGACTCCCAAATACAGTCAATCCTCGGGTGACTCCCAAATACAGTCAAACCTCGGGTGACTCCCAGATACCAGTCAAACCTCGGGCGACTCCCAAATACAGTCAATCCTCGGGTGACTCCCCAAAGAAACAGTCAAAACCTCGGGTGACTCCCAAATACCGTCAAACCTCGGGTGACTCCCAAATACAGTCCAACTTCGGGTGACTCCCAAATACAGTCAAACCTCGGGTGACTCCCAAAAATAGTCAATCCTCGGGTGACTCCCAAATACAGTCAAGCTTCGGGTGACTCCCAAATACAGTCAAACCTCGGGTGACTCCCAAAAACAGTCAAACCTCGGGTGACTCCCAAATGCAGTCAAACCTCAGGTGACTCCCAAATGCAGTCAAACCTGGGGTGACTCCCCTAAGAACAGTCAATCTTGGGTACAAAGCCCGTGGCCTCTCGTTATCGCCACCTCTTTGACGAACTACGTACAGGCTTGATTCCCATCCGGGATACGTAGGTAGCCTACCATAGGTCCAGCCACTTGACCAACATGGTCACCCTTTTCCCCGACAGTTCTCGTAAGCCCGAATCTTCCCCAGCGAGAACACCTTTAAATAGTCTCCCTCAGGTACAAAACCTCAGCTTAGGTTCATACTCCTGAACCAGGTCCCCACTTAGGTTCATACTCCTGAGCTAAGTCCCCATTTAGGTTCATACTACTGAACCAAACCTCAACTTAGGTTCATACTCCTGAACTAAGTCCCCATTTAGGTTCATACTCCTGAACTAAACCTCAACTTAGGTTCATCCCCGACGAAAGCCAACGGAATCCCGTTTCTTTCTACGGCAGTAAAACGTAAGCCCGATTCCTCCGACGAAAGCTAACAAAATCCCGTTTCTTTCCTCATTTCCATCCCCAACAGTTTTTGAACTACGTATAGGCTTGATTCCCATTCGGGATACGTAGGTAGCCTACCATAGGTCCAGCCACTTGACCAATACGGTCATCCTTTTTCCCGGCAGTAAAACATAAGTCCGATTTCCCTGACGAAAGCTAACGAAATCCCCTTTCTTTCCTCGTTTCCATCAACGGCAACAGACGTAAGACTGATCCCTTCAAGTGAAGTCCACCAAAGGACCATCTATCCCCTCAGAGTCCGTCCCCAATGAAAGGATGCGAACCATAGAAGGAAATCATTTCAAATCAAGGTCCGAGGCACCTAAAACGCCATCTTTAAGGTCCGAGGCACCTAAAATGCCATCATCAAGGTTCGAGTCACCTAAAATGCCATCTTTAAGGTCCGAGGCACCTAAAATGCCATCATCAAGGTTTGAGGCACCTAAAACGCCATCTTTAAGGTTCGAGGCACCTAAAACGCCATCTTCAAGGTTCGAGGCACCTAAAATGCCATCTTTAAGGTTCGAGGCACCTAAAACGCCATCTTCAAGGTTTGAGGCACCTAAAACGCCATCTTTAAGGTTTGAGGCACCTAAAACGCCATCATCAAGGTTCGAGGCACCTAAAATGCCATCTTTAAGGTCCGATGCACCTAAAATGCCAACTTTAAGGTTCGAGGCACCTAAAACGCCATCTTCAAGGTCCGAGGCACCTAAAATGCCATCTTTAAGGTTCGAGGCACCTAAAACGCCATCTTTAAGGTTTGAGTTACCTAAAACGCCATCATCAAGGCTTGAGGCACCTAAACGCTATCACTTCGGTTTCGACATGAAACACGAGGAAAGCAATAAATCGCAATCACCCTCTGATTTGACAAACCGAAATCATTACCAGGTTGACATCCTAAAACAGTCACTCTAGGGTCGACGTCTGAAGATAGTCGAAAGACCCGAACTACGACCGGCTTGATTCCTCTTAAGGATACGTAGGTAGCCTACCATAGGTTCAGCCATCAGACCAAAATGGTCATTCCTTTCCCGAGCGGTCTGACCAAAATGGTCACCCTCTTTTCCCCAAAAGATTGGGACCTCACTCTTATCGACGACCCCACTTCCTTCGAAAGTGTCATCGCCGAGGGGCTACTGTAAGTGTCCCAATCTGAGCCGCCAATGTTCCTTCAGCCCAATTTAACGTTTTCCACGTCAAATAAACATTTAAGGGCATTTTGGTCACTTCCTAAGGCAATTTAAACAAGGAAGGACCTTAAAGGAACAACAAAAATAGGTTGAATCTCGCTGGAAAGAGTCATTTTCAAGAAATTGACCAACTTTTCATTAAATGCAAGCAGCCAAAACTGATATCTGCAAAATCAGGCACGCTGACACTCCAATCCGCGCGGACAGGAATGAGACTCAGTCTCGTCCGCGCGGACATCTTTGAAACCTAAAATCAGCCTATAAATTAAATCATTCTCTCTCAGTTTAAAGGATCCCACCATTCGAACCCTACTGTTATATTCACAAAAAACCCAGAAAACAGCCTAAACACTAAGCAAAAACACAAAATCTCAACACAAATCTTGATCAAATTCAAGCCCCAAACACAAATTCAAGGAAGATAGGGTACAACCATTGGTAAACCCTCCTTCTCCTTACCTTAATCTCCCTCATCCATGCATACATCTCACATTTTAAAAATGTAACTTGTTCATTTACTTGTTGTTCATCTCTTGTCCTAGATCCAAGAGGATCTCCATGGATGATTCTCTACAAGGATCCACATTTTCTTTATCTTGTTCTTCCTCCTCTTTACATAAACTAGTTGTTACTTGATCTCTTGGCCTAAAGTGTGGTCACCTTGGAGTTCATCTCCATGGATGATCACACTAAATGGTCCATATTCTTATTTTCATTTTCTTTTGTGTTATTAGTTCTTACTTGACCTAAAATGTGGTCATCTTGGAATAAATTTCCATGGATGACCATTTTAAATGGTCTAAATTGTTTTTACTTCCTTGTAAATGCTTTCCCTAACCTAAGATCTTCACCTTGGAACAATTTCCATGGATGAAGATCATTAAGGTTCCTAGGTTACAAAAGGGGTGAAGTTGATACATTGAGTTCAAAGATCTCAAGGATGGTCATCTTAATGACCACCTTAGAAATCCACTCTAAAGTTGATACACCCTTAACCTAAATTCAATTTTCATACATTAATCTTTGTTTTATGTCAAATTTTCCCATCCCAAGCAAATGGAGTGCTTCCAAGTCCCAATGTACCCTAAGGATGGCTTGATATAGTAGATCACCACTAATCATGTTTAGTGATCACTAATCAAAGCCTAAGGAAAGTGGGGACAAGCATGGATTCAAAAATATTTTTACTTATCATTTTTTGTTGCAAACTACAGTTCTGATTCTGTAACTCCAGTTGACATTCTGGAATTTACAGAATCAGATTGGAAAGCTGCAAAAAGAATATTTACTGTCTCATCCACGCGGACAGAATTGACCCTCGCTCTGGTCTGCGCGAACAGGAATGTAAGGGACAAATATTTTTGTTTTCAGTCTTTTTTTTCACTCACAGAAGCACACTGTTATGATAAATTTCAGTCCAGTCCGGTCAAAACTTTTATTTCCAGAAAATTCCTTTTGCAAAACACACATACATAAATGGTTTTAAGTTAGGAAGACTCGTTTTACGAGGCATTCCGAGTGAACACCAACGTTCTTCCCGGAGTGTAACGTGACCTCCGAACTCACTTCTCTCATTTTTGGGCATATTTCAAAGTTTTGGCCCTTAAACTAAAAACGGCGTGGCGACTCCGTTTGATTTTCAAAAAAATCGGGTACATCACACCGCATCAGACAGTTTTTCCCTCAGTTCCTTCAGCCAGACTCTTCGACATGTCAAACTCACCGAGAAATCGTGACGGGAACGGAACCCCGCCACCGGTAACAGATAGACATTGGAAGAAGCCATCCGGGCCTGTGAGGTTCACAAAAGGCAGAAAGAAGATCAGCAGAATTTGGTAGTACAACTTCTGAATGAGCGAGGTATAGCAGCTATCCCCCAACCAGATGGTACTTTTGTTCTGATCGAGGACGACGAGCCCTCCCGATCAACTCCTCAAACCTTCAACCAGGTTCCTCCCCTGCCAAATTATGGGATTCCTTTGAACCAAGGAAACAGCCAACCAAGGCTTCAGGTTGCCACCTCTCAAGGCACCCCTATCATATACGACCAAGCCATTACTACTCCCATCACTTAGTATAACCAGTGCACCTCTGAACCATCTCAAACAAATGTCAATATCCTCCAATATTCTCCCGGGTTCAACCCGTTGCCTATACACGAACCTCAAAACACCGGGGACAAACCCCGATACAGTCCAGAAAAGGCCCCCATATATCCACATATATCAAGCATCCCACCTCCAATTACTGCCACTCATATGGCAGCACCCGGCACAGAGCCTCAAAGTCCACCACTAGACCCAGCCTGGCCTGGATGGTCGAACAGATGAAAGACATGAAAGCCAGCATAGGCAGCTCAAAGCAAGAAACACTCAGATCCACAGATCCGGGAATGGTCACGCCTCTCCCTGCCATGTTCAGAATGCCGAAAATGGACCGATTCGATGGGACCGAATGTCCACAGATGCATGTTGAAACCTACGTTCTCGGCATGAGAGCAAAAGGAGCAACCCTCCAGCAAATGGCCGATCATTTCCAGCATACGCTCAAGAGTTCAGCGCTACGATGGTTCCTAAGGGTCAAACCTGCAGATCGCCATACCTGGGACCAGATCAGCAATATCTTCCTAGAACGGTACAGATCCAACCTGGAGTGGGAAACAAGTCGTGAGGACTTAATCACCACCGAGCAGAAAACAGATGAAAGTGTCAGAGAATTCTACAAGAGGTGGAGTTGGAAACTCTTCGAGATTATGGAGCCACTCTCCAAAGACGAACAGATGCGATCTTCAAGTCCTGCTTGAGGCCGTCCATCAGAACGCTCATCAGCCATCACTTCTTCCCGGATCTCCGAGCCATGGTCAATGCCGGCTCAAAGTTCGAAAAGGATCTCAAAGAAAAACTGGCTATAGTGCAGCCGTACAAATACAGATCAGCAGCTACATTCAATCCCGCACCGGCCCCCGAAAAAGGGAAAGATACTTCTGTCAACTACATCCATCAGGGACAACAGTCGGGCAACAGAAACCTGGCCCCGAAAAGCAACAACTCCTCCACGAAGCAGCCTTCCATACACTTCGACAAGTTGGATATGCCTCTAAGTAAGATGCTAGAAGGGTTGATCAAAGAAGGCCTCCTCAATCCTATTGAAAACTACAAACCAAGGAATCTTGTAGTTAATGCCGACAAAAGCAAATACTGCGCCTTCCACCAGTTACATGGGCATACAACTGACAACTGCATGGGGTTACGATATGAGATCCAGAATCTGATAGAAGAAGGAAAATTGGAACGTCCCCGTGGACCTAATACAGTCGGAAACCCTTTTTCGAACAACAACAGTGTGAACTCCATTGAGTGGGTGCCAAAGAAGATTGCCGCAGAGCCAGTTTCTCCGCCTCTTCCAGCCAGGTCCTCATCAAACGTCCACATCAGTTATGATGTTTGTGACTGCTCTGAATGCCTTGAGTACGAGTTCCAAGACATGATCAGGGGTGATTCTCCTAGAAAGCAGAAGAAACAGTCTTCTCAGCAGAAACTGAAAGAAAGATATGAAGCTGGAGACACCAGCGTGGGTACACTCGGAGAGCCATCCGGGAAGTTCGATTACTATGTACTCTACTCCAGCCAGTCCTCCCTTCCTTCAAGCCACGCAGCTTCAGAACAAATAGGGGTGGGAAAACCGAAAAATCCTGCTGACACCAAAGTTCAGGCCTCAGGACACAGGAATACCTCAAATCTTGGCAACCTTACCGCCAGTCGGAAGCCTAATCCCCCGCAGGATCAGCCAAGGTTCAATTTGCCCAACTTCGGAGCATGGACAGGCAAAGGAAAGTCAAAGGCAACTTGGCACTCGCACTCAATCAACGTGCTGACCAAGGGCGGCCACCGCCACAAGCAGCCTCGACACAATCCCGAGGCGCCACCAAAAGCTTTGCCTCTCAAGAGGAAGACAGGAAATGGATGGCTCGATGACTCTCCCTCTCCGGAAAGAGATCAGATCTAGGATTCCAGACTGTACGACAGTATGCTCACCTATGATGAAGGCCTATCGAAAGGGACCTCGGGACACAACGAGGCTCTGCACATCACTATCCGGATCAACACTATCTCCCTCCCCTAGTAGACAATGAATCATCAGTCAACGTCCTTCCTCTCAGCATGATGCGGGCCTTACGAATCGATGAAGGCCATATGATCCCATCTGCCCGAACTATCAAAGCCTACGACAGCACATCTCGTCCCATCTTGGGAACGGTGACTCTGGAGCTCTGGTTCGAAACCCAAATGGTGCCAGTGAAGTTCCACGTGATGGACATTCCGTCCGAATTCACAGTTCTGCTGGGACGCCCATGGCTACACCACATGAAAGCCATAGCCTCCACTCTCCATCAGTGTGTCAAGTTCATTAACCGGCAAGGAGATCTCGAGGCCATCAGAGGGGACAGTTTCCTCATAGGGAATGAAGCCAAAATGCCAGCTAAGCGTGCCCGCAGCCAGACATCGGGGTTACCTCCTGTAAATCGACCAAAGGACAACTGGGGCAAATCTCATCAGAATCTCTCAGAGTCCGGAGGTGCTAACTATGTCAACATCCTCGAGCAAGCAGATCCTGAAGCAGTCAGATTCATCAAGTTCAACTGCCATTTCCAAAACTTGGATGCAGACTGGAAAGAAACCCTGAGCATCGCAATGATACGGGCACACAAACCCCCTCTCTCTGGTCGAAGATTTGTCAGCATCCTTCGAGCAAACTCTCTGGCCCCGCCAGGCGAAGAAATCTTCATGATAAAGGTCAAAAAACACCGGCACACTCGTGATGAATGTATGGCAGTCGTCTGGGATGTCCTACACGAAGAATTGCCCGCCGAGCCCCTCTTCTCAAATGAAGGGCATGACGTTTTTTTAGCAGCTCCAGCTTTACAGCATGGCGCGAGACGTCCTTGGGTCTGGGTTGAGCTGTCAGACGACAACGAATCAGGACTCTCCGGAGTCGAAGACGCGGCAGATCCGCAGGAAGATCCTTACATACATATGCTCAGTTTCGAGGACGGCACCAGTTCCGAGGAGGTCACCTATGATAAGGGCTCCAATACCATGGAAATCGTCAAACTCAACATCCAGTACAGGCAGTTATCCGGTGAGTGGAAACAACTGGTTGACACGACAAAGAACCCTTCTGACCATGTAACTGACGACGACTTCGCCAACATCATCTTTTCCAGATATCCCGATGATACCAAGGATACGGTCCTTATTATTAGATTCTGCGATGCCAAAGTCACCCTCGACGATTGCCTGATCATGGTAAACGAGGCCCTGGCCAAGAGAGCTCAAGGCTCATTATCACTTCCAATTACCAGCCCCAGTGGCAACCGGCCCGTGCCATTAGTCAAACTTACAGCCAAGAGCACCGTCAAGGCCAAAGGCATCAACGAAGGAGACAGAACTCCCCACCTTGCTACAAGTAAGATCAGCCTCGGGAACGCTTCGAGCAGCCACCCTGAGAACATCTGTGAGAGTCTTCCCCGCAAGACAGATCAAGCTTCCGAAGAAGGGAACGATCACCTCAGCATCAACATGCTCAAGTTCGACCCTGCTCCCAGCCATCACGGCCACAGATTCAGGCACCCCGCCAGCAAACTGCTAGCTCTGATAGACTTGGCTCTCCAACGAGATCACGAGACCATCAACATCGCAGAATTCAATACCCCCGTGGGTTTAATCAAATAGATATGGGCAAACTTCTTGGTAACCGAGATCAAAGAAGGCCGCATGGAATGCCCAAGCACGACTTCCTTCGTCAATATCATCCAAGTGTTCCCGCCATTCGGAGACTTGGATGTGATTACAGTTCTAGACACCAGTCAAGCAGCGCGCACCTACGGAGACTGTTTAGCTCACACAAGGAAAGCCCCCTTGGAACTAGCCGCTCAAGAGAACTGCCTCTGGGACGAGAACCAAGCTCAGAAGACTCACAGGGACCAAGCCCTTAAAGCGTCATAAGCAGCTTCAGACAGAAAGCTAGAGGCCGCTCTAGACCAATTCGACCTCAAAGGTAACTTCCTGGACTACCATCTCTTCTCATCAAACCCCCTCTAGTGAGGGAGGGCAGTCAACAGTCCTGATGACCTAGGAGATGGAATGGCACAGCACACGGGATACCTAGCCAAACAGCATGAGGAATACAAGAACTTATCTCCCCGAGAGAAGCAAGTCCTCTGTGAAAGCGAAGACGAAGACGAGGAAACTATTCTCTTCCAAGCCCATCACGAAGTCAACAAAACTGGAATCCCAAGGGTCCTGGGAGGATGGGAGCGTATCATTTCCACTCTCAAGTTAAAAGGCCAACTGAAGGAAGAAGGTCTATTCAAAAAGAAAAGAAAAATGGAAATACATCTCCAGCAACTGCTCAGGGAGATTCCACAGACTATGACACTCATTTACAGAAACGATCAACTGGGACAACAGCCAGTTACATGGGCAGACGTTCGGGGAGCCGTGTACTCACCTTCCGACATACCCGCCACTCAGTTAAAGCAGAAGAGAAAGCTCTCCCCGATGGAAGTTTATCTAGATTGCCGAATACAGTTCAAGAAAGCACTGGCTATTCTCACATGGGAAGAAACGCAGGCGCTAACTCTCGACGTAGGCTCTACTGCAAGAGAGCGGATCTGGGATAAAAGTGGAGGAAAATTAGTAAACCATGACTTTCGCCTAACCCAACTCCAGAATGCCATGAGCATGCTCAGCAAGAAGGAAAGAAGTGCAGTATACCGTGAAGAGATCAAAGACCGTTCGCTTGAACCAAGAACTCTCTAACCTCCCCCGGAGGGTCAGCAACACACAGTTCAGTCCTGGCAACCACTGGTGCGCACTGACGTTCGAACAACTGCGGCGAACCATAGGCTCCCTCCCCGCAGAGGCACCTAAACAGTATCTTGGGATAGAATTCGAAAAGCTGTCGAAGCCCCCGGGAAGACATCCACATTCAACGAATTGAGAGAGGACATATGGCCCTATGCTTCGAGAAATCCTCCTTTGACTATGGCTCAGCTCAGAGTGACCTGTTCAGAAGGGACCAAGCCTGACGTCAGCGTTCTGACTCGATCGGGTCAAATCCATGTATTACCACCCAAGGCCACCAAAAAGCCAACAGAGCCAGAGCCGCAACCCGGTCTACCCGAAGAAACAAGTTCCGCGAAGAAGGACCCGATTCTCACTCAGCTCAAGCAGACCCAGGCGAACATTTCCCTGTGGTCCCTGTTCACATCTTCATACCCTCACAAGCTCAAGCTAGAGGAAAGTTTGGCCCGCACCATGGTCCCCGTGGACGCAACTCCAGACGAGGTGATTCAGATGATCGGGAATATCCACTACGGCAACATCATCACCTTCACATATTTGGACCTGCCAAAATTTGGGGCTGATCATAATGAGCCGCTCTACATCACAGTTCAGATGGACGAGCGCTGCCTTCCCCGTGTACTGGTAGACGGAGGTTCCAGAATGAATGTCTTGCCCACCAAGATGATGGACCTGCTTGACATCAAGCCCACAGATTTGAAGCCTTCAGTCCACACTGTTGAAATTACCCGGATCCGAGAGGCGCAGCGATTGCGCCCCGGCATCTGGCATTCCATTTTGCGTTGGTCGGTGGAGGTGTCTCGCTATGTTTTTGCTTGTAGAGTCGCCACGCCGTTTTGATTAAGCCCAAAACATTAAGAAAAGACATCAGTTTAAAAACTGTTTTTGTGTGATGAGATTTTTGAGTTCAGAGATCAGGTTACTCCTCGGGAAGAGAATATTAGAATATTAGATCTCACCCAAGTCGCCTCGTAAAAATGAGTCTTTTGGTACCCCTTCTTTCTTTAAATGTTGTGTGTGTGTGTGTATGTGCTTTTAAAAATGCATGTTGTATCGGATGTCTACAATGTACACTACGTATTGAGATGTATTGAAATAGTAATGGAAGGAGGCCTTACCAATGTTGGTTCGTGTCTGTCTTCCGCTGGGGAATAGTGTTTGAGGATGGAATAGTATTTCGGGACGGACCGGGATTGCTTCGGGATGTGCCGGTTGTCTGCGGACAGAGCTTTGGCGTGCCTCGAGATTGTCAGGTGTGCACTCGGGCAGAGTTTCGACGTGCATTGGGATCGTCGATTGCGTTCGGACAGAGTTCCGGCGTGCGTCGGAATCGTCCGTTTGGCTCGGAAAGGGCCGGGACGCCTCAGGAAAGACCAGGCAAGGCTTCGAAGTACCACGAGGGGCCTCAGAATACCTCGAGAGTGCCTCAGGGCAGCACGGGAGCATCTCGGGAGGGCTCGGTAGGGCTTCGGAGCACCGTGAGGGAGCTCGAAAGGCCACGAAAGGAACCGAAAGGGGCCGGGAGTGCCCTGAGGGATCTTAGAAGGGGATCATGAAGGCTTAGGGAGAGAGGAGAAGAGGGAGATGTGAAAAATGAGGAAGGGGGAGCCTTCTATTTATAGTTTTTGAAAATGTGCAAGAAGGTCCGTACGGACCTTCCATGAAACTAAAAATTTAGTTTTCCCAGATTTGAGGGAATAATGTGGACTTTAAGAGGATTTTGTAATAATTATGTCTGGATGCAAAGAGGTCCGTACGGACCTTCTAGCATGCAAAGAGGTTCGTACGGACCTTTCATGCCTTTGTAATTGTGATGGCAAGCTATTTCTCGTCGAGAGCTTTCCAACCATATATGGCACGTCTCAATCGGAGTTCGTATGAAGGAGTTATGACCTCCGGAAGTTCGCCCTTGGTTTTTTCCGCGTGCTTGGATGGAGAGCGATCCAGATTGGGGTACTTACAACTGTCAAGGCCTACGATTCTACTTCCCGCACAGTTCTCGGGGTTGCTACTCTAAATATTTGGTTCGGTAAGCGGATGATCCCCACCGAATTCCAAGTGTTGGACATTCCTATCACTTTCACAGCCATCCTGGGGCGACCCTGGCTGCATCAAATGAACGGCGTGGCATCCACCCTTCACCAGTGTATCAAGTTCATGCAAGGCAACGAGCTAACAACAGTCTACGGCGATGGCGTCACCATCAAGGGGACCAGCACCAACGGCATTCCAGTGTTAGAGATCAAGGATGATGATGATACGGCATTAACTGGGTTCACCTTGGAGACCTCCAAGATCCAAATATGCAGCGTGGACCTTCCACTGTTTTAGGACAAAGTCCCTCCCGCCATGAAGATGATGAAACTCATGAAATTCCAGGACTGGGGCTCGGCAAAAGGTTACAAGGCTAACACCAAGTCATCGAAGTCAAGGACCACACTACAGTCCAGGGGCTCGGTTATGTGCCAACACCAGCTGATATCAGGGAAAACAAAAGGCTCGCCAGCACTAAGGCAGCAGCTCGCAAAAGGGGAACCTCCAACGGCACACCCAACCTCCGACTTACAGTTTCGACCTCTCTCATTACTTCATCAAAGGAACCGACAGCAGAACTGGGGGAACCGACAGCGGAACCGACAGCAGAACTGGGGGAACCGACAGCAGAACTGAGGAAACCGACAGCAGAACTGAGGGGACCAAAAGTGGAACTGATGAAGATGAGAAAGAAGTAAGAAAAGTCAGCATAGAGACTACAGAAAGGATGGGAAAGCTAGCACGGGACCTCAAGCATTTCAGAGGACTCAAAGCTAATCCGGTAAAGGGAGAGTTCCTCGATATCACAACTCTACCTAGACCAATTGCCACCATAGTTCAGCATGAGTACACATTCCAAGGAATCCCAGACATAGAAGAGCAGCTCGAGACACTCTTCGTGGGAAGCAGACTGTTCGGGTCAGCCTCCGAGGCCACATTCGAGACGGTAACTCCAAAATGGAAGGAACCAGAATTCATAGAATCTTTTTGAAGAAGTCATGGAGGTGCCAAACCTGATTGGCATGGGCTCCGAGAACAGCATGATCGCCATAATCGGGACAGCAGAAGCCAAGCCTCTCGACCCCCGAACCCTCACCAAGCATCCAGCAATGCCACTGAAAAACTGGGTAACTTTCACCGGACCAAGGGCAAGCCAGACAGAAATGGAAGACAAGCTGGGCCTGCACCCACATCTCTCTAAACCCAGTCTCAAACCCTCTGAGTCAGTCATTGTCAAAGTCCAGTCCTCTGAGTCGTCCAACGGCCTCACGCCGGAAGACTATGATAATGTAGCCAACAATGTATTCCCGTTCGTATTAAATGAAAAGTTCGACCTTTCGGATTATCCCCTCATTGCCACTTTAGCAACTGATAAGTTAACAAACAACTTAAAAGACGTTAATAATGACTCACTTGATAAAGAAGCAGACACACTTAACGAACAATACATTAAAGATGTTCTCAAGCGTGTAGTAGACCAAGAGGACAATCGGGCCCAAGCTGTCGAAGAGGTTATGACTAAAGTGAACCTGGAGTCAGTGCAAGAGCCTAAAGAGACACAAGTGGGAAGTTTTTTCGCCGGTGCAGAAAAAGAAGCCCTGATAAATCTCCTCAAAGAATACGTTGACGTGTTCGCCTGGTCATATCAAGACATGCCAGGACTCGATCCCTCAATCGTGGAGCACATAATCCCTCTGGATCCAGAATCCAAGCCTACCAAGCAGAAATTGCGCAAGATAAAGCCAGAATGGTCCTTGCAAGTGAAAGAAGAAATTGAGAAGATGCTCCACGTCGGCTTCATCAGAGTAATTGAGTACCCGACCTGGCTCTCCAACATTGTGACGGTCACCAAGGCCAATGAAAAGGTCAGATGATGTGTGGATTTCCGAGATCTCAACAAGGCCAGCCCTAAAGACGATTTCCCACTGCCCAACATCGACATGCTAGTCGACACCAAGGCAAATTTCAAAGTAAAATCCTTCATGGACGGGTTTTCTGGATACAATCAGATCAAGATGTTCGAGGAAGATCAGGCCAAGACTGCTTTCATCACTCAGTGGGTGACATACTGTTACACGGTCATGCCTTCGGTTTAAAGAACGCTGAGGCTACTTACCAGCGGGCTGCAACAGCCCTCTTCCATGACATGATTCACAAAGAAATCGAAGTGTATGTCGACGACATGATCATCCACTCCAGAGGATAAGACATGCAGCACATGACAAATTTAAGAAAGTTCTTCAACAGACTCAGAAAGCACTCCATGAGATTGAACCCTGCAAAGTGCACCTTCGGTGTCAAGCGAGGTAAAGTACTGGGGTACATGGTTACAGAAAGAGGCATCGAAGCCGATCCCAAGAAAATCAAGGCCATCATCGACATGAAGCCACCGCAGACACTGACAGAAGTGAAAAGTTTCATGGGAAGACTTCAGTACGTCAGCTATTTCATCAACCAGTTGACATCTCTCTGCGAGCCAATGTTCAAACTAATGAAGAAAAATGCTGACATCAGATGGGACTCCGAGTGCCAGACAGCTTTCGAGAAAATCAAGACATACTTGGTGAATCCCCCAATTCTGTGCCCGCCACATGAAGATAAGCCACTCCTCCTGTACCTAACAGTGACAGACAAGTCAATTGGAGCTATGCTGGCGCAAGAACAGAAAGATTCCAGAGTTGAGCATGCAATCTACTTCGTAAGCCGAAAGCTTCAGGGAAGTGAACTCAGCTACTCAGCATTAGAGAAAACTTGTACCACCTTGGTATCGGTAGTCGGGAAACTGAAACACTACATGCAGTCACATTCAGTGCTCCTGGTCTCCAAGATGGACTCCGTCAGATATCTCTTCGACAAGCCATCTCTATCAATGAGACTAGCCAAGTGGTCATTCTTCCTGGCTGAGTTCGACATCAAGTACATGGTCAGAAAATCAACAAAGGGCAGAGTAATGGCAGATTAGCTGGCAGACTTCCCAAGCAGTGAACTCAAGGGTCCTGATCCGCAATTTCCAGATGACGGGATCTTCTCACTCAACAGCGCAAACCGCTGGCAACTCTTATTCGATGGGGCAGCCAACAAGAAGGAAAATGGTATTGGAATGCTCCTGGTCGATCCTAAAGATGAGCACACTCCCATAGCCATCAAACTGAATTTTGAAGCAACCAACAATGTAGCAGAGTATGAAGTTTGCGCAGCCGGCCTAGAAGCCGCTATTGAATGCAACATTTCAGAACTGGAAGTATACTGAGACTCAGCATTGATCATCAATCAAGTGTCCAACAAATGGAAGACAATAGATTCTGGCCTCCAGAAGTACCACACGTACGTGGAAGAGCTCATCGCTCAGTTCAAGGACATCTCTTTCCACTACTTGCCAAGAGACAGAAACCGCTTCGCAGATGCCCTGGCTACCCTAGCATCCCTTATCGAAATTCCCGAGGGAAAATCAGTAAAACCCCTCAGAATAGGCCGACGAGAAACCCCCGCTTATTGCTGTGAGATTGAAGTTGAACATGAACCGATCGACGAACCCTGGTACAATCAAATCTACCAGTACCTCCAAAATGGAGAAGCTTCCTTCACAATTGAAGATGGAAAATACAAAGAAGGGATCAAAGCCAAAAACATGATGGCCCTAAAATGCCTGGCATCCTATTTCGTCCTTCTGGGGGGTATGTTGTACAAGAAGTGCCACCAAGGACCACTCCTCCGGTGTGTAAATAAAGAAAAAGCCAACGAGCTGATGAACGAAGTTCACAATGGAACCTACGGTCCGTACATGAACGCCAGAGCATTGGCACAGATCATCCTCCGTATGGATTACTATTGGGTTTCAATGGAAACAGACTGCATTCAGTTCGTCAGAAGCTGCGACAAATGTCAACGGTTCTCCAACCTCAATCACATTCCTCCTCACGAGCTCTATTGCATGACTACACCATGGCTTTTCGCCACATGGGGAATTGCCATCATCGACAAAATCACTCTGCCAGGGAGCAATGGTCACGAGTTCATATTAGTCACAGTCGACTACTTCACCAAATGGGTAGAATCCAGATCATACAAAGTACTGAATTCTAAGAAGGTGACCGAGTTCATCAAAGAGAACATCATGTGCAGATACGGGGTGCCCAACGAGATCATATACGACAATGGGACACACTTTGAAGGAGATTGTGACCAACTGTTGACCGAGTTCAGAGTTACACGCCACAAGTCTTCCCCCTACAGACCACAGACTAATGGTGCAGTAGAGGCAGCAAACAAGACTCTTGCAGGAATAATCAGAAAAATGGCCGTCAGAGGTCGGGATTGGCCCGAGAAGCTACATTTAGCCCTCTGGAGATACAGAACATCGGTCAGAACCGCCAACGGGGAGACTCCTTTCGCACTCACATACGGAATGGAAGCGATGTTGCCAGTTGAATTGGAAATTCCATCCTTCCGAGTCCTCTTGGAAAACGGAATCAATGAAGTCGAATGGCTCCAGAGTCGTCACGACGAACTAGCTCTACTCGACGAGCGTAGATTGAAAGCCATGGAACATACTCGTGCCTACCAAAGCAGAATGGCCCGAGCATTTGATAAGAAAGTCAAGATCCGAGACATCAGAGAAGGCGACTTGGTGCTTAAGGAAAAGCCTCCTACAGAGACCAATCCCCTCGAAAAGTGGGAACCTACCTAGATAGGCCTATTCGTGGTACAAAGAATCTTCTCCGGAGGAGCCATGAAGTTAGCAAATTTGGACGGAAACCCTTTCGTTAACCCCGTGAACGGAAGCAAGCTCCGCAGATACTTTGTTTGAGGAAGAACATGAGTCAACTTTCCTTCCCCATACACCACCCCTCAGTAAAATTAAAGTGCTAAAAGAGTAATACCCAACTGGATACATTCTCGAAAATGATCCAGGTAAAAAATAGGGTCGCACTTCTTTTGTCTTTTTCTCAAATTTCACCTAAAGTGTCGAACTACGGTGACCTGAGCCCCTTAGTCCAATTGTAAAAGGGGAACGTAGGCAGCCATCATTGGTTCGGTCTCAAAAACAAATAAATTTCAAATACAACACCAATTGCTTGTGTTTCGAAAAAACTCTTTAAATTAACCTACAGATTAATGACGGTTAAAACAGTCTTTGATGAGTTCAAGCACGGTCAACTCTTGACTCGCTACACGCTAGCAAAATAACAATAAAACACTTAATCAATTTAATGTGTCTGCAATGACAGTGGGTGGATATTTCGGACAGCAAGGTCAACCTAGTCCCTCGTACTCGGTCCTTCGTCTTTCTTCCCCTTCCCTTTTCCACGACGGGTATTCTTCGCCTTCACAGGGAATATCCCCGTAGTCCTTCTACCTGGCTCTGGGACCCTTCCCGACGCCTCTGTCAAACCTGCAGCTGCCAACGCAGCCCTTTCCCTAGCTCTATCACGAGCTGCCTCTCTTCGAGTCGTCATATCCATGCTCTGATCGGCCGCCCAACTAGCATTGGCCTCATAGTCAGCCATATCATCCCCAGTACAATCCTGAGGGTTAGCCGCCGCTTTGGCCCTCCTCAAAGTCGAGCTGTCACGGTAGTCAAGGCCCAACAGCTCACTCCGTCTCCACAAAATAGCCATCTGTGTCTCCCCTACACACTCCTCATACCAGTTCAAATATCGAGTGGACAGAACAGTGCCCCCTCTCTGGTGAAAGAGAACCCTGGCAGGAAAGGACGTATATTACCACAACCGCGTGAGAAGCAATGGCGTCGAAGGATCTTCCATCAGAAGCGATCCCACCTCGAAGGTAGCAGCATTACTCAAGCCCGTCAACGACACCTGCTCCAGCCCGAACTATCACAGGACCAAGGATGGAATGTAGAAAGAAGTCTGGGAAACCCCCGGAACTCTGACAATGAGAAGACCCTCCTGAATGGTCCGGCAGGTCTGTAACTTCCAATGAGGAACCCACCATCGCAGATGATGCGTGCGGAGTTTGGCCATCCAAAGCTCCAGTTGAACCTGATCGCCCCCTATCACTAAGAGATGTCGAGAAAAAGACCAAGGATCACATGTCACTCGTACCTCGGGCATCATTTGCAATCGCTCCCTCAACCACAGTGTAAGCATAGCGGGACTCCCTCCCCACATGTATCGGCTACCGATCGCCATTTGACCTACGCCAAGGAATGTCTTGCCCAAGATTAAAGGCACGATGTCTCCTCCGCTCTGGCACTGCCTCACCAGGTCTAGTACACTGTGATGGCACACACCCAGGGATATGAATGTGAATAAAGTAGCAATCGCACACAGAGCAAAAGCGTCCCACACAGAAACGCTTCCCTCAGCACCGGCAAATCTATCGGGCAGCCCCAAAATGTTAACATGATCCGTATTCGGTATTAGCATCCCGTATGCTTCTTCAGCTGAGACGCCAAGCAAGGACATTAACTTCTCAACGGTGGTCAGGCCGCCCGTCAAAGGAAGAACAATTTGCTCCGCCTCTGGTCCTCCAAGGATAGCCAGGAAATCTTAGAGTGTGGGCGTAATCTCGTTGTACGAGAAACTGTACACATGCCTCCTTTCGTCCCAGAAACGAGTCGCAGCTCTCAAAAGATCCCAATCCGGCATGAGCTCCTTCAAAGCCCAAGCTGCCTTCATTCTATAACAGCCTTCGGAAAAATTCCTTGCTTTGCCTCGTGTTGTGCCGTACCCACGTCTGGAAACTCTCCAAATATAGCTCTTGCACCTGAGACGACAACCTTGGAAATAAAGCCATGAGAAACAAAGGAAGCCTCCAAAAATTTGAGAGAGAAATCAGCTTTGATCAGAAACAAGCGTAGTGTTTTCAAATTTGCAAAAACTGGACTGCAATTTAAAACAATCTGGAACTGAATCCCAGTCCGACCGGCCTATTTTGCAGGTTGACTTGGTCAACTCTACAGCCAGCTGCCTCAAATCTCAGGAACAATTCCAAACAGCCTCCTGTTCCAGCCTTGACTAAATTGCATTCATCCGTAGTTTAATCATTCACTGCCGACACCACATCCGCCCCGGGCTCGTGCAACAGTGCAATTAATTAAATAACAGTGCATGTAGATATAAATTTTGACCAGCTTGAATTTTATGCATGTCCCATTTATTTTTGATCAACCTACTTGCTTATTTGCCAAAAATAAAGGACGGTAATCAATAATAAATATTTCAAAATACAAGGATTCGCCTCAAAGGCCCTTTCAAATATCAATCAAATGTTTGAACAATACACACAATTGTCTAAATAAAAAGGACTACTCAGAGTCCTGCTCGTCATCCGAGCACTCGTAATACTGCCCCGCTGCAGTCGGATCCACGGTGGACCAATAATCCGCAAACTCCTCGAGACCGGAGTACGAAAAGCTACGGCCCCGCTCCTGTGATGCCGAGGACTCTCCCTGCTCGTATCCTGAATACCAGGAATGGCAAGCTCCGAACCCAGCAGTCCCACCGGAGAACTGGCTGAACCCCTGAGCAAAATCTGTGCCACCGGTCGTGGAAACAGATGGGTCCCTCGCAGCAGACTGCCGAGAAGGCATCGGCTCATAGACATCAGCACTCCTCCGGGAACTACACCGCAGAAAATCCGCGAGCCTCCTAGCGTAGTTGGCTAATCCATCCAAGCACCTCACGACCTGATTATAAGTACGGCCAGACACCTGCAAACCAGGAAAGCTGTCAAAGGACAAACAGACAGCACAAATGCCAAATTTGCAAGATGATACTACCAAGTACAGAAAAGCAAAGCAAAACTGTAACGACCCCAACCCTAGGCATCAATTTTTAATATTAAATTAAATGCTTTTAATATTTATATTTATTTTATGTGTTCAATTATGTCTTTAAATTCTTAATTTAAGATAATTCGGGTGAGAAGTAAATTTAGAATCTTCTATGAATTTATTGGACATTAATTAAGAAACTTGGGGAAATAATAATAATGGAAATATGATAAATAGTATAGGGAGGTTAAATGAGTAGAATGAATTAATGGGATAAGGATTTATTTTAATTTGGGAAGGAAGCCTTTGCTAGTTTTCTGGGGGGGGCCAAAAGGAGTCTTGCTCTCTCCCCTTGCCAAGTGGCCTTCCCTAAACCCTCCTCTTACTCCCTCATACCCGGCCCCTCCCCCTCTATTATCTCCCTCACTTTCCTTCTTCCTCCTTCTTCATTTTTCTTCATACTCCCTCTTCATTCTAAAACCATGGAAGCTCCCTTCTCCCAAGCTTGAGTCCAAGGCAATCCTCCACCAAAATCAAGTCTAGAAGCACCATTGAAGTTGGATCATCTTGGGGAATTCTTCAAGCTAGAAAGATTAACCTCCCATTGAAAACCCTAAGGTGAGTTATTATGACTTCCTTTCTTTAAATGCTCATAAATGATTTGATGATGTTAGTGTAATTAAAATGGTTGTTTGATACTTTGGGAACCTTCTTGGAGTTGAGAAATTAGTTAATGTTGTGGAGTATTGTTGTTGTTCATAAGAAATGATTAAGAGTGTAAGAAAATGTGTTGAGTTGGATTAAGATGGTAAATCATGAAAAATGGAAGTAAAATGGATTGGAAATTAAGTGGTAGTTGATTTGGGTTTAGATTTTATTGGGGTTTAAAGGAAGTAGTATAAAGTGTATAAATTTTAGGAAGTTCTTCTAAGTTCACAAACAAAGGAAAAAATCAGTTTGGGACAAAGTTGGTTTGGGTTATTTGAAAGATTGTATTCTGTTCTGAATTCTGGGTTCAGGGCACGAGTCGTGCCCTGGGGCACGAGTCGTGCCTTGGGTGGGGACGAGTCGTGCCTTGGAGAAAAGGGAAGTCGTGACCTTAGGGGGACGCCAGGTTCAGTGGGGGTTAAATGGGCACGAGTCGTGCCCTGGGGCACGAGTCGTGCCCTGGCCTGGTTTCTTTGCATCAATTTCTAAGCTGTTTAAACCAAATCAAACTAGAACCAAAATGAAATCTCTTTAACCTAGATTAAAGTAGAATACTTTGGCTACACAATGACATCTTAAGTGATCAAAATGGAATTGTGGAAGTAGTTTAATTATTGTCCCGAAAATGGTTGATAGGTTTGATTTGTAACTTCATCAAAATAGTTCCAACTTGGGAAATAGATCTTGAACTTTTATTAAGGTTGTTCGAGGTGGTATAATAATTATGTAAGAATGGTTTACGATTCATAGTGGCCTTACTTACTCCATACCTTTGGTGAGTAGTTGCAATAGAGTAAAAGCTATAGGTTTCACTATTGAGCTAATTGGTAATGGGTATGTATCACTTTGTGGCATGGTTATTCCAAGTTGTGAAATTATTGATTATAGGGTTACCTAAATATCCTAAGTATGGACTATTTGACAAGTTGTTATGTTATCCCCATGTGTGGATATGTTACTATGTGGTTGTATGGTTATTCCATTTGTGAATTTACTTGTTATCATTCATATTTGTTGATGATACTATGCATAGTGTATTACTTAAATGTTACATTATGATGTTGGTTGAACATGAGTATATTTTACCATGTTGCCATGGTGTTTATCCCCTTTGTGGATTATTTGGTATTGTTATATTATTATCCCGTTTTGTGGATTATCTCAAGTAACTATCATGTGCTTGAGCGTATTATGTTCGGGTGGGTATGATGGATGCCAATCAATTATTGATTTGTTCAATAAGTGATTGAAGGTACATCATACCGGTGACCCTTCCCCACTCGCGTGGCCACGGGGTGGGGGGTGCGCTAACGACCGTATTGACCCACAAAGCTTTACGGGCTGTTGCGACCGTTGTAAGGAGGGACGATATTATTTTTGGGATACTCTAATATAGGGATCCTTTCTTATATGGATGGTCTGGGGTATGAGTCCTATAAGAGGTAAATGTGCTGGAGGCAATTCACCAAAGAGTGGAGTTTTACTCCCACGTTGTACGACTTACTGTTCAGACGGGAAAAGGTAAAATGAGGTAACGTAAAGTGTTTACCGCTTTCATAATGTGTTATGTGCTACCATGCTATATGTTGCACTTTGTTTGGCATCTTGCTGCATATCATAATAGCTCATTGAGATTTATTCTCACCCCTCTCCCTTTCCTGTTTTAGATTCCGAGACAGGTGACCCGAACCGGTGAGGCCGGGATTTCATTGTGGACTTTTGCTTTTGGGACTTGACAAGTTAAGTATAGGAGTGGGTTGTTAGGAGTATTGGTTAAGTATTCCTCTTTTATATTTTGTATGGAAAACCCTTTTGTTAAACAGATGTTAATTAAGGTTTCCAATGTATTTGATTAGATATCGGTTTATTAAAGTTATGGTTGGATTTCCTCTAAGTAGAGATATTACTAATTGATTTTAAAATTGTAAGTTTGAAAAGTGATTTTCCTTTAAAGGCAAATAAATGTTTTAAAAATCTAGATGGATTGTCTTAGTTTGAGCTCCCTTAGCTCGGGACACGTGTTAGGTCCCGGTTGGGGTGCTCACAGTTAATATCGAGCTTAGTTTAGAGGTCAAGGGTAGATGTCTAGACTAAGTGGGAATGTGTGGAAATTGACGCCGAGTGTTTTATGCAGGAGTCCGTTCTCATGGCCGGAAGCAAGGATGATCAGCGGAAAGTTAAAGGAATTAAAGAAGATTTGGGTATAGGTGGAATTCGGGATGAAGAGATGATGAAATTATTCGGGAAGTTTGTACGGGATATGGAGACTAGAGGATCGGTTCCGAATCGGCTGAGGAGTGTCGAAAGTGATGGATGGGAAAGGTTTGTGAAGATGAATCCATCGAGTTTTAATGGATATCCGAATCCGTTAAAGGCAGAGAATTGGTTAGCAGAAATGAATAAGATTTTCGAGGTTATAGAAAGTCGCAACGAAGAGAAAGTTAGGTATGCCGTTTTCAAGCTTGAAGGTTCAGCTGATCAGTGGTGGCAGAAGTTGAAGGAAAGTTGGGAGCGGGATCATACGCCCCAGATTTGGGATAATTTCACTCAACAGTTCGAGGACTATTTTATTTCAATGGTTACAAGGGATAAGAAGGAGATTGAATTCTTAAGACTAAAACAAGGGAACATGACGGTGAATCACTGTTCGGTCCGGTTTGAGGAATTAGTTAAGTGTTGCCCTCATTTGGCATCGCATGAAGTGAAAAGGGTTCAGAAGTTTGTAACAGGGTTGAGGAGTGAGTTTAGGAAAGAATTATGGATTAATAGTTTCATCAATTATCAGACAGCCTTAGATAGAGCATATAAGGTCGAGAAGGACATTGAGGAAAATAGTGGAAGGTCCGGAAGTGGGATTAGAAACAAGCCAAGGTATCTAGGACAAGGATCCAAAGTCAGTAGAGGACAGCCAAGTGCTTTAACTTCAGGAAGTTTGAGAGAGGAACTTATGGTAGCTTCTTCGTCTAGGCCAAAACCCAAACAGTATGGGATGAGTTGTAAGTTTTGCAAGAAGGTTGGACATACCGAAGATCGGTGTTGGAGTAAGCAAGGGAAATGCTTGAAGTGTGGAGAGATGGGGCATTTTAGGAGGAATTGCCCAAGGTTTCAACAGAGCGAAGCTTCAGCAAGAGCCGGCAAGGTGGACGGCAAAGAGGTGGTACCAAAAGAGATAACAAAGGGGAACCGAAAGAGAGGGTCTCGTGGTCGAGTGTGTGTTTCGGATCCGGGGAGAGATGGATCCCTCCGAGGTCACTAGAGGTATATTTCCTGTCTCGAAGTTAGGGATCATATATTATAGATTATGTTGCATATCATTTATGTTTGGCATCACATTTTGCTTATATGTGACATACATCGTTGAGAATTTGTTTTATTGTTAGAGGATTCGCTCTTATGAGAGAATACCTCGAACCTTCTTTAGTTTACCACGATGGTGATGTGGTTATGGCTAAGCATGTATTGCCGATTGAATTGGTACGATTATTAAATTATGATTTTGAGATATATTTGACATGTATGGTTAAGTAATTGTTGTATAATGGTAGACTATCATAATAAGTGAGTCTCCTTTTTCCATGCCAAAATTGTTTATGATGGTGTTTGAGGTAGGTAAACCTTAATGTGAAATTCTTGTTATATGTGGGTAATTAAGGTGAAACTTTTGAATTAAGGTGTGAAGAGTAATTGGTATATGCTAGACTTGCATAAGGAGTCTTTTCCAAAATTTTTATGTGCTAGTTGTGAGTAAATGGTAAATGTGCTCCCGTCGGTATGTTTCATGTCTTTGGTTACGAGTAGGATAAGCGCAGTTGTAATCCTTATTCCGATGGCTTTAGGGTAATTAGAATTGATGATTCCTTTGGTAATTAAAGTTTCGGGAAGATCGTGAAAATAATTGAGAGTTGGGTTAATGATTCCTTGTGAGGAGTCCCGCATGCAAGGTTTGGTTAGTATGAGTTGGCTCGAGAAGATTTGCCAAATTTTGGGTTCTATAGTCTTAAACTCGGATGTTACCATGGATCTTGTGAGGATTGAGTCGGTAATCTTTAAGTTGACAAGTGTTACCGAAGGAAATTAAGGAATTCTTAAGAATGGTAGAGTCGTTGCTTTAGTTGACTTTAAAGGACGTATAAATGGTGCGAGGATGTAACAAGGGTGAATCATATGGTTAGTAATGGAGAATAGGTTAGCCTTGAACCCGATCCTTACTTTACCTAGTGGACGTGAGAATCTTGTGAAATTTTTAGTGTATATTTAAAGGAAGATCGGGGGTGTAGTGTTATGCGAAATGGGAAAGTGATAATGTGTGCTTTGGGGAATTTAACTTAGATAAGTGGGATTTTCTTATCCTCTACTCGGGAGTAGCTACCCTTGTTTTGTGTGATTTAAATGGAATCTTATCTTTTGAAGCTCCCTTAGGGGTTGGTTACCGATCCTAAGAGTTGAAGGATTTAGTTAGTCGAAAGGAAGAAGTTTGAAGACTATCCCAAATTCTGGAAGAATAGGTTGTGTTGAGTGACGGATTTTCCTTTCAGCTTGGGAAGTTTAAGTAACCTTAGTGAGTTTACATTCTAGCATTGAGATGAAACCGTATGAAGCTTGGTTCAGGAAGATATTATCGATCTCCAATTTGTTGGGATGGAATTAGTAAAGTTAGGCCTAAGGTAATTTAGCGCCAAAGATTGTTAATCCAATTGAAGTTCTAGAAAAGATTTACGATTTGACTTATAGACCGACTTGGATCAACTTATAGAATATTTGAAGTTTTAAATATAATATCGTGATATATTGGGTAACTTAAGTTGTAATACTTTTATTTAACTGTACTTTCTTTGAGGTCGTGAAAACTTGGGTTAGTGATAATTGTATGGTATTCTCGAAATATTAAGTTGTAATATCATATTATTAATGAAAGTAGAATCTTGGAAGGAATCATAGCATTGATAAGACTAATTGAGAATTGAAGTCTTAGAGTATTCGAGTTGTGAAAGTGTATAGTAGAATCATGCAATTGAGAAATCTAATTGAAAATGTTAAGTTGGAATGTGTGAAAGGTAACCTTTGCTATTTGATCCTTAGGGTAAGCGACAGTCAAATTCGGGACGAATTTTCTTTAAGGGGGAGTGAGTGTAACGACCCCAACCCTAGGCATCAATTTTTAATATTAAATTAAATGCTTTTAATATTTATATTTATTTTATGTGTTCAATTATGTCTTTAAATTCTTAATTTAAGATAATTCGGGTGAGAAGTAAATTTAGAATCTTCTATGAATTTATTGGACATTAATTAAGAAACTTGGGGAAATAATAATAATGGAAATATGATAAATAGTATAGGGAGGTTAAATGAGTAGAATGAATTAATGGGATAAGGATTTATTTTAATTTGGGAAGGAAGCCTTTGCTAGTTTTAGGGGGCCAAAGGAGTCTTGCTCTCCCCTTGCCAAGTGGCCTTCCCTAAACCCTCCTCTTACTCCCTCATACCCGGCCCCTCCCCCTCTATTATCTCCCTCACTTTCCTTCTTCCTCCTTCTTCATTTTTCTTCATACTCCCTCTTCATTCTAAAACCATGGAAGCTCCCTTCTCCCAAGCTTGAGTCCAAGGCAATCCTCCACCAAAATCAAGTCTAGAAGCACCATTGAAGTTGGATCATCTTGGGGAATTCTTCAAGCTAGAAAGATTAACCTCCCATTGAAAACCCTAAGGTGAGTTATTATGACTTCCTTTCTTTAAATGCTCATAAATGATTTGATGATGTTAGTGTAATTAAAATGGTTGTTTGATACTTTGGGAACCTTCTTGGAGTTGAGAAATTAGTTAATGTTGTGGAGTATTGTTGTTGTTCATAAGAAATGATTAAGAGTGTAAGAAAATGTGTTGAGTTGGATTAAGATGGTAAATCATGAAAAATGGAAGTAAAATGGATTGGAAATTAAGTGGTAGTTGATTTGGGTTTAGATTTTATTGGGGTTTAAAGGAAGTAGTATAAAGTGTATAAATTTTAGGAAGTTCTTCTAAGTTCACAAACAAAGGAAAAAATCAGTTTGGGACAAAGTTGGTTTGGGTTATTTGAAAGATTGTATTACGTTCCGAATGCAGGTTCAGGGCACGAGTCGTGCCCTGGGGCACGAGTCGTGCCTTGGGTGGGGACGAGTCGTGCCTTGGAGAAAAGGGAAGTCGTGACCTTAGGGGGACGCCAGGTTCAGTGGGGGTTAAATGGGCACGAGTCGTGCCCTGGGGCACGAGTCGTGCCCTGGCCTGGTTTCTTTGCATCAATTTCTAAGCTGTTTAAACCAAATCAAACTAGAACCAAAATGAAATCTCTTTAACCTAGATTAAAGTAGAATACTTTGGCTACACAATGACATCTTAAGTGATCAAAATGGAATTGTGGAAGTAGTTTAATTATTGTCCCGAAAATGGTTGATAGGTTTGATTTGTAACTTCATCAAAATAGTTCCAACTTGGGAAATAGATCTTGAACTTTTATTAAGGTTGTTCGAGGTGGTATAATAATTATGTAAGAATGGTTTACGATTCATAGTGGCCTTACTTACTCCATACCTTTGGTGAGTAGTTGCAATAGAGTAAAAGCTATAGGTTTCACTATTGAGCTAATTGGTAATGGGTATGTATCACTTTGTGGCATGGTTATTCCAAGTTGTGAAATTATTGATTATAGGGTTACCTAAATATCCTAAGTATGGACTATTTGACAAGTTGTTATGTTATCCCCATGTGTGGATATGTTACTATGTGGTTGTATGGTTATTCCATTTGTGAATTTACTTGTTATCATTCATATTTGTTGATGATACTATGCATAGTGTATTACTTAAATGTTACATTATGATGTTGGTTGAACATGAGTATATTTTACCATGTTGCCATGGTGTTTATCCCCTTTGTGGATTATTTGGTATTGTTATATTATTATCCCGTTTTGTGGATTATCTCAAGTAACTATCATGTGCTTCGAGCGTATTATGTTCGGTGGGTATGATGGATGCCAATCAATTATTGATTTGTTCAATAAGTGATTGAAGGTACATCATACCGGTGACCCTTCCCCACTCGCGGCCACGGGGTGGGGGTGCGCTAACGACCGTATTGACCCACAAAGCTTTACAGCTGTTGCGGCCGTTGTAAGGAGGGACGATATTATTTTGGGATACTCTAATATAGGGATCCTTTCTTATATGGATGGTCCGGGGGTATGAGTCCTATAAGAGGTGAATGTGCCGGAGGCAATTCACCAAAGAGTGGAGTTTTACTCCCACGTTGTACGACTTACTGTTCGTACGGGAAAAGGTAAAATGAGGTAACGTAAAGTGTTTACCGCTTTCATAATGTGTTATGTGCTACCATGCTATATGTTGCACTTTGTTTGGCATCTTGCCTGCATATCATAATAGCTCATTGAGATTTATTCTCACCCCTCTCCCTTTACTGTTTTAGATTCCGAGACAGGTGACCCGAACCAGTGAGGCCGGGGATTTCATTGTGGACTTTTGCTTTTGGGACTTGACAAGTTAAGTATAGGAGTGGGTTGTTAGGAGTATTGGTTAAGTATTCCTCTTTTATATTTTGTATGGAAAACCCTTTTGTTAAACAGATGTTAATTAAGGTTTCCAATGTATTTGATTAGATATCGGTTTATTAAAGTTATGGTTGGATTTCCTCTAAGTAGAGATATTACTAATTGATTTTAAAATTGTAAGTTTGAAAAGTGATTTTCCTTTAAAGGCAAATAAATGTTTTAAAAATCTAGATGGATTGTCTTAGTTTGAGCTCCCTTAGCTCGGGACACGTGTTAGGTCCCGGGTTGGGGTGCTCACAAAAACACTCACCGAAGCATCATGATCTACCCTGTATTGAGACCTCGGCTGCTCCGAGATGGAATCAACAGTCGCCTGCGAGAACCACCAACGCCCTCGAATGACAAGCAAGTGTGAGGGAGCGGGTAGTCTCGGGGACGTGCAGGGCCCTCGCCCTCTCTATGCTGCATATGTGGGCTCCTCAGCCTCGTCCTCTGAAAGACATCATAGTCGGCGTCCTCTATGATGAATTCGACATAGGACACACCCTGCCTGTACCGCTGCAACTCCGCCATCGGTATCATCGTAGGATACTGCATATGAGGAGGCGGATCCATCGGAACCAAGGGAATGGACCCCAGAGCATGCTGGCAAGACACCCTCTCGCCCAGGTACATCACATCGCAATGGACCCCCACCAGCAGCTTTCGCCGACGTGTATCATCCCCAGCAGCATGCACCACAAAGACATCAAACCGGCTCCACTAGGTTAGCTAGATCCACGGAGAAAAATCTCGGTCCATGGCCAGAGATACATCCTCATAAGTCAATCGAGTGCTCTCCCTCAACTTTACCGGCTTCCTCGCCGCCTTCTGCCACGTCAACATGGCAGGGAACAAATGCGTATATGCCTCCCTGGTATCCCACCTCTGCGGGTGGAACACCTCCAAGAACCACACCTGTCAAATGCAAGGAAAGTTATATCAGCTACAAAGCAGATACATACGAGTACAAGTGAGACCAGGAAGAGAAAAAAAAGAAAGGAACTCACATCCAAGGCAAACTGGAAATAGCCTAATGAGTTCTCCTCTCCCCGAGAGAACCTATCCAAAGCGCGATAGAGCTCGCCCAGACCGGCCTCTCCCCAAGCAAACCCTCTCACAGCCTCCAGGTTGGTCAGAGAGCCGAGCAGAGCAAAATGACATGCCGTATCAGCAGTGGGAAATAGGGTAGCTGACAAATCAAACCACAAAAACCCTCGAGCCAAGCGCTCTGCTGTCATCCTCACAGAGCCAGCCAAATACTCCTCGATGCCCCTCCTCAAATGAGCCTCCATCGGCTCATACCGAATACCCAGGCCCCTGGCATCGGTCATGTCAAAACCAAGCAGCTCCGACAACTGCTCCCGGGTAAAGCCATCCACCTACTCAACAGTATAGCCCCAGAATGGCAACCCAGTAATCGCTGCAAAATTAGTAGGAGTCACGGTCGCATCCCCCCCACCTAAAATGGAACGTGTGGGTCGTATCCCACCGGTACTCGCTCAAGACGACATGAAGTACCATCGCCCTCTGCATCGAAGCCACCACGGCTACCGCACTAATGAATCTTGCCAGGTTGGAGTCAACCACGAACTGTCGTGGACTCCTCTCCCCGTCCTGAGCCTCATCCGGGAATATCTCCCACAGCTCACGGACCGCCTCAAAGGCTTCCCTGCTCTTCAAATTATGTACATCAATCGGTCCTCGCCCCTGCAGGTGAACACGGCAAAAGTATGTTACTACAGAGATAACATCTACAAAATGCACAGGCACATATCAAGATGATAAAGCACGTTAAAAAAGGTATAGCTCTTTTCTCCTAAAAATATTCATGTCCCAGTCAGAATGTTAACGGTTCGAACTTTCGAAACATTTCAAAAACTCCGTTGAACACGAATCTTTCAAAACATTTGGAAAACTCCGTCGAACTCGGAACTTTCAAGACATTTCGAAAACTCCGTCGAAATCGGAACTTTCAAAACATTTCGAAAACCCCGTCAAAATCGGAACTTTCAAGCCATTTCGAAAACTCCGTCGAACTCGAAACTTTCAAAACATTTCGAAAACTTCGTCGAAATTGGAATTTTCAAGCCATTTCGAAAACTCCGTCGAAATCGGAACTTTCAAAGCATTTCGAAAACTCCGTCGAAATCGGAACTTTCAAAGCATTTTGAAAAATCCGTCGAACTCGGAACTTTCAAAACCTTTCGAAAAACCCGTCGAAATCGGAACTTTCAAACATTTCAAAAAATTTACTCCGTCCCGAATTAAACTTACTTTAATTTTGGAAAATACCCCTAGACATGAAATTTTGCCACCAAAATTTTTATGTTGTCTACCCGTAACGTCAATTGAACTAAGCCACAGTCAATTTCGACAAAGGTGCATCACAAAGTCAAAAGCCCCAATTGGGCACCAAGAACCCTAACTCAATTCTAGTCAAATTTCCAACATTCAAGAATGCACATTCTAAAAAAAAGGAATTCTAGTCAACTTCTCTTTTGCCACTTTGGCCCCTCAGCTTTCCAGAATTCTGAATTTAACACTTTTGGCCCTCAAAAGTTAAAAAATTCCCCAGTTAGACATTTCTAACGCCCCCTCCCCCAAGGTTCAAACCCAGTTAGACATCTCTAACGCCCCATCTCCAGACGTTAAAATTCCCGTTAGTTCTCACTAACATTCCGTCTTCTGACATTAAATCTCAAACCGTCTTCGGACGTTAAATCACAATCCCGTCTCCAGACGTTAAAATTCCAGTTAGTTCTCACTAACATTCCGTCTTCGGACGTTAAATCTCAAACCGTCTTCGAACGTTAAATCACAATCCCGTCTCCAGACGTTAAAATTCCAGTTAGTTCTCACTAACATTCCTTCTTCGGACGTTAAATCTCAAACCGTCTTCAGACGTTAAATCACAATCCCGTCTCCAGACGTTAAAAATCCCTTTAGTTCTCACTAACATTCCGTCTTCGGACGTTAAATCTCAAACCGTCTTCAGACGTTAAATCAAAATCCCGTCTCCAGACGTTAAAATTCCCGTTAGTTCTCACTAACATTCCGTCTTCGGACGTTAAAATTCAAACCGTCTTCGGACATTAAATCACAATCCCGTCTCCAGACGTTAAAATTCACGTTAGTTCTCACTAACATTCCGTCTTCGGATGTTAAATCCCTCTTCGGCCGCCATAGTAAGCCCGGGTACCTTTTCACTCCAGGAAGTGAACATTCATTTCCCCGGCCGACAATCGTAAGCCCGACCACCTCATTTCAGCGGCCATCAAGGTAAGCCCGCATAACAATCCCTATTCGGCCATCATCGTAAGCCCGAACACCATATCCCCAACAGTTAAGACACGAGCGGCCAGTCAGTATGAAGTCTAATGGATAATCATATGATGATTATATGCATGGAGATGCACATTAGATTCATGGGTACTTGTTAGAGAACAAGGTACTGGACTTGACCCATTATGAGATTTATGTCATGGTCATATGTCATAATTAAATCTCATATAGTCATATCATTGATATCCTTTGACCTGAGATTATCATCGTCTTCCGCTCGATGAATATCATGTTTGATATAGTTTAACGTTGTCTTTAACCGGATAACAATAAGGGCTATCATTGGCATGGTATGATTCTTGTTGGGAAGAATGATAAGTCAAGATGGAAATTGTCCCTCGTAAAGAGAGATGTTTGCTAGGCCACTCGTAAGTAAGATTGATGTAGTGCATGGCCATGCCCGAATGAATTAATGTGATTAATGTCATTCGATTAATCAATTTACTTGGTAACGAGAAAGCATTGAACAATATGAGTTGACGTGGACCATGACTCATGTTCAATATAACATCGTGTGACAA
This sequence comes from Adenophora triphylla var. japonica, assembly GCA_022495995.1. Lineage (NCBI taxonomy): Eukaryota > Viridiplantae > Streptophyta > Magnoliopsida > Asterales > Campanulaceae > Adenophora > Adenophora triphylla. Next base: position 106,107 of record JAFEMH010003670.1, read on the forward strand.
TGGGATTGTGATATGTTCTATGTAGGAAAATCGAACTTGATAATCATACTATTTGGGTAGGCATGATGGCTTGCTAGAGTCCGCTCATGTCTTATGAGGTTCGATGTGATCGGACTCATTGCCAACATAGTATGGTCCTACGGGGTCACACGCATCGAACGAATTGTCAAAAATGAGGAATATGGATTTTCCGGCTCGGGGACGACTCCCCCTCAACCGAACTAAGTTGTGCCTTGCGAAGGGACGCCGTGTTCAGCTGGGAGTGTCCTGCGGGACGGCTCGTGCTCTGGGGCACGAGTCGTGCCCAAAGGGATGACTCGTCCCGTGAGCTAAGCCAAGTCGTGCCTCTTGCAGGACGCCGTAGAATCGCAGGGAGCCGCAGAGGGGACGACTCGTGCCCTGGGGACGAGTCGTCCCGTCGGGCCCGGATCGATACGTAAATGGCCTAATTTTAGGGTTTTCGCAAAGGGCTTTTATTTGTAACGTATAAATAGTTGCCCCCGGTTTCCTAGCCGTCATTAGAACGTTTTGGCTTGAGAGAAACACTTAGAGTGGGAGATTTCAATTGAGAATTGAGAATCAAACACCACCAAATCCATTGTTCTTCATTGATTGAAAGGTGTTTCAATCAATTGGATCTAGCAATCCTCCTAGAAGAGTTCTAGGGTTCGTTCCGCGCGTGGATAAACATAGAGGATCTTCGTTCATCAAGATCTTTGGTTCGTGATTCCCGCTCGTTCATCAAGGATTAACAAGATCATTCAACTGAGTTGGGTCAAGTTTATCAAAGGCAAAAGCATTCAAGGTTGGTAATTCTATTTCATCTCTCTTAATTATTCATCTAGAACGGATTCTAGGGCTTCGGGGTTTTTCGAGTTATTGCTTATTCCGCCGCGCATGGACCCTCGAAACCCTACAAGGGTATCGAGCCCCGTTCATGATGCTTAGTTAGATAATCATGATAATTATGTAATATGATTATATGAATTTTCATGATGTGCATGATCTAGAATATGAAATTGTATGAGTTTTACTTGAGAAGTAATAGTATATATAGATATACCATGATTATGAAATTGTAATATATATGATTAATATGATTAATCTAGATTATGGGATGTCAATTTCATTGATATGATTAATGTGATTAATCTTGGATACTTGTGATGTATTACTAAGTATATAGGCCGGAAGCCAAGACCTTCCCCGTTGTGCACTTCTGGGAAGTGTGGGATAACTTTGGATACGATGCCACGTACTAGTAATTACTGATCAAATGTAATATGTGTTGTATCATTCCATGTTCATAATTATGTTCATATAGTTTTCATGAATCAACCTTGGGATGTAATTGATAAGCATGAAAAATTGAACCTTCTTTGTAATTTGAGTTTGTTTTATGCCATCCATGTTTAAACACTTGTGAGTACACGGGTAGTTTTATGTGGGCTCGCCATAGCGAGGTGCATTAATTCTATCTTTGTATGATCAAGATGAGCAAATAGTGGTTGCTATACGTTTAACATGGTTGAACTCAATTAGGCTATCAAAACGGTTTTGGGCCTAAGGCATAAGATGAGATTGAAACATGTGACATAAGATGTCTATAATCTCATAATGATCTAAGAGTCATATATAGATATGATTGATAAATGTTATCTACCTTTTAGTTTAATTTTGAGCAATGTGCCATAGCCGACTTGAAATTAAATTAAAGTTGGGTCTTAGCCTATTAAATTATATTATATATATTTGTATAAGAAGGTTATATAATTTAGTGGGAGTATTTATGAAATACGTTAATTAATCTCTTAAATGAATTGGTACTTATATGTGTTCATATCTTGTTGCATATCTTTGTAGATCAACGGTCAGAAACAATAATCAAAACATGTCACTGCGATCGAGTCCTTGAGAAGGACAAGTTAGAGGAGAATGGCAATAACTATGTGGATTGGATCCGCAGTTTGGGAATTGTTCTCAAACAGAAAGGAAGTTGTACATTCTCGATGGACCCGTTCCACCCGAGCCTCGCTAATGCAACTAAAGCGGAAAGGGACCAACATAAGAAGCATATGGATGATTCTATTGATGTTGGTTGCTCGATGCTTGCTACCATGTGTAAGGCTCTTCGAAGGACCTTGTACACATGGAAGCCTATGATTTGGGAAATCATTTGAAGGAAATGTTCCAGTTGCAAGCACGTACGGAAAGGTTTGACACTATGAAGGCTCTTCATTCATGCAAGATGATTGAAGGACAACCTGTCGGGCCTCATGTGTTGAAGATGAAGGGTCACCTCGAACACCTTGAGAGGCTTGGGTATCCTATCCGAGTTAGAGGCGCTACGGATATGATATTGCATTCACTCCCCGAGAGTTATAATCGGTTTGTTACGAATTATAACATGAATGGGATGAATAAATCTCTGTCTCGAATTGCATGGGATGCTAAAGAATGCGGAGAACAATATTACCAAGAAAACCAATCAAGTGTTGATGGTGAATAAAGGAAAGGGGTTCAAAAACAAGGGTAAAGCAAAAGTTGCTAAACCGGAGGCAAAGGTTGCCGTTGCTAAGAAGCCTAAACCCAAATCCCAAAAGGATGCGGTGTGCTACCATTGCAAGGAAATCTGGGCATTGGAGGCGTAATCGCAAACTTTATCGGGAAGGATCAAGAAGAAGGGCAATGAGATTGCCATGACTTCGTGTATCTATATGATAGATGTTTTACTTTCTACCTCTAGTTCTTGGGTATTAGATACCGGATGTGGATCTCACATTTGCCTAAATGTGCAGGACTAAAGAATAGAAGGTTGCTCAAAGAGGGTGAAGTAGATCTACGGGTTGGAAATGGAGCAAGAGTTGCCGCATCGGCCGTAGGGAATTACGAAGTCACTTTACCAAGCGGATTAATTTTAGTTTTAAATAACCGTTATTATGTTCCGGATTTGAGCGAAACATTATTTCTATTTCATGTTTAGACAATGAGGGTTACAATTTTCTTATTGCGAATAAGAGATTTTCGATTTATTTGAATGACATGCTTTATTGTGTTGCTCATTCTTTTAATGGCCTTTATGTCTTGGATGTTGAGAATAATGTTGATAATGTCTATCATGTTAGTAAGAAATCCAAACCAAATAATGTGAATGACACATATAAATGGCATTGCCGTCTTAGGCACATAAACGAGAAACGCATCTCTAAACTCCATAAAGATGGATATTTAGACTCATGTGATTATGAATCATATGATGTTTGCGAGTCTTGTTTATTGGGCAAGATGACTAAAGCACCTTTTACTAAGAGTAGTGAAAGGGCTAGTGATTTGTTGGCTCTTGTACATGCGATGTATGTGGACCAATGAATAGCATTGCTAGGGAGGATTTCGGTACTTCATAACGTTCACCGATGACTTATCAAGATATGGCTACGTCTATCGATGAAGTACAAAAGTGAAGCTTTTGAGATATTTAGAATATTTCAAAGTGAAGTACAAAATCAACTTGGCAAAACTATTAAAACACTTCGATCCGATCGAGGTGGTGAATATTTGAGCCAAGAATTTGACGATCATCGAAAAGTTGTGGAATTGTTTCAGTAACTTACTCCACCCGAACACCACAATGGAATGGTGTATCCGAGAGGAGAAATCGAACTCTATTAGATATGGTTCGATCGATGATGAGTCAAGTAAACCTTCCTATTTCCTTTTGGGGACACACACCGGAAAACGCTTTCACACTTAACAAGGTCCCTACTAAATCGGCTTCCTAAAACCCCACATGAGATGTGGTATGGAAGAAAGCCTAGCTTATCTTTCATGAAGATTTGGGGATGTGAGGTTTATGTAAAGAAATTGGTTTCGAACATAAACTTGCACCTAGATTCGATAAATGTATTTTCGCTCTGCTATCCCAAGGAAACGAAAGGATATCTATTTTACAACCAATCCGAGAACAAAGTGTTTGTTGCTCGAAATGGTGTCTTTCTAGAGAAAGAGTTTCTCTCTAAAGAAACTAGTGGGAGTAAAATTGATCTTGAAGAAATTCAAGAACCCGAAAATGACAAGGAACCAATAGTAGAGACGGAACCATGTTCACAAGCTGTTGTGGAACTGGTTCAAGATACACAAGTTCTTCGCAGATCGGATAGGATACGATCCGAACCCGAGAGATATGGATTTCTCATGACGGAAAGTAATGAAGTAGAAATCATTGAGAATGATGAACCTACTTCCTATCAAGAGGCGATGTCCACTCCTGATTCGGACAAGTGGCTAGGAGCCATGGAATCCGAAATCAAATCCATGTACGATAATCAAGTTTGGAACTTGATTGATCCACCCGAAGGTGTAAAAACCATAGGGTGCAAGTGGGTTTTCAAAAAGAAAACCGACATGGATGGGAAGGTACATACTTATAAGGCTAGGCTAGTTGCTAAGGGGTATAGGCAGATTCATGGCGTTGACTATGATGAAACCTTTTCGCCCGTAGCAATGCTTAAGTCTATTAGAATCCTAATTGCCATAGCCGCATATTATGACTATGAGATATGGCAAATGGACGTCAAAACAGCGTTTCTTAACGGAAACCTACTTGAGGATGTATACATGATACAGCCTGAAGGGTTTGTCGATCCAAAGGATTCTAACAAAGTGTGTAAGTTGCGAGTAGATCCATTTATGGATTGAAGCAAGCTTCCCGGAGCTGGAATCTACGTTTTGATGAATCAGTCAAAGAGTTTGGCTTCATCAAAAACGAAGATGAACCTTGTGTATACAAGAAGATAAGTGGGAGCATAGTGCTATTTCTGGTGTTGTATGTCGATGACATCTTGCTCATTGGAAACAATGTTCCTGCACTTGAGACTGTGAAGTCCTGGTTAGGAAAATGTTTCTCAATGAAAGATATGGGTGAGGCCCTTATATCCTTGGTATCAAGATCTATAGAGATAGATCAAGAAGGATGATTGGTTTGAGTCAGAGTACATATATTGACAAGGTCCTTAGAAGATTCAAGATGGAAAATTCTAAGAGAGGATACTTGCCAATGGGACATGGCATTACTCTTAGCAAGACTCATTGTCCTAAGACAAATGATGAGCGAAAGAGGATGAATGATATACCATATGCTTCGGCAATTGGGTCTATCATGTATGCCATGTTATGTACTAGACTCCGATGTCTCGTACGCTCTAAGCGCAACGAGTAGATACCGATCGATCTGGTGAGAAACATTGGATAGCTGTCAAGAATATCCTTAAGTACTTAAGAAGGACTAAGGATGTATTCTTGGTATTTGGAGGAATGGAAGATGATCTGGTTGTAAAGGGTTACACGTATGCAAGCTTCCAAACCAACAAAGATGACTATAGATCGCAATCTGGTTTTGTGTTTATGCTAAATGGAGGTGCCGTTTGTTGGAAGAGTTCCAAGCGCAGCACGTTGCTTGATTCTACAACGTAAGCCGAGTACATAGCGGCATCGGATGCGGCTAAGGAGGCGGTTTGGATCAAGAAGTTCGTTAGTGACTTAGAAGTCGTTCCGAGTATCACTAACCCGATAGAGCTGTTACGTGACAACAATGGTGCTATTGCCCAAGCAAAAGAACCAAGGTCACATCAGCGATCCAAACACATTTTGAGACGCTTCCATCTCATTCGAGAAATGCTGTGAAAGGGAGGACGTCAAGATATGCAAAGTACCAACGGATGACAACATTTCGGACCCTCTCACCAAGCCTTTACCACAAGCTAAACATGATGGTCATGTTAGGTCCACGGGTATAAGATACATGAATGATTGGGCCTAGTGCAAGTGGGAGTCTCAGTAGGTGTTAGTGCCACTAGGCCTATAGAGATAGACCTTTATGTAATGTCATTGTTCATTTATATATGAGATTGCTTCTTTGATTATTATATGAGTTTGCATGTTTAGTTATAATAATCGTGTCCCTAGTACTTATGAAGCACTAGTATGAAGTCTAATGGATAATCATATGATGATTATATGCATGGAGATGCACATTAGATTCATGGGTACTTGTTAGAGAACAAGGTACTGGACTTGACCCATTATGAGATTTATGTCATGGTCATATGTCATAATTAAATCTCATATAGTCATATCATTGATATCCTTTGACCTGAGATTATCATCGTCTTCCGCTCGATGAATATCATGTTTGATATAGTTTAACGTTGTCTTTAACCGGATAACAATAAGGGCTATCATTGGCATGGTATGATTCTTGTTGGGAAGAATGATAAGTCAAGATGGAAATTGTCCCTCGTAAAGAGAGATGTTTGCTAGGCCACTCGTAAGTAAGATTGATGTAGTGCATGGCCATGCCCGAATGAATTAATGTGATTAATGTCATTCGATTAATCAATTTACTTGGTAACGAGAAAGCATTGAACAATATGAGTTGACGTGGACCATGACTCATGTTCAATATAACATCGTGTGACAATGGGATTGTGATATGTTCTATGTAGGAAAATCGAACTTGATAATCATACTATTTGGGTAGGCATGATGGCTTGCTAGAGTCCGCTCATGTCTTATGAGGTTCGATGTGATCGGACTCATTGCCAACATAGTATGGTCCTATGGGGTCACACGCATCGAACGAATTGTCAAAAATGAGGAATATGGATTTTCTGGCTCAGGGGACGACTCGTCCCCTCAACTGAACTAAGTCGTGCCTTATGAAGGGACGCCAGGTTCAGTGGGAGTGTCCTGAGGGACGACTCGTGCTCTGGGGCACGAGTCGTGCCCAAAGGGACGACTCGTCCCGTGAGCTAAGCCAAGTCGTGCCTCTTGCAGGGACGCCAGAATCGAAGGGAGGCTGCAGAGGGGACGACTCGTGCCACGGGGACGAGTCGTCCCGTCGGGCCTGGACTGATACGTAAATGGCCTAATTTTAGGGTTTTCCCAGAGGGCTTTTATTTGTAACGTATAAATAGTTGCCCCTGGTTTCCCTAGCCGTCATTAGAACGTTTTGGCTTGAGAGAAACACTTAGAGTGGGAGATTTCAATTGAGAATTGAGAATCAAACACCACCAAATCCATTGTTCTTCATTGATTGAAAGGTGTTTCAATCAATTGGATCTAGCAATCCTCCTAGAAGAGTTCTAGGGTTCGTTCCGCGCGTGGATAAACATAGAGGATCTTCGTTCATCAAGATCTTTGGTTCGTGATTCCCGTTCGTTCATCAAGGATTAACAAGATCATTCAATCTGGAGTTGGGTCAAGTTTATCAAAGGCAAAAGCATTCAAGGTTGGTAATTCTATTTCATCTCTCTTAATTATTCATCTAGAACGGATTCTAGGGCTTGGGGTTTTTCGAGTTATTGCTTATTCCGCTGCGCATGGACCCTCGAAACCCTACACTTCGGACGTTAAATCTCAAACCGTCTTCAGACGTTAAATCACAATCCCGTCTCCAGACGTTAAAAATCCCTTTAGTTCTCACTAACATTCCGTCTTCGGACGTTAAATCTCAAACCGTCTTCAGACGTTAAATCAAAATCCCGTCTCCAGACGTTAAAATTCCCGTTAGTTCTCACTAACATTCCGTCTTCGGACGTTAAAATTCAAACCGTCTTCGGACGTTAAATCACAATCCCGTCTCCAGACGTTAAAATTCACGTTAGTTCTCACTAACATTCCGTCTTCGGATGTTAAATCCCTCTTCGGCCGCCATAGTAAGCCCGGGTACCTTTTCACTCCAGGAAGTGAACATTCATTTCCCCGGCCGACAATCGTAAGCCCGACCACCTCATTTCAGCGGCCATCAAGGTAAGCCCGCATAACAATCCCTATTCGGCCATCATCGTAAGCCCGAACACCATATCCCCAGCAGTTAAGACACGAGCGGCCAGTCAGCGTAAGCCCGCACAACGGCCTTTAAAAAATCCTTTCCGTCAAACCCGGAACCTTCGAAAGCATTTTCGTCAAACCCGGAACAATCTCACTTAGGTTCAAATGCCTCCCAATAGTCTCACTTAGGTCTAGACGCCTCCCAACAGTCTCACTTAGGTCTAGATGCCTCCCAACAGTCTCACTTAGGTTTAGACGCCTCCCAAAAGTCTCACTTAGGTTTAGACGCCTCCCAACAGTCTCACTTAGGTTTAAACGCCTCCCAACAGTCTCACTTAGGTTCAGACGTCTCCCAACAGTCTCACTCAGGTTTAGATGCCTCCGAATAGTCTCACTTAGGTCAAGGCCCCCACAAACAGCCCTTGCACCTACGAAATACGATCGGCTTGATTCCCGCTCGGGATACGTAGGAATCCTTCCGCTAAGGGTCCAGCCAGCTGACCTCTCAGGTCTCTTCAAGTAAGGCATCTCCCGATTTGGATCCTTACCTTTTTAGACGACCCCACTTTCTTCGAAAGTGACATCGCCGAGGGGCTACTGTAAGTACCCAAATCTGGATCGTCAAAATCCGTTAAAAGTTAACCGAAATTCGTTAACCGGCCCTTTCCAGGTCAACCGGAACCCGTTAAGCTCCCCGTTCTCAAGCCAACGAGACATTTCGGGACTGCCCCGTGCATCCCGACGTCAAAGCATACTCAACACACGTTATCACACGTAAAAGTACAACTTTCCCCGAAAAATACACTTTCCGAAACTTTCAGGGGGCGTTTCGAACATTTTCCGGACAATTATTTAAAAAACGGACAAAATCGAGAATAACGGGACAAAAACCCTAGTCTAGGTGAGTCACAAGGACACATGGCACGCATGCTAAGCCCCACAAATCGACATCAATCAAATTCGAGGGTGAAAAGACCAAAATACCCTTTATTTTGAGTGAAGGTCCAGCCAGACTATTTTGCTTGAAAAACCAGAATTGCCAACAAGTCCTCCAACTTTTCAAAATACCCAAGGACCTCCTGAAATTGAAGGAAAGTTCGTCCGGACTGTTTTGCAAATTCTTCCTATAAATACAAGGGCTGTCAAATTTATGTAAAGAAAAAAAATATAAACACTCCCAAGAAACACCACGGTTCTAAACTGATCTCCCCCCTCCCGAGCCCCGTTTTGTCTCGATTTATGTGAAAATCCCGTTTTTCGACCAAACACGAACCAAACAAACTCAAAACACCCTTTCAAACACCAAATCGTATCCCGTATACGTCAACCGAGTCAAAGAGTCAACCCATAGCCATAGGTAAAACTCTTTCTCTCTAAAAGCTCGTTTCATCTCGATTTACGCGTCAAACGCCATAATCATTCCGATCAAAGTTCTCGAAATGTAGACGTAATGCCGTCTACAGGGTTCGATACGCTTTACCCCAAAATCATCTTCTCTCCCGTAAGAGAAGTAATTTCGGGTTAAATGGCTTTCCGACCCTCTTTTTTTACGTTTATGTTATTTACAGTCCGGATCGTTCGATCCATCGATTCGCATCTTTACAGTCCGAACCGTTTGGTTCATGATAGTAATTTACAAAATTCGGATCATTTGATCCGTCAATATCGTCATTTAAATTATGTACCTTTACAACTCCGAGCCGTTTGGCTCGTCGATCGCACCTTTACTGTCCGGATCGTTTGATTCCATTGATACCGTACTTTAAATACTGTTATTTACAAGTTCGAGCCGTTTGGCTTATGATAGTATTTATTTATCAAAGTACGAGTCGCAAAACGACTCGTTGATCGCATGTCATTTAACGTCTTTTTTCATAAAATTGGTAACAATGTAATGCCCGATTCAAACCGGAGTTCGTCATTCGAACTCCTTTTCAAAACGCGCGAAATTGACGTTTGGCATCCAAACGCTCAGTTTTAACTCAAAAATCGACGTTTGACATTCAAACGCTCTTTTCCTCAAAATCAACGTTTGACACTCAAACTAAAGATTTAAACCCGTCCCTCACACCCTCTTCCTCAAAACCCTCAAAATCGACGTTTGTCATTCAAATGCCGCTTTTTTCATAAATCAACGTTTGACATTCAAACCAAGATTAAGATTGCATTCAATCCCCCCTTTTTAAAAATGCAACACACACACACACGCACACAATTTCGAGAAAGGTAGAAAGACTCGTCATACGAGGCATTTCGGGTGATCTCAACATACTCTTCCCGAAACATAACGTGACCTCCGAACCTAACAATCTCTGGTCCTAAAAGCCATTTATAAAGTTTGGGCTCATAATACAAAACGTCACATTTTCAAAGCCATTTCTAAAGTTTGAGCTCATAATACAAAACGTCACATTTTCAAAGCCATTTCTAAAGTTTGGGCTCATAATACAAAACGTCACATTTTCAAAGCCATTTGTCAAGTTTGGGCTCATAATATAAAATGTCACATTTTCAAAGCCATTTCTAAAGTTTAGGCTCATAATACAAAACGTCACATTTTCAAAGCCATTTGTCAAGTTTGGGCTCATAATACAAAACGTCACCCTTTTAAAAGCCTTTTTCAAGTTTTGGCTACCAATCAAAACGACCCCCCTTTTTCAAGCAACAGTCATTCTCAAAGTTTGGGCTCAAAATACAAAACCGCGTGGCGACTCCTCTCTCATTCCCGAAGCGAGGTCCCAAGTTCGTGAAAGGACCGCTCGTCGCGTTTTCCGCGCGCAATCCGGGTAATTTCACCAGGACTTGGGCAAATAAAATACTACGAGTTAAGATGCCTCCCAAAAGCTGGGCCAAGGCATTGATACATACATAAAAGCAAAAAATTATTTTGGAACTTGTCTCGTTACATTGTAAAATTAAAATCCAAAGAAAGTTCAAACAGCTGGATCGTCCTCAGTTTGATCGTTGATATTAGATTGAGCGTCAGAATTTTCCTCTTGCTGTTGAAGGTGGTTGAGCTTGCCAGATTCAGTAAATGCATACTTGGGGGTGTCAACATCGAATGCTAGCTCGTCAGAATCTTCAAGTTCTTGGAGTATGGTATTGAAAATTACTAGCTCAACATGGAGGAACGATCCAAGGTTCAACCTCCATCTCAGCATCCTCCTCAGCAAGGGCAGCCAAATCATTATCATTGTAAGGAACAAGAGGGTGACCTTGACGAGCTGCCACGTCGTACTGCTCCTCTGAAGCCCACTTGGCTAGCTGCTCAATAGACAGATCGACTGAAGGATCCACTAAGATACGGCGAGCCATGTGGCATCGACCTACATCAAAGAAAGACCTGGCCTGCTCAGTAACAAAGTTATGACAATCATCGCTCTCCTTGTATTTCAATAGCAGCTTTGACGGTAACTTCCAACTTGGCTTGGGCCTCCTCTTCCCATTGTCGCCGAGCTCGTTTATGGTCTTCAGTTTACTGAGACAGCATGTCAGTAATTTCTTTTATCAGCTGAGTGGGAATCTCTAGCTCATGCTCAACCTTCTCCTTGCTCATCTTAGCTGCAGCAATCTCCTTCTTGGCATCGCCTAGCTCGCCCCATGCGTCCTCCTTGGCCTTCAGGGCATCATCGTTAATGAGCTTGAGACTCTCATAGGCTGAATCCAAATCAGCATGCTCTTCTTTAAGCTTGGCATGATCTCCTCTCAGCTTCTCCGGCTCAACAGATTTTCGAGCGTGCATGGTTAGGGCCAGCTTTTCTCTCTCCTCAACTGCTTTCCAATAGCTCGTAGCTAGCTCAACCATAGCAAGAGCCTACATCAGCAAAACCCAAGAATCAGATCAACTAAAACATGGTTAAAACGAATAGGCAAGTAAGAAGGAAGAACGATAATTATGAAAAAACGTAAAGTGTTACCTAGGAGTGGACTAGCCCCGACCTGGCTTTAAACATTTCAGCAGTCAAGCCCTTATCTGTAGACTTAGTCACCAGGTCCCTATCTGCTGCTCTTCTCACCACAACCTGGCCATATTCTAGCTCAGGATATTCCTTGCTAGAGCTGTCTACCCCAGTGAGCAAAGGAACATCACTCAGTTTATCTACGCGAGCTTGAACTAGCTCGGGGTATGAGACTTGGATAGTCAGAGGCTGAGAGCTGCTGGCAGTGACCTTTCCTTTTTGAGTTTGAGGATTGGGTTTGGATCTCTTCTTCGTATTGAGGGGTCGGTCATCTTCTTCCTCATCCTCATCAAGATCGACAACAGGCGTCTTGGCCTTAGCTTGGGGATCCTCTTGCATCGGCTCAAGGCTTTGCTCGGCCTCTTCAATCCCTGTAGTGCTACCTCTTGGAGCGTCGTCCTCAGTCTTCTCCACTTGCATCTGATCAGACTCATCCTCCTCGATGGGGATCAACTTCTCAGCATCTTCATCAATTAACTTCAGCAACTTCTGACGATCCTCTGCTTCCTTCTGGTGGTTTGCTAGGGCATTAGCAGCCCCACAGCTTTTCTTACTCTTCTTCACATTCACAACATATCCCATATTTGCTTCTTGCTCCGGGGTAAGAGCTGCACAAGATAGAAAGCAAAGTGTTAGCTCGATATGGTTAAGACGGAAAGTGACGAGCAAGATATATTCGAGCTAAAGTAGAAACATGCGAGCAAATAATTGGCAAGATAAATGAAAAAGCAAGCAAAAGCTTACCTCCAAAGTGATCCAAGTTCATTCTGCAGTAACCTGGGGTCTTCTTACACTCATGGCATTGGTTTTCAAACCTAAATCTATCTCCCTCGTGGGTGACCCAGTCAGGATACCTCAAACACCTAACTATGGGGACCAAGGGAACTACATCACCCCTATCGAGCATCTTCACGGCTTGGATATAGTTATTTTTTGTGGTCCCCAAAACCTCCCAGCTAATGGGGCCCCTCTCAGCTACCTCGACTAATTTCTTATACAGATCCTCGCTCCAGTCGGGTATCCAGTAATCCTCCTCCTTAATCACCTCAGATTCAGCATTGGGTAACGGGAACTCCCAACCTCTCCTGCTCTAAACTACCATAATGTGAGTATTCCAGCCGCTAACTTTGCTGGGGAGAATGATGAATAGTTTTGGGGCATGAGGCCTAGGAGTACTAATCCCCATGTCTACCTTATATGTGGTGACCTTGAAAAACATTCTAAAGACATGAAGACAAGGCTCAAATCCTAAGAACCTACACACCATTGCAAAGCATACCAAAACCCTACAAGTGTTAGCTCCCAGCTGAAGAGGTAGGGCGTCCATGCACTCAAGAAATTCATTCACAAAGGGATCTAAGGGAAGTCTCAAGCCAAACTCAAAATGGCCATAGAAAAAGGCCACCCTAGTGGGATCAGTGGTGTAGGTCGATCCAAATCGGGACATGAATTCCTTCTTAGAATAGTGGGTCACCCTAAACTCCTCCTTGTCTACTTCACAGAAACCATACAACATATTCTCCCGAAACTCAGAAGCTTTTTTCCCTCGGATTGGCTTAGGAGGTACATAACCTCTCTCATTCCTCCCTTGGGTCCAAAACCATTTTGATAACCCAATTAAGTTCATCCACTTTAAACGTATAGGAACCACCATTTCCTCATCTTGCTCGCAAACGAAATAGAATCAAAGTACCTTGCTATGGCAAGCCCACCCAAAACTATCCGAGTGATCTCAAGTGTTTTAATCATGGATTGGCATAAAGAACTTAAAAGTTAAATGAAGGTTCTTTAAAGCAGATTATAAGCATATCAGCAAAGATAATTATAATCGCGCACCAGGTAAGTTCCCAGGAAAACAGGTGATCCACAAGGACTACTCAAGTACCAAATCTCTCATTCGACAGAACTCTCCTAGACATGCACAATTAGAATACCAGCTCTGATTTGCAACATAATCAATACTTTGTATACTGACTTGTTTCTCACAAAGAATCAGATTCCTTTAAAATTTTGTGTAAACTGACTTGTTCTCATAAACAATCAGAAAACAAAAATTTTAATGTTTCAATTTAAACATTCAGAAAATTATAATTCAATGTTTCAACTAAACATATAACAAAGTTCTTAACACATAAGAACATATAATTCATTCATCGCAACAATTAATTAAAATCACATTTAAACTAATTAAGCATGCATAAACAATGAATTAATCTAGCATAGCCCTATAAATTTAATTTTCAGAAATTTATAGCAACCAGATTAAGACAGAAACATATCAGATTATAAACATAATCACAGATTAGCAGAAAAATTAACAAACTGATTCTGCCTAGATAAGGCAAAGTCTGTCGCGTGACATAAACATCCAGAAGGCACGTCGATCGCGAGACGGCCCATGGCCTTGCGCGTGACTAGATGGAGATGCAGTTTGCAGATTTTTCAGCTTCAATCAATTTCAATCATAAAGCAATTAAATTAAATAAACAGCTTTTAACAGATTTAATTCAATATGAACAGAAAACGATTTTGGCACATTGTTTCAAAAACAATAAAATTCTACCGCATACAAAACATGCAAAGAGCATATAAACAATTTATATCACTTTTTCTAGCATGTTAATTTAAACTTAACCATACGAACGGGGCTCTGATACCACTGTTGGGTTTTTATGGGTCCATGCGCAGCGAAATTAGCATCTAAATAACACAAAACCCAAAAGCTCTAAGATCCGTTCTATACGATTAAATTGAATTCCTATGAGATAGAATTTACCAACATTAATTGTTTTCCGTTCTTGAGTTATCGAACAATTTATCAATGTGATTTTGAATCAGTAACTTCGATCTTCAAAAACTTGAATCTTCAGATTAGAACTCTAGGCCTCGATCGTCGTACGAGTGAAGACCCTCTAGTAGTATCCAAACCTTTGAATGAACCAAGAACGGTTCTTGAGGATTGCTAGATCCTTAAACCTTAGAAAGAAATTGAGAAACCTTTATTGTGATTTTTCCTTTGGAAAATTCGGCTATATTTCGGTTGTTCACAGACTCATATTTATACTACTATAGTATTAATGTTTGTGCCCTAATCGTATTAGGAAACTAGGCTGTAAACCGCCCGCCTCAGCAACCTCTCGCGTGGCGCCGACGCTGGGCAAGGTCTGTCGCGCGATAACTTATGCCAGATCAGGAACTCTCAATTTTCTTTCTTTGGTTTAACCAATTCATTCTAATTGTGTGTGACCCAATAGGATTATATTATGTTGGCAATGAGCCCGATCATATCGACCCTCATAAAACATAAGCGGACTCTAGCAAGCCATTATGTTTACCCAATTAATATAACGTAAGAGTTCAAATTTCCAATGGTACACTTTCATTTCTCCCTTGTCTCACGATGTTATATTGAACACAAGTCATGGTCCACGTCAACTTGTATTTGTTCAATGCTTTCTCGATATTGAGTATAATGATAATCCAATCGCATTGGGGTATGGCCATACACTTTCATCATTATCACTCATCGAGGGGCCCAAGCAAAACATCCCTCTTTCGAGGGACAAATTTCATCTTGACTTATCATCCTTCCCATCATGAATCCGATCATGCCAAAGATAGCCTTTATAAATATCGTGTTAAGATATCGTTTGACTAAAATCAAACATAACTTTCATCATATGTAAGGTCATGATAATCTCAGGTCTAGGGACTAAATGAAGTGACCATATGAGATTTAATTATGACATTTGACCATGACATAAATCTCATACGGGTCATGTCCAGTCACTTGTTCACTAACAAGTACCCATAAATTTAATATGCATCTCTATGCATATAATCATTATATGATTATCCATTAACATTTATACTAATTATTCACTTAATAATTAGGGACGGAGATTATTACAATAAATATGCAAAATATATAATAATCAAATAATAAACTTTCTCTATAATCAAGGATAAAGATGATACATAATGGTTTAAGTTAAACATAACTAAAGCCTAGGGCATTACACCAACAATCTCCCACTTGCACTAGGCTCCATCTATGTATCGAATACTCATGGACGTAACATGACCATCATGCTTCTGCCTGTGCGAGGGTCTTTGTAAGTGAATCCCTAATGTCATCATCGGTTGATACTTTGCATATCTTAACGTCTTCTCGTTCTACTAAATTCTTGAAAAACGTCTAAGTGAGTCTTTGGATCGCTGTTGTGACCTTGGTTCCATTGTTTGCACGAATGGCGCCACAATTGTCACAATAAAAGTTTCACCGATTAGTGATACTTGGAACATTTCCAAAACACTAATGAACTTTTGATCCAAACTGCCTCTTTTAGCCACATCATATATTGCTAAAATTCGGCCTTAGTAGTAGAATTGGCTATGATTTTCTGCTTAGGACTCTTCCAACAAAATCGCACCTCCAATAAGCATAAACACAAATCCTAATTGCGATTTTAAATTAACTTTGTCATTTTGGAAGCTAGCATCTATGTAACCCTTACAACAAGATTATCTTCCAACCTTTCAAATACCAAGAACGTATCCTTAGTTCTTCTTAAGTACTTAAGGATCATCTTGATTGCCATCCAATGGTTCTCAACAGGATCAGATTGGTATCGACTCGTCATGCTTAGGAATACGAGACGTCGGGTCTAGTACAAATCATGGCATACATGACAGATCCAAATACCGGAGCATATGGAATTTCATTCATTCCCTTTTGCTCATCAGTTGTCATAAGACAATGAGTATTGCTAAGAGAAACACCATGACCCATTGACAAGTTACTTTTCTTAGATTCTTCTAAGAACCTTGTCAATGTGAGTATTTTGACTCAATCCAATTTATCCTTTTAGATCTATCTCTATAGATCTCAATGCCAAGGATGTAAGCGGCTTCACCCATATCTTTTATTGAGAAACCTTTCTTTGACCAAGACTTGACAGTCTTAAGTGTCAGAACTTTGTTTTTCCAATGAGTAAGATATCATTGTAACAAAACAATAGAAATAATACTATGCTCCCACTGAATTTCATGCATACACAAGGTTCATCTTCGTACTTGATGAAATCAAACTCTTTGACCGATTCATCAAAATGAAGATTCCAATTCCTCGAAGCTTGCTTCAACCCATCTTATGGATCTTGGCAACATGCATACTTTATTAGAATTTCTTGGATCGACAAAACTTCGGGTTGTGTACTATACACATCCTTAATAATCTCTCCATTTTAAGAAAGCTGTTTGACATCCATTTGTCATATCACATAGTCATAATATGCGATAATGGCAATTAAAATTCTAATAGACTTCGACATTGTAACTGGCGAAAAAGGTTTCAACATAGTCATGTCTATGAATTTGCCTGAATCCTACAATCCTTAGTCATGGAAGTATACACCTTCCCATCCATGTCGGTCTTGAAGACCTACTTGCACCCTTTAGTTTTTACACCTTCAGGTAGCTCAATCAAGTTCCAAACTTGATCATCAAACATGGATTGTAATTCAAACTTCATGATTCCTAACTATTTATCCGAATTAGGAGTGGACATCGCCTCAAGATAGGAAGTAGGATCGTCATTCTCAATGACTTCTACTTTATTACTTTCCGATACGAAAAATCAATATTTCTTGAGTTCGGATCGTAACCTATCCGATCTACGATGGACTTGTGTATATTGAACCGGTTCCACAACTCTTTGTGAACTTGGTTCCATCTCTACTCTTGGTTCCATGTTCTTTTTCGATTTTTGAACTCCTTCAAGATTAATTTTACTCCCACTAGATTTTTTATTGAGAAACTATTTCTCAAGAAACGAATCGTACAGAGCAACAAACATTTTGTTCTCTTTGCGGTTGTAAGATTAATTTCCGAAATTAACCTTGTCATATTTGGTGCTAGCTTATCAGAGACAAGTCTCTTCTTATAAGATTTTCAAACTCAAATCTTCTTGAAAGACAAACTAAGTCTTCTTTCATACCACATCTCATGTGGGGCCTTAGGAACCGATTTAGTAGGGACTCGATTCAGTGTAACCGCATCATTTCTAATGCATATCCTCAAAAGGAAATAGGAAAGTCAACTTGACACATCATCGAATGAACCATGCCCTATAAGGTTCAATTCCTCCTCTTAGACACACCATACAATGTGGTGTTCCGAGTGGAGTCAACTCTGAAACGATTTCATAGTTTTGAGATGATTGTCAAACTCTTGGCTCAAATATTCACCACCTCGATCTAATCGAAGTACTTAATAGTTTTGCCAAGTTGTTTTGTACTTCATCTTGAAATGTTCGAAACATCTCAAACGATTCTCCTTTGAACTTCATCAGATAGAAATAGCCACATCTAGATAAGTCATCGGTGAATGTGATGAAACACCAAAATCCTCCCCTAGCAATGATGCTTAAAGATCCACATACTCATGTATAATGACCAATAAGTCACTAGCCCTCCCACTACTCTTAGTGTAGGGTGGTTTGGTCAATAATCCCAATAAACAAGATCCACATTCCTCAAGTGATTCAGAGTCATATGAGTCTGAAAGTCCATGTTAATGGAGTTTAGATATATGTTTCTTATTTATCTGACCAAGCCGGCAATGCCATATGAACGCGTTGTTCATACTATTCGGTTTAGATTTCCCATTTATATTATAGATATCTTCAATATTATTTTGTTTCTCATCATCAAGGATATGAAGACCATTCAATGACATATGCAATACAATAAGGCATATCATTAAATAAATATAAAACTTCTTATTCTCAATAAGAAAATTATATCCTTCATCATCCATATAAGAAACGAAAATAATACTCCTACCCAAATCCGGAACTTAGTAACATTTGTTGGAAACAAGTACTAGTTCACTAGGTAAATTGACTTCATAAGTCCCTATGGCTAATGCAGCAACTCTTGCTTCATTTCCACGCATAGGTTTAATTTATCTTCTTTGAGTAACTTTCTATTCTTTATTCCTTGCATATTTAAACAAATGTGGGATCCAATCCGGTATCATATACCCAAGAACAAGAAGTCGAAAGGAAAATATCTATCATATAGATACTTGAAGTAGTAGCAATCATATTGCCCTTCTTCGCCTTTTAGGCCTTCCTAATAAGCCTTTCAACTTTGCTTCCAATGACAATCTCATTACAATGGTAGCAAAATGCATCCTTTTTGAGACACTTTGGGTTTAGCCTCTTCGGCTTTGGCAACTTTTGCCCTAGGTTTAGCAACCTTTACTTTACCTACTTTGTGTTTCCTTTTAAAACCTCTTTCTTGTGTTAACCATTAACACAATCAAACCTCTCTTGCCTAGCTTGCACTTGGAACATTTTCTTTGTGCGTTGCGCTAGAACAAAAGTAACTTTCATATGTTCAAGGTTCTTCATAAGAGCCTTTAAACATGGTGACAATTATAAGGCAAGAAATATTATTAGAATCAACATGTTTCTAATGTTGCTCCTTATTTGCCCTTTGCAATATTTGCAGTAGGTTCAGCAGGAATGGATTCATCAAGAACGTACACATTTGCCTAAGAACCATTCTTTAGGCTTCTGATCCAATCAAAATTATCTGTACCGTTCCTTTCAAACTTTGTCCTTCATAAGGACGAATCGCAATTTATTGTGTAATACTACTTCTACAACAAAATATGCAAACTATATGAACACATATCAATATCAACACATTTATCATCTAAGAGAAAGTCATGTATTTCACAAATACTCCCACTAAATTATACACCTTCCAATGCAAATAAGCATAATATACATTTAATGGGCTAAGATCCAACTTTAATTTAATCTCAAGTACGCTATGGCGCACCGCTCAAGATTAAAATTAATTAGGTAGAAAATATCAATCATATCGTATATGACTCGTAGATCTTTTATGAGATTTATTTAAGACATCATATGTCTAAGAATATTTTAATCTCATCTTATGCCTTGGGTCCAAAACCATTTTGATAACCCAATTAAGTTCATCCACTTTAAACGTATAGGAACCACCATTTCCTCATCTTGCTCGCAAACGAAATAGAATCAAAGTACCTTGCTATGGCAAGCCCACCCAAAACTATCCGAGTGGTCTCAAGTGTTATAATCATGGATTGGCATAAAGAACTTAAAAGTTAAATGAAGGTTCTTTAAAGCAGATTATAAGCATATCAGCAAAGATAATCATAATCGCGCACCAGGTAAGTTCCCAGGAAAACAGGTGAGCCACAAGGACTACTTAAGTACTAAATCTCTCCTTCGACAGAACTCTCCTAGACATGCACAATTAGAATACCAGCTCTGATTTGCAACATAATCAATACTTTGTATACTGACTTGTTTCTCACAAACAATCGGATTTCTTTAAAATTTTGCGTAAACTGACTTGTTTCTCATAAACAATTAGAAAACAAAAATTTTAATGTTTCAATTTAAACATTCAGGAAATTATAATTCAATGTTTCAACTAAACATCTAACAAAGTTCTTAACACATAAGAACATATAATTCATGCATCGCAACAATTAATTAAAATCACATTTAAAATAATTAAGCATACATAAACAATGAATTAATCTAGCATAGCCCTATAAATTTAATTTTCAGAAATTTATAGCAACCAGATTAAGACAGAAACATATAAGATTATAAACATAATCGCAAATTAGCAGAAAAATTAACAAACTGATTCTGCCCAGATAAGGCAAAGTCTGTCGCGTGACATAAACATCCAGAAGGCCTGATCCGTCGCGCGACCAGACGAGCCCATCTGACTGCCCATGGCCAACTCTATCGCATGACTAAAGATGCCAGATTTGCAGATTTTTCAGCTTCAATCAATTTCAATCATAAAGCAATTAAATTAAATAAACAGCTTTTAACAGATTTAATTCAATATGAACAGAAAACGATTTTGGCACATTATTTCAAAAACAATAAAATTTTATCGCATACAAAACATGCAAAGAACATATAAACAATTTATATCACTTTTTCTAGCATGTTAATTTAAACTTAACCATACGAACGGGGCTCTGATACCACTGTTGGGTTTTATGGGTCCATGCGCAGCGGAATTAGCATTTAAATAACACAAAATCCAAGAGCCCTAAGATCCGTTCTATACGATTAAATTGAATTCCTATGAGATAGAATTTATCAACCTTAATTGCTTTCCGTTCTTGAGCTATCGAACAATTTATCAATGTGATTTTGAATCACAAACTTCGATCTTCAAAAACCTTGAATCTTCAGATTAGAACTCTAGACCTTGATCGTCGTACGAGCGAAGACCCTCTAGTAGTATCCACACCTTTGAATGAACCAAGAATGGTTCTTGAGAATTGCTAGATCCTTAAACCTTAGAAAGAAATTGAGAAACCTTTGTTGTGATTTTTCCTTTGGAAAATTCGGCTATATTTCGGCTATTTACAGACTCATATTTATACTACTATAGTATTAATGTTTGTGCCCTAATCGTATTAGAAAACTAGGTTGTAAACCGCCTCTGGCAAGTCCTGTCGCGCGACCGCCGATCGCCTATGGGCAAGGTCTGTCGCGCGATGACTTATGCCAGATCAGGAACTCTCAATTTTCTTTCTTTGGTTTAACCAATTCATTCTAATTGTGTGTGACCCAATAGGATTATATTATGTTGGCAATGAGCCCGATCATATCGACCCTCATAAAACATAAGCGGACTCTAGCAAGCCATTATGTTTACCCAATTACTATAACGTAAGAGTTCACGTTTCCAATAGTACACTTTCATTTCTCCCTTTGTCTCATGATGTTATATTGAACATAAGTCATGGTCCACGTCAACTTGTATTTGTTCAATGCTTTCTCGATATTGAGTATAATGATAATCCAATCGCATTGGGGTATGGCCATACACTTTCATTATTATCACTCATCCAGGGGCCCAAGCAAAACATCTCTCTTTCGAGGGATAAATTTCATCTTGACTTATCATCCTTCCCATTATGAATCCGATCATGCCAAAGATAGCCTTTATAAATATCGTGTTAAGATATCGTTTGACTAAAATCAAACATAACTTTCATCATATGTAAGGTCATGATAATCTCAGGTCTAGGGACTAAATGAAGTGGCCATATGAGATTTAATTATGACATTTGACCATGACATAAATCTCACACGGGTCATGTCCAGTCACTTGTTCACTAACAAGTACCCATAAATTTAATGTGCATCTCTATGCATATAATCATCATATGATTATCCATTAACATTTATACTAATTATTCACTTAATAATTAGGGACGGAGATTATTATAATAAATATGCAAAATATATAATAATCAAATAATAAACTTTCTCTATAATCAAGGATAAAGATGATACATAACGGTTTAAGTTAAACATAACTAAAGCCTAGGACATTACACCAACAGTATATACGGTGATTAATGGTGCAGTACCCATACCAAACCCCTGGTTCACAGCTAAAAGTTCTAGCCATGGCAGAAATCGAAGAAAAAGTTTGAAAAGCTCGAAAATAAGACGGAAAAACCAAAGAAATCGAATAATACCTTAAATTAATTTGAAGATGAAGGTCGCAACGAGGAAAATAAAGGACTGGAGGCACCAGAGATCAAGAACCTTGCTTTGCCTGTCGCCGAGAATATACGCCTGGAATTTGGGGGTTTGTAAAATCCAAAGAGGAAAAGGTTTTTCTCTTTTATACCTTATGTTAATCTTTACTGGAAACGGAAAGGGAGGGGTTTTCAAACGGTTTAATCAACATTTAATGGCCCGGAAGGTTTCCAAGGCAGTTGCCCAGGCGTCAAATAGCAATGATTACTGAAATACGGCACTCCTACCGATCCAACCGTACACAGTCAACGATCGAGATTGAGCCACATCATCATTGTCGACCGTCTATCAGTTCGAGCTTCTATCTTCGACCTACTCAAATCGTCATCAAATATTTCTTATAACTTTCTGGTCGACAAAGTCAACTCAGAAAGTTGGGGGCCACTGAACGGAATAAAAGTGACGGGCTAGACCCAACGAGCAAGTCAAGTTATTCGGGTATTATTGCCACCACCATCTTAGTGGGTTGGCCCAAAATATTACCAGGCCCAAGGCCCATCGTTATTGATCAGTCGACTTAGCTCATAGTCCGACCTACTTGGTCCCGACCTAGCTTTGTTCGAATACGATCCACATCTTATATACGGGCATGACCCGGCCTCGGCATTTAGTCAGGTTGACCTAAACCCAACAGGCGACCTCGACCTACCAGCAGACGTCGACCTACAGAGTCATTATACGCCTGTAATTTTTTCCATAACAGACTCTCTACAAATTAGGAGTTATATATGGACACGATCTCTTGTACGAATCTGGTCCGTGATTCGAGGGATTACATACAATCCTAATACAAATTTAACTCTCATCAACAACTATAAATACATGACAACATCAACCGTTCCAAGGTAATTGCTATTTGTTGACAAAAACTTGGGTGAGAACAGCATGACCCGTCTCATCCATGAGACGGGTCGGTTCCATACCCATCACCCGCCCAACAAAGTCAACCCACGCCTTCGCCCAAGCTTTTTGCATATGGGCGGTCGCCCAAGCTGGAATCAGCGGCCGCCCAAGCTGAAATCAGCCCACATTTGCCTTGGCCCAATTCTTCAGCCAACATTGCCCATTTATGAAAAGTAATAGTTACTATAACATAATGTAATAATTGTATGCATATAAAATAATAGTTTGTATACATTAAAGTAATACATATATACAGAAAAGTAATAGTGTTTTTCCCTAAGATTTCTTCGTTTGGCAAAAGTAATACTTATTATAACTAAAATGTAACAAACGTGTTATTTATATATAATAGTATTTGTACATAATTGTAACACATATGTATAGGTATCTATATGTTTTCATGTAAAAGTATTACATTAATAATAGAAATATGTTACAATTTCATCTATCAAAGTGTTACATTTACTTGTATAAACTATTACATTCATATACATAAGTTATTACATTTCAAAAATAATACATATAGTTTGTATTACATTTGAAAAAAATGGGTAAAAACGAGCTTTTATTTTTTTAAAACAGGTATTACGTTTACTTATGACCAATGTTACTTTATATGTATACAATCATTACATTAAGAGATGGTAACTATTACTTTTTCTCTGAAAAAATAATATAAAAAAAAATTAAAAATTAAAAAAATTAAAAAAAATTAGCCTATAAAAGGCTGCCACGTGGCGGGTCATGCCCCATGAGTCATGGGTCGACCCGTCTCATGCATGAGACGGATCTCTTGTTCTCACAGGAGACCGTGTGAGGACCCCGACGCCTAGGGTTGGGGTCGTCACAGACCGGCTCCTATTTGTTATTCTGAATACATTGTTCTTTATAACTTATAAGCTCTCAAATACTCCATATTTACTCTCACGCCCGAGGGTCTTCGCCGGAGACCATTACAGCTAGTCGTGGGTTTCGTGTTTCAGGTCAAAAAAGTCAGGAGATTAATCTTGCAGCCAGACGGAGATTTATAAGCACGATTCTTGTAACATCAACTCTAATAATCTGTTACAAAATAAAAATAAAAATAAGAATGATTTACTCATTTATTGAGTCATTTCTAATAATCACAACAAAATTAAATTAATATTTTTTTTTGAAATCAAATAAAAATTAATTTTAAAATACTAAATAATTAAATTTGAAAACAAATTAAAGCATAACTGAAATATATATATATATATATATATATATATATATATATATATATATATATATATTACCAAAAAATATATAAATAAATTTTATATTAGTAATATAAAATAATTAATAATAAAATAAGTCATTGATTTTTTTTCTCAATATATAATTTTATAATTTGACATCTTTAATTGAATAAAATTATCTAACCACGTAATAAATAAGAAAATTATAAAGTAAAAATTAAAATATATTTTACCAAAAAAAAAAGAAAAAGAAAGAAAAAGAAAAAACTCTCCCACATCCCCACCCAATAACAGTTTCTTCATAAAAACCCTCCCTTTTACACCCAACTCTTCCATTTCATTTTGCTTCAATGGACTCCCTCATCTACCTCTAAATAAACCACCTTCTTCGGCTGATTCTCACTACCAATACTATGGATCCCACCACCCAGATTGAACTCAGGTTGTGAGTTGTGACGGGAAGGGTAGTTAACTATGGCTTGAATTGAGGTGGTGGCTATGAAAGATATATAATGAAACAATGAAGAAGAGGGTAGTGGTGTTGGGTTAGAGATGACGAGGGTGATGATGTTGTCTGATTGGCCAGATATGGTGTTGAATGGTGATTTACAGAAGTTGTCGGTGAAGATCCAAGCCCTTTTTTTTTCTCTCTCCCCCTGTTTAAAATTAAAAATGGGGTCGGATTAGGGTTTTTGGTTGAAATATTTTTGTTTGGGTAATATTAGAGTTAGGGTTTGTGTTTTCTTCGTTTTGTTATTTTTGGTAATGATTTTTGCGGTGGTGACACGGTGGTTATGCAGGTGGTGGTGGCAGCGATGATGGCACGATAATAGTTAGGGTGGTTGCAGGCGGTAGATGGTGATTATTGAAGGATGGAAAGTGGGGCGGTGGTTTTGTGTTAATGGTAGTGTGTGGGCGGAAGGCGGAAGTGGTTGGTGGGGGCTGTGAGATGGTGGTATGTGGTAGTGGGAAGGGTGAGGTTGGGGAAGATGAAAAAGAAGGTGGGATGTGGGGGGATGAACTTGGGTCATTCTCCCTCTCTATATTTCAATCATTCTAATTTAGAAAATTTCATTTGACCCCCTTAAATAGAAAATATATTTCAATTTAAACCACTTTGTTAATCGCGCGCCAGATACATGAGGTATAACTGATTTTTCTAATGAATTTCGTCTGGTGAAAATTTTACACATTGGACCCTAATGTGGAAAAAAAAATAGTGAGCCCCCGTATAAAAGACCCCCCATCGAATTCAGGGCCTAAACTGCAATCCTCCCTTAATTATATTTCGACCAAAGTTTTATTAATAAAATAGTAGTAATTATTATTTTTATAATATTAAAAATGATTGAATAATAAATCATTGATAAATTACACATGAAGAATAAAAGAAATTTATAAAATGATGGTTGAATTGAATATAAAATTAAAAAAATGTGTTTTTTTAGGGAAAAAAAATGAGGTAACCACAAATATTCTCAAAAAAAAACTCTACCTAAGTTAACTATCATTTATTATACTCCTTTTGTCCATATAATAGTCACACTGTTTGATTTTCTTAGTTTAATCAACATTTAATGATAATTATTTAAAATTTTAAAAAAGTTATGAATATTGTTTATATTGGTGCATTAATAACTATTTATACAATGTTAAAATTGCTTGAGACACTTTCTTGTTTTAGATATGTAATATTTATTTTGAGATCAGTTAAAAGTGCAATATTTATTATAAAATTGAAGGAGTTCTTGATGTTAAAATTAGGGGAATTAAATAAAAAGATTCTTTTAAATTTGATTAATTGACTTGGTATTAGATTACAGGCATTACCTGGTTCTATGGTGTAGTGGTTAGCACTCTGGACTTTGAATCCAGCGACCTGGGTTCGACTCCCGGTAGGACCTTCCTTTTTTTCCAACATTTTCGTTTTCAATGTCTTTTGTTAGACCACATTCAGTATACTCCCTCCGTCCCAATAAAAGCTTCACCAATTACCCAAAAGGGCGTCCCGTTAGAAGCTTCACCTTTCCTTTTTTTGGACATAAAATATTATTATTTCCTCCACTCATTCTCTCTCCTACATTATTTTAATACTCACAACACCATTATAATTTATTATTCCCTCCACTAATTCTCTCTCCTATTTTCAAATTACACTCACAACATTTTTTTTCCCTCCCATTACCATAATTCCCGTGCCCAAGGAAAATGGTGAAGCAATTGGTGGGACGGAGGGAGTATATAACTTAGCCTTTCTACAAAGGGAAAAGGGGGCCAAAAAAAAAAAATTATAATTTTATATTATAATTTATCTTAAATCAAAATTAGTACAATAATATATATAATCAAATATCATTTAAAATTAAAAAATATAATATAAAATAGTGATATTTAACGTAAATTTAGGAGAATAAATAACAAAGAAAACAATAGCAAATACGATTATGTAAACAATTTTTCCTAACCAAATATCTTCTTCACCACTGAAAGATGAGATTACATACCTGAATGTCAGTAACATACTATATAACATACACACTTTCTACAACTAACTCCATTAAAAAAATTAAGAATCATTTCTATATAACAATTTATCGGATATTTTTTGTTCGGGTCAGTGATGATTTGGTAATCGCCCCTAGAAATATTTAATCCACCTGTATCGATACACTAAAGTATTTCTTATTTGCTAAAGGACTTGTGTCCAAACAATATCTTGAGTAGGTGGTTTAAGTAATTTTGTCTTATAGGTCTCGAGCCCTCCTGCTGGCTTTAATTGAATTAAAAATATTTAAAGACATTAAAGACATATGTATTAAATCAATGAGCAGTAGTTTATAAATAATAAACGAACAAGGGAACCCATTTTTTTAGACAATTCAAAATCCCAATTTTCCCGTCCTTAGTAAATACCAATTTTTAATTCGTAAATTAAAACTTTTAATTTCTTTGTAACATATTCAAAATATTACAACTTTATCCACATGTTGGAAAATAAATTATGGATAAATCTAATAATGACTTAAATATTTAAATAAATAAATTTTCTTTTAAATGATTGCAACTCTATATATTGAGAGATGTTAATAAAAAAAAGGTGAAAGTAATAAATTATAAACTTCACATCTCTCCCCCTCCCATACCCCCACCCCCATCCACCTATCATAAATTCATCTATCTTCCCAAAATTTGCAAATGTCTATCTTCTCTCACATATTTATTACTGAAAAATTATATCCATATTTTGTTAACAATTTTTCTTATCAAACGACAAATCATTTGCATTCACAATGACATAATAGACGGCACTCCACAAACGTCAAAAGCTCAACTCAAACAATAATAGTAGGTCTATCTTTTAACTTACAACAAAGATTATTACAATCAATTATTGGAAAAAAAATTACCTAATAGACTTCATCTTCTTAATATATGTACAGAGTAATCTGATTTCACCCCTTAAATATTTCATATCTATTACCCACTTAATAAATATATTACGTATAAATCTAATAGCGACTTAAATAAATAAATAAGTAAATATTTTTTAATTTCAAATTATTAACACTCTATATATGTAGAGATATTTAATTTCAAATATATATTGTAAGTACCCAAATCCGGATCGTCCAAATCCGTCAGAAAGTTAACCGAAATCCGTTAACTGGCCCGCTCCAGGTTAACCGGAACTCGTTAAACTCCCCGTTGCTGTGCCAACGAGACGTCCCGGGACTGCCCCGTGCATCCCGACGTCAAACCGTACTTATCACGTGACATCTCACGTAAAAGTATGGCTTTCCCTGAAAAACGCATTTTCCGGCACTTTCCGGGGGCGTTTCGGACATTTCCCGGACTGTTATTTTAAAAAACGGACAAAACCGGGACCGGGGAACGAACTCCCACACACTTGGTGAGTCATGGGACACGTGGCAGCCATGCCACAGCCCACCCATCACCCTTCAATCAGAAATCAAAGGGAAAAGACCAAAATACCCCTGGTTTGCAAGCCAAGTCCGGCCGGACTCACTGTGCAATTTTCCTGAAATTGCCAACAAGTCCTCCAGATTTCCAAAATTCCCAAAACCCCTGAAATTCAGTCCAAGTCCGGCCGGACTCCTACTGCAATTTTCACCCTATAAATAGAAGTTGCTGTCAAAGGCAAGAGAGGATGAAAAAACACCAAAAACTCACATACCCCACGGTCCAAACTGGTTTCCACCCCTTCCGAGCTCCCGTTTTGTCTCGATTCGCGTGAAACCTTCGTATTTCGATCAAATACGCACCCTACAACTTCGAAACAACCTTTCGAATAACTTTCCGTGTCCCGTGCACACCTCCCGAGCCAAAGGAGTCGACCCTAGCCATAGGTATAACTCCCTCTCTCTGAATCTTCCGTTCCGTCTCGGTTTACGCGCCAGTCGCTATAACTGTTTCGAACGCCATTGTCAAAATGTAGACGCCTCCGTCTAACGGGGTCCGATACGTTTTAGTCCCTCGATCCTCTTCTCTTTCCGTAAGAGAAGTAATCACGGGTTAAAACGGCGTTCCGACCCCGTTAGTTTACTTTCACGTCATTTACAATTCCGAGCCGTTTGGCCTCGTTGATCGTCATTTACAATTCCGAGCCGTTTGGCCTCGTTGATCGTCATTTACAATTCCGAGCCGTTTGGCCTCGTTGATCGTCATTTACACTTCCGAGCCGTTTGGCCTCGTTGATCGTCATTTACGATTCCGGATCGTTT
This sequence comes from Adenophora triphylla var. japonica, assembly GCA_022495995.1. Classification (NCBI taxonomy): domain Eukaryota; kingdom Viridiplantae; phylum Streptophyta; class Magnoliopsida; order Asterales; family Campanulaceae; genus Adenophora; species Adenophora triphylla. The sequence continues at coordinate 135,406 of JAFEMH010003670.1, forward strand.
GATTCCGTTGACACCGCTTTAAATACTGTCATTTACAAGTCCGATCCGTTTGGATTGTGATAGTATTTACTTTTCAAAAGTCCGAGTCGCAACCCGATTCGTTGATCGCATATCATTTAATACGCATTTTTCCCGTAAAAATCGTTAACAATGTAATGCCCGGTTCAAAACCGGAGTTCGTCCGTCGAACTCTCTTTCAAAACGCGCGAAATGACGTTCGGCCTCCGAATGCTCATCTTCAAACTCAAAGCCGCCATTTGACACTTAAAATCATTTAATACGCTTTTTTCTCGCAAAAATCGTTAACAATGACTCATTTCAACTCAAAGTCGACGTTTGCCACGCAAACGCTCATTTCAACTCAAAGTCGACGTTTGCCACGCAAACGCTCATTTCAACTCAAAGTCGACGTTTGCCACGCAAACGCTCATTTCAACTCAAAATCGACGTTTGCCACGCAAACGCTCATTTCGAACTCAAAACCGACGTTTGTCATTCAAACGCTCGTCTTTTCAAACAAAGTCACCTAATCAACGTTTGTCACTCAAACCAAGATTAAGCTTGTCATTCAAGCCCCCATTTCAAAAGACACACACACACACACACGATTTCGAGAAAGGTAGAAAGACTCGTCATGCGAGGCGTTTCGGGCGATCTCGTCATACTCTACCCGAAACGTAACCTGACCTCCGAACCTAACAATCTCTGGTACTAAAAAAAAGCTTTTTACTCGTTTTTGCTGCCAATAAAAATGATCCCCGTTTTCAAAGCCTTTTCCTAAGTTTTTGCTACCAATAAAAACGACACCATTTTCGCAATAGCCGTTTCTCAACGTTTGGGCTCAAAATACAAAACCGCGTGGCGACTCCTCATTCTGCTCCTTCCCGTGAAGCGAGGTCTCAGACACCAACCCCCCGCGAAAGACAACCGCCTTTTCCGCTGCGCCCCCGCGCGCGAAAAAGATCGGGTAAAATATATATATATACTCCCTCCGTCCCGTCCGACTTAGGACGTTTTGCCATTTTGGGCGTCCCACCCGACTTAGGACGACCCAAACTGGAAAGTTTATATTACTTTTATATTAAATGGGACCCACTTGTCATACTCAGAACAATAATCCCATCACTATTTATCCCACTCATTCTCTCTCCTATTTAATTTTTCACACTCACAACACATCCTCCACTCATTCTCTCTCCTAATATTATAATAGTATTCCTTAATCTCCGTGTCGGGAGTGAATGTCCTAAGTCGGACGGGACGGAGGGAGTATATATATAGATATATATGTCAAGCAATTCGAAAAACATCATTCCATCAATATAACAACCAAATAATTAATTTTGTAAACAAAAAAATAAATATCATTTATTAGTATACGAACAATAGTAATAATAAATAAATATCATATTTATTTACATTAACTTATCATGAACATAATTATGATATTCATTTTCAATTTAACTTATTTAATTTTGAGCAGAAAAATCAAAATAAAAAAAAATTTAACAATTGTGATAAATGAATTTTTTTTTCTCAAACACTACACTCCCTCATCAAACCAAACCCATTTCTTCCTCTCCCTCTTTCAAAATACCAATTCATACTATCTTTATATTCAAAAAAGAGATTTTTTTAAAAAAATTAAATATCATATTTGTTTACATTAACTCATAATGAACAAAATTATAATATTCTTTTTCAATTTAACTTATTTAATTTTAGGAATAAAAATCAAAATTCACAAATAACTAACACTATGTTAAATTTTTTTTTTTCCAAACACTACACTCCATCATCAAACCCAACCCACTTCTTCCTCTCCCTCTTTCAAACTACCTATTTATACTATATTTGTTTTTTAGAATATTGACATGCACTTCAAAGAAGAGTATTTTTTTTGTGTCCGAATCAAATGAAAGTAGTCTCTATTTTTTGAGGAATTTTTTTATGATTTTTAGTTAGAAAAAAAAATGTTTATTATAAAATATTTGATTTATATTCAAAAAAGATGATTTTTTTGTGTGTCCGAATCAAATGAAATTAGTCTCTATTTGAAGAGGAAAAAAATTATGAATTTTGGTGAAAAAATTAATTTATTATAAGATATTTGAGGTTAAAGAAATTGGATGGAAAAAAAATGAAAATTCAAGCAACCAATCAAACTGTGCCAAGTGTCCCAAAAAAAAAGAAAGAAAACAAAACGTGGCCTGCCTACACGCACCTTTGTCGGCGCGTGTAGATCACTCTCCATTTCTGCCCAACCAATTGCAGCCATGTAGCATGTCCTTTCCTACTATCTTCCATTTTGCCATTGGTGTAAATAGCGAAATTGCCCTTGACAGAAACGACGTCGTTTCAAATTTCCAAATTTGTTCCATTGATGTTGACGTTTTTGAGCGCCAAATTGCCATTTTTGCCACTTTCTTGCTTTTAATATAGTATATATTTCACCATCCTTGCTTAGACTTGTGAACTTTTCTGGCGTCGGGTGAAAGAGACGTAATAGGGATGACTGCACAAGGGACAATGATTTTGTATTGGGACATCCACTTGAAGATACAATCGTAATGGTAGACATGAGAGCACGGCAAATATGAGTCTAAGCCTCGTACCTCCTCCAAGCATATGCTACAACATTTTTCTTTTTGGTCTTCTTTCTCAATCATATTATTCTTATTATAAGAAGTAGAAGCATCCAATAATTTAAGAGTTTGGAGATTTGCTTCGTTCCTGATAATAAAACAGTCAATATACAATGACCTGCAAATTTGATCAACATGAGCGCAATATTTGGTCTCGTCCTCACCCTCTAGTTACATGGTAGCAATGTGAATTTCATTGCATAATGTAACCTTATTACTAGCCAGATTAACTGCAAAGCGGGATATATCCCTAAACATTTCCTTTGTGAACTTGTCCGGAATTCCTAAACCAATAATAAGAACAACCAAAGCAAGGGTAATATTATTGCAAGCGGATTTAGAAGGAAAATGTCTCTCCCATAACCCATTTTCCTGCTTAATCAACAGACCACTCCATAATCTATACATGAAGTTTATGGATGCATAATAGCTCAAAGCTTTGTCCGAGGAGCCATCCTTTTTCTCCTCTCGGGTCCACAACAAGAGTCCATATATGTACCCGGCAGCTACTTTATATTGATGAATTAGTCGTTAATATTTTTGGAGGAGGAGGAGAAATAGAAGATACGGGGTGGTCGTCGTGAATGATCCTTCTCCTCTTGATTTTTGCAGAGTTAAGAAGAATTCGCCTGTGTTTAGGGTTAGGAACAATGGTAAGCTTGTCATGTTTAAGCTTGCATACAAGATTCTTGAGCTTGATGATGTGAAGGTCAATCTTCCTTCTCTCTTGTAAAAGATATTGCATCACGTTGGTCACCTGTTCTAGTTGACAATGCCTCACACTCATAATTGTCACGTTTGACACATGTTCTAGTTGAAACTACCTCACACTCATAATTGTCATCTGTTTCTGTGAGGACCCCGACCCGGAACCTACACGTGTCCCGAGCTAGAACGTCCCCAAACTAACTCCAAACTTCCTAAATTTTTAAAACTTCGATTTAACTTACAAACTTAAACATACTTAACATAACCATTTCAAAATAACTCCACTCCTTTCCACATTGGAGTAAGAGTTGAACAACTTTGAAAGTAACAAACTGTTTTAGTTACAAAAGATTTCGGTTATAACGTAGAAATTAAAGTTTATATATACAAACTCCATAAAGGAATTATACCAAAATACACTTTCTACGCCAACCTATACATACCCCGACAATCCCCAAAATATCACTTCCAGACTCCTCTCAGCCCTTACTTGGCCGGTCCGCCTGTCTCGGGATCTAAAAACTGTTGTGAAATTGGTGCTCCCCCGTTGCAATCAAAACAAAGAAATCAACACACCCACACGTACAAGAAAGAAACAATCACACACAAGAACACAAGAGTTGTTTACCCGGTTCATTCACCAACTCGTGAACTACGTCCGGGGGCAATTGCCAAGCCAATATGTATTCTAATATGTTGCTACACAACTCCTCCATGTTCTAGGCCGAAATTATGCTTATATAGTTATACAAGGAAGCCCTAACTCAGTTTAAGAAGAGATACAATCGAATTAGGAAACAAATCAAATCTGCAGCACAAAGATCGGGCGCAGCTCGGCCGCCCTCAAGGCCAGTGCGGCCGCCCTCCTTGGCAGAGACTTCTTCACCCACGAAGGAACTCCAGCGCGGTCGCCCTCCACCACGAGCGCGGTCTCCCTCCTTGACAGAAGCTTCCTCCGAAATTTTCCTCCTTCAATCTTCACCAAACTCTTCCGACTTAGGCCCCTTTTCTTCCTTGTAGTTTAGGATCCAATCCCAACAATCTCCCACCGGAGACTAAACCAACAAACATAAAATCACCCATCAACTCCCACCACGGAGTAAAGACCTTCGAACACATTTCCCCCATCCATATTGGCTTGACACTACCTCTCCTCTCCTCAAGTAATAAGGCGAGTTGAAATCAAGCGACGTTTCAACCTCTCCGTGTTAGATCGTTCTTGCCTTCCCAAATCAGCTTCTACCTTGATTTCTCCCCGCAAGTCTAACTTCGCCTTCTCCCTCCAGACCCACCTTCCTCGCAATGCTTCCCCTTGAAACTCGGACACACCTTGTTTCTTGCATCGTCTGTTTTTGGTCTGAAACCGCTCTTTGTTAGGGCACTTGGACTTCCATACCACGTTGATCAACTTTGAGTCCCCCCCAACATACCGTTTCTTGATGTCTCCCCTTTTCACACCAACAACAGTAGGTTCTTTAGCCTCTTGCTCCCACCGGAACGAACATCGACATTGTAGGTAGAGTACAACATCTTCCCCTTAACCCCACGAGCCAACACCTTAGCCCCTTTTGTGACTTCCCAAGACCCACCAATGAAAGAAACACTATACCCTTCACTGTCAAGTTGTCCCACATAAATCACCCTTCTCCTCAAATCCGGAACATGCATCACGTTGTGTAGTTGTAAAACAGCCCCGTTAGGTGTCTTCATCATCACATCCCCCTTACCTTTGACCTTCAATGGCTGACCGTCACCAAGATAGACAACCCCAAAGTCTCCAGTTTTGTACCGCTTCATTGATTCTGCATCCCCACTAGCATGACAAGAAGCTCCAGAATCCAACACCCAATCTTCACCCGACTGCTCCTCTCCTAGGATTAATACATCTCCACCATCATCCACCACGTGTGCACAACCACCTTTACCCGGACAGTCATAACTGATATGCCCCAATTCACCACAATTGTAGCACTTGACCTTTTCCCCCTTTTTAGGTCCTCCCCTTTTTCTCTCCACCCTAAGTGCAGCCCCATCTACGGAAGATTCTCCCCTTTTCTCTTTCCTTCGCAACTCCTCTTGAAGGATGAGATCTCTAACCTCCGTATACACCAATGCTGTTTTCGACGTACTAATCGTTGTGACAGTAACCTCCCAACTATCAGGCAATGACTTTAGAAGAAAACAAGCTAGCACTTCATCGGAGAAAGTAATATCAACACTTTTCAATTGGTCCACCATACCTTTGAAATTGCCGATATGACTTGCCGCTGTCTGCCCCTCTGACATCTTTGCATTCGCAAACCTCTTTATCAAATGCACCTTATTGATATTCGACGGCTTCTCATACATGTCCGACAGCGTTTGTAGCAACTCCACCGTTGTCTTGGCCTCCATAGCGTTCCGTGCAACGTCGTCGGTTAGGGCACTCCTTACCGCTCCTAACGCCTTCCGATCTAACGTCTCCCAATCCCCTTGTGACATGTCTTCGGGCTTCGCCTTCAAGGGTCCATGAAGATCCTTACAATAAAGGTAATCTTCAATCCTTGTCTTCCAAAATGTGAAATTCACACCGTTGAATTTCTCGATTGAGTTCTTCATCTGACTGCTTCACCAAAAATCCCCAAGAACGCGATTCAAAAGATCAACTAATGAAACTTTGAATCCTCCGAACCAATGCTCTGATACCAGTTGTTGTGAAATTGGTGCTCCCCTGTTGCAATCAAAACAAAGAAATCAACACACCCACACGTACAAGAAAGAAACAATCACACACAAGAACACAAGAGTTGTTTACCCGGTTCATTCACCAACTCGTGAACTACGTCCGGGGGCAATTGCCAAGCCAATATGTATTCTAATATGTTGCTACACAACTCCTCCATGTTCTAGGCCGAAATTATGCTTATATAGTTATACAAGGAAGCCCTAACTCAGTTTAAAAAGAGATACAATCGAATTAGGAAACAAATCAAATCTGCAGCACAAAGATCGGGCGCAGCGCGGCCGCCCTCAAGGCCAGCGCGGCCGCCCTCCTTGGCAGAGACTTCTTCACCCACGAAGGAACTCCAGCGCGGTCGCCCTCCACCACGAGCGCGGCCGCCCTCCTTGACAGAAGCTTCCTCCGAAATTTTCCTCCTTCAATCTTCACCAAACTCTTCCGACTTAGGCCCCTTTTCTTCCTTGTAGTTTAGGATCCAATCCCAACAAAAACATTAAAGGGAGAGGGGTGAGAATAAATCTCAGCAAGCTATTATGAATTCAGCAATATGCCAAATAAGATGCAACACATAACAAGTTGCATATAACACATTGGAAAAGCTGTAAACACTTTACATTACCTCGGTTTACCTTTTCCCGTCTGAACAATAGTCGTACAACATTGGAGATAAAATCCCAATATTTAGTGAACTGCTTAAGCATTATTCACTTCTTATAAAACCCGTTTTTCAGGGAACCATATAAGATAGTAGCAACTCTGTAAGGTTTTTGGCTCAATACAGATGCTATAACCCCGACCTGTGGCCACAGGAGGGGACGGTCACAGGTATAACATAATCCGATCACATTAGGTCACACTTCCATAATTGATCATATTATGTTACACCCCCAACATTAGCTGATTAACACAATATCAAGCACATAATAGTTACTTGAAATATAATCCACAAAAGGGATAAGCAATATAGCCACATGGTAAAATATACTCATGTTCAATCAATATCATAGTGCAACAATTACTTAATACACTATGCATCGCACAATCAATGAATATGTACTCAAGTAAGGCAACAAGGTATCATCAACCAACCATACATAGACAATATTCAATAATACATGGTCTCTATAAAGATCCAAGCTAACTTTACCAAGTTGGGGTCACATTGCTTAAGTGAGCAGACAAGGCTACCAAGCGTTTTCCGAGCTCTATTTAAAGTATTTCCACAATTCCAATCTAACCAAATGAGATTTCTTTGCGTAGCTAAAGTATTCTACTTTAATCTAGGTTACAAAGAATTAATTCATATCCGGGATAAATTAGGTTCTACTACTTTATAATGGTTAGGAATCATGCTAAGAGGTTGTTGGAGGAAATCAGCAAGAAAGGAAACTGGAGGAGAATCTGATGACATGGGCGACCGCCCAAGGAGGTATGGGCGACCGCCCAAGCAAGGGGTAAAAATGGGGTGAAGTCTCTGAGGTGATGGGCGACCGCGCAGGAGGCACATGGGCGACCGCCCAAGGCATATGGGCGATCGCTCAAGCACCCTTGGGCGACCGCCCAAGCTGGGGAGGAACTAAAGGCCAATGGCTGTGGTGATGGGCGGCCGCTCAAGCCCCCATGGGCGACCGCCCAAGAGGAATTTTCTCTGTTTTGCAGCTGAACCAAAATCCAAAGCCAAGCTTACTCAAATTTTGTGAACATAAGAAGGTTTTACTAACTTGACTAATATCACTCTAAATCATTTAAACCCAAAATAATATAACTTAGATCATTTACAACTTGATTTCCTACCCATTTCACTACCACATTTCAAGTTTACATTCTTAATCTAACTCAACCCATTTTCTTACACTCTTTATCACTTCCATGAAAAACAACTTGATCCTAGGTCATTACTCCATTTCTCAACCCCAAGAAAGTTTCCAAAGCATCAAATAACCATTATAATAACAATAACAACACCAAATAGTTCATGAACATTAAATGGAAGGGAAGGTCATAATAACTCACCTAGTAATATGAGATGGAATAAGGATTTTCTTAGCTTGATGTGCTCCCCTCGATGCCCCGAACACGAAAGTACACCCGAATTGAAAAATGGAGAAAGATTGAGCTTGATAAGAACTTGGAAGGAAAGGTCTTCAAGATGGAGTTTCCATGGGAATTGTTAAAGGAGAATGAAGGAGGATGATGGAGGAGTATGGGGGGTGATTGACTAAATGAAGGAGGTGATGAGGGAAATAGGGAGGGATATGGCCCCCCATCCCTTCATTAATTTAAAACTTTCAAAGAAGTGCCCTTAAGCCCCCAAGGTTTAAGAGAATGCAATTATACCACAACTTCAATTATTTACACTACCCACTTCCACTACTTATAGCAATTTATTTATTTTCAATTATTATACTTCCCCCAAGATACTTTATTTTATTTCCCTTTTAATCCTAAGGCTTTAAATTATTTCCCAACCATCTCATCTTAACATAGGAAATCAAAGACATAAAATGAACACATAAAGTCAACAATAATATAAAAAGCATAAAATATGATACTAAAATAGTGCCTAGGGTTAGGGTCGTTACACTCACTCCCCCTTAAAGAAAATTTGCCCCGAATTTTAAAAGGACTTACTTGGATACTCAAACAATCAAGGGTATTTCGTTCTCACTTCTGACTCTAGCTCCCACGTTGCTTCCTCAATGGTATGATTCTTCCATAAAATCTTCACTACCGGAATGCTCTTAGTCCTCAACTCCTTAACTTGGAACTCCAAGACTCTCAATGGTTCCTCAACATATGACATATCCGCTTGAATCTCATCGGGAGGAGAACTCAAAATATGGGAGGGATCATGACAATACTTTCTCAACATTGAAACATGAAACACATCATGAAGCAAAGAAAAGGATGGAGGTAACGCTAACCGATAAGCCAAATCCCCAATCTTTTCTAAAATCTCAAACGGACCAACAAACCTCGGAGCCAATTTACCCTTATTACCAAACCTTTTAATTACCGTCCTCGGAGAGACTTTCAAAAACATGAAGTCACCCACTTGAAAAGATAAGTCCCTCCTTCTATTGTCGGCGTAGCTTTTCTGTCTACTCTGAGTCGTCTTCAATCTATCACGAACCACCTTGATTTTCTCCGTCGAATCTCGAACCAAATCCGGGCCCCAAAGCCTTGCTTCACCAACCTCATCCCAACACATAAGAGATCTACACTTCCTACCATACAACGCCTCATACGGAGCCATCTCAATGCTAGACTGATAACTGTTGTTGTAGGCAAACTCAACTAACGGTAGATGATCTTCCCAACACAATTGAAAATCCATCACACAAGCCCGTAACTTATCCTCAAGTATCTGAATGGTTCTCTCGGACTGACCGTCGGTTTGAGGATGAAACGCCGTACTAAAACATAGTTTAGAACCCAAGGCTTCATGCAATGCTCTCCAAAATCTACAAGTGAATCTCGGATCTCTATCGAAAACAATACTAACCGGAACCCTGTGAAGTATAACAATCTCCTTCATATATAACTGAGCTAACTTCTCCATCGAGAACTTGGTTGACACCGGAAGAAAATGAGCCGACTTTGTCAATCTATCCACAATAACCCAAATGGCATCCATCTTCTTCGCGGTAAGAGGCAAACCCGATACAAAATCCATCGAAATCCCTTCCCATTTCCACTCCGGAATATCTAATGGTTGAAGTAGTCCCGCCGGTCTCTGATGCTCGGCCTTGATTTGTTGACAAGTTAGACACTTAGACACATAATCCGCAATTTCCCTTTTCATTCCATTCCACCAATATCCACGCTTCAAGTCTTGATACATTTTCGTACTACCCGGATGAATCGCAAACTTGGACTTATGACCATCCTCTAGAACACGCTTCTTGATTTCCGGTGATCAAGGAACACAAATTCTCCTTTGGAAGGTTAAAATTCCATCTCTATTCAACGCAAATTCCCCGGCTTTCCCATCTTGCACTTGTCCCAAAATTTTCTTCAACTCCGGATCACTTTGTTGGGCTTCCTTCAAATCTCCATACAATGTAGGAACCGCTCGCACATTCGCAATTATTACTTCACTCCTCAACTCTTGGGTACTCAAAGCTGTCACATAAGCCTTTCGGCTAATCGCATCCGCCACAACATTGGCCTTCCCCGGATGATATGAAATTACACAATCAAAATCCTTCAAGAACTCTAGCCATCTTCTTTGTCGGTTATTCAACTCCTTTTGTGTGAACAAATACTTCAAACTCTTATGGTCGGTGAAAATCTCAAATTTCGCCCCATAAAGGTAATGTTTCCACTTATGCAACGCAAATACAATCGCAGCCAATTCCATGTCATGAGCAGGGTAATTCTGTTCAGCCGGTGATAACTTCCTAGAAGCATACGCAATCACTTTCCCATTTTGCATTAGTACACATCCCAATCCCGCCTTCGAGGCATCACTATAAATAACAAAATTCTCACAATCATCCGGAAGGGTAAGAATAGGAGCCGTTGTCAACCTCTTCTTCAACTCATTGAAACTTGCTTCACACTTGGAATCCCATACAAACGATACATCTTTCCGAGTCAAGCTTGTCAACGGAGTCGCAATTCGAGAAAAACCCTCAATGAACCTCCGGTAATACCCCGCCAAGCCAAGAAAGCTACGAACCTCAGTCACAGTTGAAGGTTGCTTCCAATTAACTACGACTTCGATTTTTGAAGGATCCACGGCAATTCCCGAACTAGACACCACGTGCCCCAAGAAAGATATATGTTCAAGCCAAAACTCGCACTTGCTGAACTTGGCGTACAACTGCTTCTCACGAAGAACGGATAGGACAATCCTCAAATGATTTTCATGCTCCTCTCGGGACTTAGAATAAACAAGGATGTCATCTATGAATACCACTACAAAGCTGTCAAGATACGGCTTGAAGATACGGTTCATCATATCCATGAATACGGCCGGAGCATTAGTCAACCCAAAAGGCATCACAACAAACTCATAGTGACCATATCTAGTTCTGAAAGCTGTCTTTGCAATATCATCCGGTCTAATCTTCAACTGATGGTATCCGCTTCTCAAATCAAGTTTAGAGTAGATAACGGAACCTTGAAGTTGGTCAAACAAATCATCTATATGCGGAAGAGGATATTTATTCTTTATGGTGGCTTGGTTCAACAAACGATAATCAATACATAATCTTAAGGTACCATCCTTCTTTCGGACAAATAAAACCGGTGCTCCCCACGGTGACACACTTGGGCGAATAAAACCCCGGTTCAACAATTCTTGCAACTGAACCTTCAACTCTTTTAATTCAGCCGGAGCCATTTTATAGGGTGCCTTAGAAATAGGTGCAGTACCGGGCACTAGGTCATTACAAAACTCTACCTCACGATCCGGAGGCATAGAGTACTCACTTGAAAACACGTCACTAAATTCATTAATAATCGGGACATGAGCTAATTCGGGGGACTTCTTACTTGAGTCTACCACATAAGCCAAGTACCCTGCACACCCCTTAGATAGCATTTTTCTAGCCTTTAATTAAGTTATAACTAGTTAGTTTAAATATTACCTATCCACACAAAGCCAAAATCTTACAAAAAACGCGTTTTTTTTTAAGCTTAGAAAAAACGTGTTTTGTTTTTCCCGCTTGTGGCAGTGCGAGTATAACAAAGTGACAGTGCATGTGTAATCTATTAAATATTACTAAAACAATAATCGTTTACATCATCTTTGGACACTTGGTAACACCATCTTGAAAAATTTCCCTCCAAAATCCTTGCTTACATCCTTCATCATTTATTATATCATTTAATTTAATTATAACTAATTATTTTGAAATATATACATGTGTGCATTAATTGTTGTGTTATAATTTTATGTTTTTCCTAGTCATATTTGAATTTAATTTTCCTACAACCTCTTCTTTTCATGCATGCATCACACTCTTATTTTTTTATTTCCTTCCTTTTCTTTTTCCTATATTTTTTGCGAAAATTTCAATATAATTCATGCTTAAAGGATATTATAGTGTAAGAATAATTAAAAATAGTTTGCATATTTATTTTTCGTTGGAATGGATAAGTTAAATATATTTCTAAAATACGAGATTGAGAAAACTATACTCAACTTTGTTCTAATTAATTATCTCGATTTCTCAAAATAATAAATACATCTCATTGCTTTAGTTTTAAAATTAAAATATTTTAAGCTAAATATAATTGAAAATAAATTATTTGATTTTATAATGAAATCAAATTTTGTATTATTGAGATACTTTTCATATTGTTGTTATTTTTATGGCGAGTCTTTTAATTTTTTTTTCTTAAATATAAACATTTAATATTCCTTTTGCCATTAATTAAGTTGTAACTAGTTAGTTTAAATATTACCTATCCACACAAAATCAAAATCTTACAAAAAACGTGTTTTTTTTAAGCTTAGAAAAAACATGTTTTATTTCCCCCGCTTGTGACAGTGCCAGTATAACAAAGTGCCAGTGCATGTGTAATGTATTAAATATTACTAAAACAATAATCGTTTACATCATCTTTGAACACTTGGTAACACCATCTTGAAAAATTTCCCTCCAAAATCCTTGCTTACATCATTCATCATTTATAATATCAATTAATTTAATTATAACTAATTATTTTGAAATATATATAAGTGTGCATTAATTGTTGTGTAATAATTTTATGTTTTTCCTAGTCATATTTGAATTTAATTTTCCTACAACCTCTTCTTTTCATGCATGCATCACACTCTTATTTTTTTATTTCCTTCCTTTTCTTTTTCCTATATTTTTTGTAAAAATTTCTATATAATTCATGCTTAAAGGATATTATAGTGTAAGAATAATTAAAAATAGTTTGCATATTTATTTTGCGTTGGAATGGATAAGTTAAATATATTTCTAAAATACGAGATTGAGAAAACTATACTCAACTTTGTTCTAATTAATTATCTCGATTTCTAAAATAATAAATACATCTCATTGCTTTAGCTTTAAAATTAAAATATTTTAAGCTATATTTAATTGAAAATAAATTATTTGATTTTCTAATGAAATCAAATTTTGAATTATTGAGATACTTTTCATATTGTTGTTATTTTTATGGCGAGTTTTTTAATTTTTTTTCTTAAATATAAACATTTAATATTCCTTTTGCCCTAAATCAAGTCATTAATTAAGTTATAACTAGTTATTTTAAATATTACCAATCCACACAAAGTCAAAATCTTACAAAAAATGTGTTTTTTCTTAAGCTTAGAAAAAATGTGTTTTGTTTTCCTCGCTTGTGCCAGTGCCAGTATAACAAAGTGTCAGTGCATGTGTAATATATTAAATATTATTAAAACAATAATCATTTACATCATCTTTGGACACTTGATAACACCATCTTGAAAAATTTCCCTCCAAAATCCTTGCTTACATCATTCATCATTTATTATATCAATTAATTTAATTATAACTAATTATTTTGAAATATATGCATGTGTGCATTAATTGTTGTGTAATAATTTTATGTTTTTTCTAGTCATATTTGAATTTAATTTTCCTACAACCTCTTCTTTTCATGCATGCATCACACTCTTATTTTTTTATTTCCTTCCTTTTCTTTTTCCTATATTTTTTGCGAAAATTTCAATATAATTCATGCTTTAAAGGATATTATAGTCTAAGAATAATTAAAAATAGTTTGCATATTTATTTTGCGTTGGGATGGATAAGCTAAATATATTTCTAAAATACGAGATTGAGAAAACTATACTCAACTTTGTTCTAATTAATTATCTCGATTTCTCAAAATAATAAATACATCTCATTGCTTTAGTTTTAAAATTAAAAATATTTTAAGCTAAATTTAATTGAAAATAAATTATTTAATTTTCTAATGAAATCAAATTTTGAATTATTGAGATACTTTTCATATTGTTGTTATTTTTATAGCGAGTCTTTTAATTGTTTTTCTTAAATATAAACATTTAATATTCCTTTTGCCCTAAATCAAGTCATTAATTAAGTTATAAATAGTTAGTTTAAATATTACCTATCCACACAAAGTCAAAATCTTACAAAAAACGTATTTTTTCTTAAGCTTAGAAAAAACGTGCTTTGTTTTTCCCGCTTGTGTCAGTGCCAGTATAACAAAGTGCCAGTGCATATGTAACAAAATGTCAGTGTAAAAAAGTGTCAGTGTTAGTGTAACAATGTGTTAGTATAAAAAAGTGCTAGTGTATATATATTAAGTGCCAGTGTAAAAAGTGTCAGTGTCAGTGTAACAAAGTGCCAGTGTTGGTGTAACAAAGTGCCAGTGTAAAAAAGTGACAGAGCATGTATCTTAAGTGCCAGTGTAAAAAGTGTCAGTGTTAGTTTAATAAAGTGTCAGTGTTAGTGTAACAAAGTGCCAGCGTAAAAAGTGTCATTGCATGTATATTAAGTGCCATTGTGAAAAAGTGACATGTTAGTGTAACAAAGTGCCAGTATAAAAAAGTGTCAGTGTTATTAAGTGTCAGTGTAAAAATGATTTTTCCTATGTTTAGAAAAAAATGCGTTTTTTGTAAGACCAACTCCCACACAAATTGATAAATTAGTCTGATTCATTTATTTTTAGTTATTCATTTCAAAACATATTTGCAAAATGATTATTCTAATTTCTTTTTCGGCATCATATGTTCTTTAAAAAAATCGATTTAACATGCAAGAATAATATTTTTTTTGTTATAAAATACATTTTGTAAATTGATACTTCCTATTTCTAGCATCATATGTTCATGTTAAAATAACGTATTTGATAGTTTTTTCTTTTATTACCAAACTAGCAATGTTTCTTTTATTATTGTTTTAATTCATTTTTTGATTCATATTGCATTATTATGATGAAATCATAAAAGAATTTGATGCATTTATGCTGTTAAATTTGTTTATATATGAGATTGAAAAAATTATACTCAACTTTATTCTAATTAATGATCTTGGTTTCTCAAATAATAAATAAATCTCATTGCTTTAGTTAATGTTACAACTCATTCAATCCCTTTCAATTTTTACACCTTTAAATTTAAAAATAAATAAATATTATTTTACTAATAAAAATGACAATTTTATACATTTTAACTCTCTTAATTTTTTCTTTCTTTTCAAAGAAAAAATAAAATTCCTTAATTAAAAAAGAGTAACTCTTGTGAAAAACTAGTTTTTTTTTAAAATGTTATTAAAAACTAGTTAATAATTTTTTTCCTCTACAAATAGAGACTAATTTCATTTGATTCGGACACAGAAAAAAAAATCTTCTTTTTTTTAATATAAATCAAATATTTTATAATAAATTATTTATTTTTTATTTTTTTCCACCTAAAATAATTAAAAAATTTCCTCCAAAAATAGATATTACTTTCATTTTATTCGGACAAAAAAAAATCATCTTCTTTGTAGTAATTTAATTTATTTAATGAGAGATAAAGCCCGTTTAGGCTAAAATCCCTAACAAATTAGCCTTAGAGATATTATCACAAACCCATATGGTGATTGTGGTTTACTGATATTAAAAGCCCATATTTCAAATATAACTATTTAATTAGATTTTTTAATTTTTTTCACCCAAAATCATATGTTCATGTTAAAATAACGTATTTGTTAATTTTTTTCCACCTAAAATCATTAAAAAATTTCCTCCAAAAATAGATATTACTTTCATTTTATTCGGACAAAAAAAAAATCCTCTTCTTTGAAGTGCATGTCAATATTCTAAAAAATAAATGTAGTATAAATAGGTAGTTTGAAAGAGGGAGAGGAAGAAGTGGGTTGGGTTTGATGAGGGAGTGTACTGTTTGAAAAAAAAATTCATTTAACACATTGTTAGTTATTTTTGAATTTTGATTTTTCTTCTCAAAATTAAATAAGTTAAATTGAAAAATAATATTATAATTTTGTTCACGATGAGTTAATATAAACAAATATGATATTTATTTTTAAAAATCCTCTTTTTTGAATATAAATCAAATATTTTATAATATTTTTTTTTTAAAAAAAATATTCACCAAAAATCATAAAAAAAATCTTCCAAAAATAGAGACTACTTTAATTCGGTTTGGACACAAAAAGAAATCCTTTTCTTTGAAGTGCATGTCAATATTCTAAAAAATAAAGATAGTATGAATTGATATTTTGAAAGAGGGAGAGGAAGAAGTGGGTTAGGTTTGATGAAGGAGTGAATTGTTTGGGGAAATTTTTTTTATTTAACACAAATGTTAGTTTTTTTAAGATTTTGATTTTTCTTCTCAAAATTAAATAAGTTAAATTGGAAATGAATATTATAATTACATTCATGATGAGTTAATGTAAACAAATATGATATTTATTTATTATTACTATTATTCGTATACTAATAAATGATAATCTCACCGTCCCACTTCAAGGATCCTACTTTTCCTTTTGGTCTGTCCCACTTAAAGAGTCTCTTCCATAAATGACATGTTTTGAATATAGTTATACCCTTGTAATTTAAATATATCGATTCAATATTTCTCGCAATATCCAACGTAACGGTAGGGTTTTTTTTAAAAAATAAAAAGAATCATATTATTAACGACAATAAATTCATTATACAGTAAGTTTATGCATTTGAATGCGTACTTGATTTGCTAAACAATGTTACGCCCTCCTAACAAATAAAGTTTATGCATACAATAATGAAAAATACTCCCTCCTGTGATGCACCCGATTTTTTTTTGAAAATCAAACAGAGTCGTCACGCCATTTTTATTTTGAGGGCCAAAACTTTGAAAATAGCCCGAGATCAGAAATTTGGGTTCGGAGGTCATGTTACACGCCGGGAAGGACGTTAGTGTGCACCCGACGCGCCTCGCAAAACGAGTCTTCCAAACATTTGAAATCCTTTTGTTGTGTGTGTGTGTGTGTGTGTGTTGACCAAAATAATTTGAAACTGAGAAAAGTAAAATTTGGGATCTTTTCTTAGGACTTTAAACTGATCCCATGATTTTTTGGAGAATTTTTGGTTTGATATTTGGTACTCAAAAAAACTTTTGAAGTTGAAAAACACTTCTGCCAGAAGAAAAAAGGCAGTGTACCTTTGATTGTGAAATGTATTCAAGGGCCTTAAAACTTCATAATCTGGATAAACTCAGAGAATGAAAGTTTTTCTAGACTCCTTAAATAAGCTTTGTGCGAAGGAATTTTCCATTTTGGAAAAGATTTGAGGGGTCAAAACCTTCTGGAAATCTCAGATATGAAATCTGGATTTCCAGAAACTGATGAACTAGCCTCTAAAAGAAAATTTGGAAAATGGAGTTTTACTCACCCAAAAAATAAAGTAAAAATATGTATGGAAAGATATGGATGTTGGCTACAAAAAGTGTTTTGCAGTCAACATCCAATTCCAAGTTTTACTGGGTCCAAAAAATAGGAAAATGGACTGAGGTCTCAGAACAATGCTACTGGACAGCAAGATGTTCTTGAGGGAAAATGTGATTTTTGGGGGATTTGCATCTATGTTCACCCCATTTTCATCCCTAGACTTGATACCACTACTTTTTGTTAAGTGGTTATCATATTCAAGTCATCCTTGGGGAATTTATGGGGTTTAAACATGTCCTTTGCAAAGGGAAAGGGGACATTTTGTAGAAATGAAATTAAAGAGACAAATCAACTAGAGATTTAAAATGTGGACCATTTGAGATGGTCATTCATGAAGATGAACTTCAAGATGACCATCTTGGGTCAAAACTTAAGTTAAACTAGACATCAAGTAGATCCAAGTAAGAAGAACAAGATGAACAAGAAGTTAAAAGAGGATTTTAGGATTTTGAGAAGAAGGGCTTTACCAATGGTGACACCCTATCTTTCTAGGCTTGGAATTTGACTTGAGGAGTATCAAGATTTGGTGTTTGGATTTGTGTTTGGAGTAAGATTGGGAAAGATTCAAGAGAAAATGGTGGCAATCTAAGGATTCCCACTGTTTTCTCTCTATATTTCGCCAGAGTTTTGTTGCTGTGAGAAAATTGTGTTGTGTAAACTGAGAGAGGAGGGTTCAATTTATAGAACACTGTGAGAAACAATCATATCCGCGCGGAGGGTCTCATGGGCGTGCAACCGTTCATCCGCTACAAAGGCCGCTTTTGGACAGGAGGAATAATCTTTTTAAAATTCAAACTGGAACTGTTTTTCAACTTACCAATTCGGATTTTTTCCATTTCTTTTGCTTTTTAGGATTCCTTTCCTTGTTTATCTTTAAATGGCAATGCCCACTTTACCCTTGCTTTGTTAGAAAGGTTAGGGTTTGTTAGAAAGGTTAGGGTTTGTTAGAAATGTTAAAACTTTCGTTAATTTTCTAACGAAAATAACGAAAATACTAACAAACTCAAATTGGAGCACTTACACCTCCGTACCATAATGGAATGTCCAAAAAAAATTCAAATTTGCTCTTGATCAAAAGCAAATTTCAAAACTTTTTGAACATTCATTTCAAATATGCTCTTGACTAAGAATAATTTGATAATTGAATTGTTATCCTACTGTAAAATGATTAATATTTGATTCATTTAATAAATGACTATATAATTGACAGACAAAATAGCCTACCAAACTACTGTTTGTCAAAGATAATTTTGTGAGCAAGTTTGTGTAAATTTTATAAGCTCAAATCATTATGCGAGTTTGTGTAAATTATATATTCTCCATCTCTTAAAAAATCGGTGATCAAGTGTACACAAATTTTTATTTTTATAATAAAAATAGATTTCTGTGACCAAAATATGTTTGGTCATCCCAACAAATATAGGCTAAATGGAGTTAGTTTGAATGTAGTAATGTAATTTTATGTGTGAACAGGATACTCCCTTTATCCCAAAATGATTGTCTCACTTTTTTATTGTTGGATATAAACCTAACATATTATTTTCGTTTATTTAAATGAAATTACAGATTATAACAATAAGTAATAATAAACCTTAATATACCCGTCGAATCTCGACGAGTTACTCACTAGTGTTATTAAAAACTAGTTAATAGTTCATCACTCTTATTAGTTAGATTTAGTGTTTTAAAACTAATTTTTTTCTTATGTTACGAAAAAACTAATTTTTGTAAGATTTTGACATTAAAAAATAAGTTTCCACTAAATTATTATTTTGATCCCCTTGTATACGTTAATATCTCATTTATAACGGTTATCCCAAAACCAACATTGACCCTCTTTCTGATTTTTTTTTTGCTTCGCCACTGTGTAGGCCATAGCAGTCTAAAATTCGTACTATGTAAATCATATCTTGATAATAAATAATTAATTTAAATATAATACTTTTGTATGCCCGATAAATATAACTCATCTATATATCTATACTAGAATAAGTTTATGTCTGAGGACATGTTATTTTTTTTAAGAGCAAAATGAAAAAGGAACAAATGTATGAGAACAAAATGGGAAAAACCCCATTTGGTACTGTTCAAACCACTGTTCACCTATTTTTCGATTTATACTATAGATACTATTACTAAAAGAGAAATCATCTTACATCATCTATTGCCACATGACAATACCACATTAAAAATATTCCCTCCAAAATGATATGTTTACATCATCACTTTAATCACAAAATCTGGGGAGAAACGCGTTTCTCCGTCGCTTGTGAAGAAACGGGGCAACGTTTGTCGCGCGACATACTTAGCCACAACAACTGGATATCCTTCCAAAGCTTCTGGATATCCAGAATATTGAATATGGATATCCAGTAGCTTTGGAAAGGATATCCAGAAAAATTATTTGGTTTCTGGATATCACTTTCATAAGTTTCTGGATATCCATATTCAATGTTGATATCCGTGTTTCGGAAAGCGATATCCGTAAAATATTTGGTTTCTGGATATCACTTTCATAAGTTTCTGGATATCCATATTCAATGTTCTGGATATCCAGAAACTGATGAAAGTGATATCCAGAAACTGGCTAAGTATGTCGCGCGACCAACGTTGCCCCGTTTCTCCATACGAGACGAAGAAACGCATTTCTCCCCAGACTGACTCCACTTTAATTAATTTCATTAATACTTCTATTTAGTAACTACTCTTCGTTATTTAATAATTATTGTTTTATTAAAAAAAATACACAAACCAAGATGTATCTAATACTAGTATTCTTTAAACTTCTTTATTTACCCCTTCTCTCTCTAATTTTTTTTATTTAAGAAATCTCTCTCCAGTTAAATGAGAGATTATGAAAGTATTTTACTCTCTATACCTGAACTTAACTTCCCTAACTTTCTAACTCTCCACCCCACACCCCTCACCCTTCCTTCTGCAGCCATAGGTGATGTGTTACAAAAAAAATCATTCGTTGAAGTTAGTTATTAACAACAAAGTTTGTAATACAATTTGAGATTATTATAAGTGAATTTAAGATTTAAAAATCAAAATTTTAAATAATGTAAGTATGACTAGGACCTTGAGTGTTTAAGAAAGCCATTTCAAATGCATTTTTATGATGTAGTTATAAATATTATTTACATTTACGTCTTTAACAATATTAACTATTTCTTAATAATTTGTTGTTAATTTATTTAGGTAATGTATTTTTTATTCTTATAATTAATGTAATTTGTTTGAAACAAGTTTTATAATGAATGTTAAAACACTAAAGTTTTCTTTATTTAATTTCTTAATATCTAGGTTTAATAAATTTATTAATATAGTCTCATAAAAATAGTCTCATTTGTTTTATTTAACAAAACTTTAACTAAAAAACTCATGTTTGTTTATCTTAATGACAATTAAAATATTGTTATTTGTAGTACTTTTATTACCTTAATAATAATAATGATAAGTTTTAGAATTTTATTTGAATAATAATTTAACATAAAATTATTGGTCAAAGTTCAATTAAAATAATAAAAAATGGAATATATTTATTGGACAAAAATTAAATAACTATGTGGAGGTTGATTGTGGTTATGTGTACAAAGAGAATTGAAAACAAATATTAAAATATTAATAATAAATAAGGTTATCCTTATTGATTTATTGATAGTATTTACTTTTTGAATTACAATTTATACATTTTTTTTTTTTTACAACACACAATAATTTAAATTGATATTTTTATGTGAGGAAGGAGTGATTTATTAAAAACAAATACTTAATAACAAAATTTTAATAAACCGTGCATCGCACGGGGATTAATCTAGTTGTTAGACTATGTACAGTGGTTTCATCCCACTCCCCCATTTCATCTAACATTTTTTACATTTTTTTTCATTCACCTAATATTTCATCTACCTATTTCATTTAACTCCCTACAATGGCTAAATTAAATTAAATTTCAACTCCCTCCAACTCATCATTCTATACCCCACCACTTTTATTTTATTTATATTCTCTATTTTTATGATTAGTAAAATAATAATAATTATTATTATTATTTATAATTTTAAAAAAAATTCACACTTAATTAAAAAAATATTGCATCAATTTATAGAACAAAAAAATGATTTTTTTTAAATAAATGCTAAAATGAAGAAGGATAATTGAGAAATGAGTGTTTTTTTGTGTCCAAATCAAATGAAATTTATATCAATTTGTAGGAAAAAAAATGATGAATTTTGGTAAAAAAAAAATAATAATTTACTAGGTGATAATTCAGCTCAAAGATTTGGGATAATTTTTTTTTTTTGAAAATCTGACGGACCAATCAGAGCATGCCACGTATCCGATTCATGAAAAACAAAAAAAAAGGGAAAAAATGAACGCCTCGCGCCTTCTATGGCCGTGGGACGCACGCTCCAAACTTGGCCTAATCAGAAGCCGCCGCATGTCATCTTAATTTAATTTTATTTTTTTCAGCTGGATGAAATATTTCATCCAATTATTTCATCCCACCCCATTTCAACCCCCCATTGCATCATTTCAACTAAATGAAATGGGTTTCATCTCCATTTCATTTACCCATTGCTCATGATCGTATTATAAAAGTCAATGCTTCAAGTTACTGCATCGTTCTCAAACAAATACTCTCGCCATCTCGATTTAATGTTTTTACTTTTTTTTTTTTTGGTCCATCTTAGTTTAAGGTTTTTACTTGTTTTATTTTTAAAATGGCAAAGAATCTTTACTATTCCCCCAACTCATTATCTCTCTTACTTTACTTTTATACTCACAACACCAATCAACTTACTATTTCTTCCAATCATTCTTTTTTTTATTTAATTTTTCATACTTTCATCGCCTACACCTTTTTCTTAATCTCTACACAAAGTCAACTGTGAACGAACGCTAAATCGAGGGAGTATAACAAATCTAGTTGTTTGTAACTAACTAACAAACTAAACGAACTCTTCTCATGTCCAAGTACTCTTCACCTACTAGATCCGAAAATTACACACATTCC
The DNA here is from genome assembly GCA_022495995.1 of Adenophora triphylla var. japonica. NCBI lineage: Eukaryota > Viridiplantae > Streptophyta > Magnoliopsida > Asterales > Campanulaceae > Adenophora > Adenophora triphylla. The sequence continues at coordinate 157,903 of JAFEMH010003670.1, forward strand.
CTTGTCGTCCGGCAGCTCAAAACAAACTCACCCCAACCACGACCATTTCCTTAACTAAAACAAAAAATAGAATGTGAAAAAAAGAAAAATCAAAAATAAAAAACCAAACAATTCTCCTTCTCTTTTGCTCTATCTTTGCACCTCTAATGTCATTCCCTCTCTTTCCTTCTTGATCTCTCCCTCTCTTTCTCTCCCATATACCTCTTTCCTCTTCGATAAAATTTCCGTTTGTCTCTACCTATACAAGCAACAAATCATTAAAACTCAAATCCGTTAATGGAGACAGATAAAGAGCAACAAGCCCCTTCAAACTCCTCAACCGTCGTCTCTAAAGAGGGCAACAATAGCAGCCCAAAATCCAACCACGAAAACGACAACAAAAACCATGATCAAGAACATGAAAAATCGAACGAAAACCAAGATCATGATCAAAAGAAAGAACCCGAAAACCAAAACCAGGATCTATCTGATGAACGACCATTAAAGTTTGATCAGGCTGAAACGGACGAGAAAGATGTTCCTGACAATGCCGAGGCCCAAGTGGAGAAAAAAGATGGAGATCCAAATGAAGCACCACCAACGGAGGAGGAAGTCGAAATTGCACCACCATCTCCACCTGACCTCGTCAAAGTCTCCGAAGAGATTGATCAATTTATCTCCACATTGCCAGACTTAATCATTGGTGGTGGAGGTGGCGGCGATGATGGTGGTGATGATCAAACTGATAATCAGCTGGTGGAAATACCGGAATGTTTGGAACAATTTGTTGTTCTTGTTGAATCAAGGATCGCAAAGTATGAATCAAGTGAAGGTCCGATGAAATGGAATCATCTTGATGAGGATGAATCTGACTCATTTCTCGAATCCATAAATCGAGTCCATAAGTTGTATACATCTTTATGGAAATTCTCTTCAGAATCAAAATACGATTCTTCGATTAATCGAATTGGAGGCATTCTAGAACGTGCAATGTGTTTTCTGGAAGAGGAATTTCGGCTAATTCTCGAAGATTATCAAATTTCCGAAGATTTCGAAAACAACAACCATTCTCAGGAGCATAAATCAAAGGAGCTATCGTCTTCTTCAAGCATTGTTCAAGAGGCCGCCGATCATTGCACATTGCCAGAGCCTGAATCCAAGCCGGATTATCCAAACGAATTTCCTGGATATTCAGAATCAACGATATCAAATCTGAGCAGATTGGCCAAGACATTGATATCATTAGGGCACGAAACAGAGTGTTGTCAGGATTACTTTATTGCACGAAGAAATGCATTGGAAAGCTGCTTGGATAAACTAGGTTTTGAGAAATTTACCATCGATGACATTCAGAAGATGAATTGGGAACCGCTAGAGCGAGAAACCGCTACGTGGATGAGAACGTTCAAGCAATTCTCCACCACGATCTTCACCGCCGAACGAAAGCTAACAGAGGAGGTTTTCTCTTCTCCGTCAATCGCCGACAACCTCTTCGGCAGCCTGTCCCAAGGAATAATAATTCAGTTTCTGAATTTCGCGGAAGCCGTAGCTATGACGAAGCGTTCGTCGGAGAAGCTATTCAAGTTTCTCGATATATACGAAACCCTACGCGATCTGATTCCTGATGCCGCCGATTTGTTTCCGGCGAAATGCTTGGATTCAATTAAGACAGAAACCTCCCTGATTCGAGGCCGGCTTGGAGAGACAATGATCAGCATTTTCTGCGAGCTCGAGAATTCAATCAAAGCAGATACCGGTAAAACTCCGGTCCCCGGAGGTGCGGTGCACCCCTTAACTCGCTACATCATGAACTATTTAACCGTAGCTTGTGAGTACAAGGAGACATTAGAGCAAGTCTTCAGAGAGCATCAAAAGATTGATCGAGCCGATTCGGCCTCCGGCTCGGACTATGATTACAATAATGCTCAAGCTGGCTCGAACCAGAGGAACCAACCGGTTAAGCAATCGCCGTTCGTCATTCAATTGGGTATGATCATGGACCTATTGGATGCAAACCTTGATACAAAATCGAAGTTGTACAAAGATCCGGCTTTAAGCATAATCTTCTTAATGAACAACGGGAGGTACATTTTGCAAAAGATCAAAGGATCGCCGGCAATGATGGGGGATCCATGGAGCAGGAAGCGGTCATCGGAGCTGAGACAATACCACACAAATTACAAGCGAGAAACATGGGGGAAACTTTTGAATTGCTTGAGCCACGAAGGATTGAACGTGAATGGGAAAGTCGTGAAACCGGTTCTCAAGGAGAGGTTCAAGAGTTTTAATGTAATGTTCGATGAGATACAAAGAACGCAAAGTGCATGGGTCGTTAGCGATGAGCAACTTCAGTCGGAGCTTCGGGTTTCTATATCGGCGATTGTGATTCCGGCTTATAGATCATTCATGGGGAGGTTTGGTCAGGCGTTCTCGCCTGGGAGGCAGACGGAGAAGTACATTAAGTATCAGCCGGAGGATATAGAGACGCTCATTGACGAGCTGTTTGATGGGAACACGGCTGCACAACAAGGGAGGAAAAGATAAGAACCATCCATCCATCCAATGTAGAAGTAGAAGTAAAAGCTTTGTTCAACGACATTTCGTGTATGGCCGCAGGCGAAAGACTTTGGTCGGAGTTAGTTTCGACCAAGAAAGTGATAGGTCCTACGAGGGTTCCATTGAACCTGTTACACAAACATTGCGGTGTCTGCATGTTTGCTCTATTGATTCTTGCTTTTGTGGTTTTGTTCTGTTGATGAAGAACATGAATATGGTTTTTCTTTTTAGTGTTAACTGTTAAAGTAGGAATTTCGGTTCGATTCGGTTTTGTTTGGTTTGATTTGGTACGTGTATGTGAAAGTTGGTTCATGCTAGCAAACAATGTAAGATATTGTTTCATTTTGGAATCTCTTTGTATTTGTGTATTTGTAAGGTTGATCATATTGATTCAAAATATCACTTTATTGGTATTTAATTAAGGCTTCGTTAGTTTCACGGAAAATAACTCCTGAAAAATGATTTTTTGAAAAATAATTTTCGGAAAATGAAAAATGTTTTCCAGAAAATATTTTTCGATGCTTGGTGAATCTTAAGAAAACGTTTTTCGAAAAATATTTTTCGATATTTGGTAGTTTCTATAAAGTAACTTTCTAAAGGTAAAATCAATACAAACAAAAGAAATGAGAAAAATGTTTTCCGTAAAACAACTTCCTTATGTAGAGAGGTAAGGAAGTCATTTTCCTTATAAATCAAACTCATTTTTCATTGACCCGGAAAATATTTTTCGTTGACTTCATTTTTCGATGTTTACCAAATACCGAAAAATGGAGAAAATATTTTTCGAAAAATGTTTTCCCCCAAACAAACGGAGCCTAAGTATTTGAATTGAGTTATGAAATCGTGAGTTTTATGGGAACATATTTATGTTTCCTTATTTATAAAGATCTCTATTATGGTAAGTAGATTTTGAGACTTTCATGGAGATTTATAAGTATCCTACTTTGACTAGGAATTGTAAATATAGTAAATATCTTTTATTTATGTACATAGTTTCATATTAGGACTAACCTACTAATATTTGATTTCTTTGTGAGTGTGTTTATGTTTTCATATAGGAAAAGGAATCTCACAAAGGAAGAGGTCGATTGCATGAAGATCTTCTCCATGGTGCAGTATAAATACAAGGCATTTAGCACAAGAGAAGTTACGGAATTTTAGAGAGAAAATTACATATTCTTCATTGTATTCGACATTATTGTTTTAGGTTGTGAGTGAAGGTTGTGCCTTACATCCGTAACTCACATCTAGGTTTTCATAGAGTTCTCTTGTTTTACTTCTGACTAGAATAGATCCTACTTGGGAAAGGGGAGTTGTTCTTGTCATAGAAGGTGATTAGAACTCGTTTAGTATTTTCATATTTTAGTTTTTCACTTATTTGTTTTTGTAAGAAACAAAAGTTTTTATAGTGAAAAGTTTTTGGGCGTAAGCCTAGTTTGCTGATCACACTGATCAAGAAGCGTAAATAACTCTTGAGTTATTGCTTTTAATTTGTTTTTAATTACTTTATTCCGCCGCATTATCTCGTGGATGTGTGGACAGTTGTGAGACACATCTCGTACTCACATCCGTTGTCTGTTGCGTGATCTAAGTTTCCTAGCTACACGAAACTTTCAATTGGTATCGAGCCAACTCTCGAAATATTACCGAGTGTTGATCCGTAAAGTGTAGTCATTATGGAATGCCAAAATCACCAAAATAGGCCTCCCGTCTCGATGGCACCAATTATTCTCTTTGAAAGTCTAAGATGCGAAATTACATCAAAAGTATTGATGAAAGGGCTTGGATGTGTATTCTTGTTGCATGGCAACCTCCTACCGTGGAGAAAAAGCCATCTTCTCGGGTGTTGGTGAGTCTATTTTCGAAAGAAAACCCGAAGAGCAATGGACTCTTGATGAAATACAAGCCGCAAATTACAATTCAAAAGCTATGGGTGCTATTTCCACCATGTTTCGGGAATATGTATAAGCTTATAACTAATGAGAGCATAGCCAAAAACGCTTGGAATATTTTGCAAACTCAATGTGAGGGAGCACCAAGTGTGAAGGCTACCGTGCTTAGAATTTTAATGGATAGGTTTGAAAGTTACTTCGAATGGAAGAAACCGAGGACATTGTGTCATATGCCGCTAAGATTCATGAAATTTCAAATGAATGCACAAGTCTAGGAGAATCTATCTCCAATGCAAGACTTGTAAGTAAGATTTTAAGGACCTTACCCGAAAGATTTAACATAAAAGTGGTCGTGATTGAGGAAACAAAGGACACAAACACCGTAGGTCTTGACACAATCATAGGAATCTTGATCGTGTTTGAGCTTAACCTCGAGGCTCGTAAAAGAACAAAACACACAAATTTGCCCTTAAAAGTGCTATTGCTCTTCCAAAAGAGCTTGTGGAATTATCCTCCGAAATTGACAAGTCTAATCTTGAAGATGAGGATGTAGCTTTTATTTCAAAGAAATTCGCTCTATACCGAAAAATAGAAGGATAAGCAAATTCTCTAATAGACCTACTTCCAAGATCGTTGAAAAGTCAAAACTCTAGCACCGACACCGGATTCAAGAAACCAAGTTTTGAAAACAAATCATCTCGAATCGTCCAATGTAGAGCATGTCGTGGCTATGGCCATTATGCAATGAGTGTGCCAACACACTTAAAAAGAAGGGAATGAGCTTAACTCGCTACCCTTAGCTTGACAAAGGAGGATGAAGAAGAAGAAGTGGCTAATATGTCTCGTCTTAAACCGCCATTCTCGTGTTTAATGCCTTTTCGCAAATATAGAAGAAGATGATCCTGAAAATTCCTTGGATGTGGTCTCGCCAGAACACATCCGGTGTCACATCTCGAACTATTGCTGAATCAAGCTCGTAAAAGGAGATTCGTATGATGAAGATGAAGAAAGGGACATTCCCTATGAAGAACTTTTTGCAACATACAAGGAGCCGCATACGTATTGGATGAAAAGATTGAACAAAATTGAGGTACTTGTTAAGGTAAATAAATCTCTTCTCGATAAATTAGCTGCTTGTGAAGATGAAAAAGCTGTTCTTTCAAAGGAAAATGATGCTCAAAAAGATACCATTGCAAGACTTGAAGTCCTTGTGATCAAAAGAGAAGTTGACCTTGAAAAATTCAAGAATGAATGTGAAAAAGCTGAAAATACTTTTACTAAGTTAAATAAAAGTAAGATGAAAATGGAAGAAGCTTTTTCTGTAGGTCAACGTGACAAAACCGGTTTGGGGTTTTGAAAATAATTTTGTAAAGGAGGGATGTGAGGCTTCTACCTCAAAAGTGTGAAAAACAAGCTTTTAAAGAAAAAGTCATTTTGAGTGAGAAGAGACCTAGGAAGAGGCATTACATTTGCCATTACCGCCTAGCTCCCGGTCACATTAGGCCCTTCTTCATACAAACTCAAGGCCGATAAAAAATCGGGTCACTTCAATCGCCTCGTATGTGTGAGAAGATGTATGCACATCCTAACACACATCCCGTCAATCCGAGACCTCTCGCAACCCAAAAAGAAAACCGTTAAACAAAGGTGGCCAAACCAATTACCACCCGCAATGTTGTTTACTCTTCCCTCAAGAGTACCGTCTCTCGGCTCTTGGTATTTTGATAGTGGGTGCTCTAGGCACATGACCGGAAACCAAGCAAATTCTTCTTGATTATGAAGTGATAAATGGAGGGAAAGTAAATTTTGGTGGAGGTGCTCAAGGAAAGATTGTTGGGAAAGGAACCCTGGATGTTAAGGGTCTCCCCAAAATTGCACAATGTGTACCATGTGAAAGGCTTGAAATCCAACCTAATAAGCATCAGTCAACTGTGTGATGATGACCTATTTGTGAAGTTTGATAAGCACTTGTGTGAAGTGTTTGATAAGGATAATAAATGTGTGTTTATTGGTCCTAGATCTGCTGACAATTGATACCAATTTGGTGACAATCTTTCTTGCCTAAGCTCAAAAGCTAATGATGTCAATCTGTGGCACCAAAAATTAGGGCATGCTAGCTGTAGAACTCTGGAAGAACTTCAAAGGTTTGAAGCTATTAAAGACCTCCCTAAACTGAACTTTAAGAACCCTGATGTCTGTGGTTCATGTCAAAAGGGAAAACAAACAAAAGCATCACATAAAAATGTCCAACAATGCTCCACAACTAGATGTTTGGAGATGATTCACACTGATTTAATGGAACCTATTAAAGTAGAAAGCTTTGGTAGGAAAAAGTATGCCTTTGTGTGTGTTGATGATTATTCTAGGTACACTTGGGTAATATTCTTAAGAGAAAAGCCAGAAACAATTGGAGAATTCAAGAATTGGTACAAAAGGGTGAGAAACCTTTATGGCCTTAAGACTGTGAGAATAAGGTCTGACCATGGCACTGAATATGAGAATCAAATGTTCACCAATTTTTGCAATTCTAAGGGAATCACTCATGAGTTTTCGCGCCAATCACCCCACAAAGAAATGGAATTGCCGAAAGAAAGAATAGAACCTTGCAAGAAATGGCTAGGGTCATGCTAAGTTCTAAGAACTTGTCCAAGAAATTTTGGGCAGAAGCTTTAAACACTGCTTGCCACATTGGCAATAGGGTGTTCCTAAGGATTGGTAGCACTGTCACTCCATACCAAATCCTCCTTGGAAAGAAACCAACTGTGAAATATTTTCATGTGTTTGGATGTGTTTGTTATATTCTCAATGATAGAGAATACCTGTCCAAGTTTGATTCAAAGAGTGACAAAGCAATTTTCATGGGCTATTCCACTAATAGTAGAGCTTACAGAGTTTTCAACCTCAAAACTAAGACCATTATGGAATCTGCTAATGTTAAATTTGATGACTCACTTGATCTTAACCTCAAGATCACGAGGATGATATTTCAGGTTGCTTGCTTGGACTGGAAGGATGAAGAAACAAAGCCGAAAAGTCAAAAGAAGCTTCCAAAGGATGATAAACATGTTGAACTCCGATAAGGATGTAACCAAGGATGTGGACACATCTCGCTCCACATTCGAACCCACATTCCGCTCCCACATCCACTCAAACTCCTGTAACTGAGGACAGTTCCTCTGATTCTGATCAGGATGATGCTCCAGAAGGTAATGTGAATGGGTGTGTGGATAGGTCAAAGGATATCCCTTCAAAAATCAAGAAAAAACACCCCACTTCACAAGTTGTGGGAGATGTGCATGCTCAAGTGAGAACTAGACAAAAGGACAAAGTTGATTATAGAAAGATGGCTGGTTTATGGAGTTGCTCCTCAGTATACTCCCAGGTAAGTTTCTGTTGTTTTGTTTCAAAAATTGAACCTAAGAATGTTGATGAAGCATTGAAAGATGCTGACTGGATTATGGCTATGCAAGATGAATTAATTCAATTTGAAAAGAATGAGGTATGGACTCTTGTTCCTAGACCCTCACATGGTAATGTTATAGGAACCAAATGGATTTTCAAGAACAAAACTGATGAGCAAGGTGTGATCACTAGAAATAAAGCTAGGTTAGTTGCTCAAGGTTACACTCAAACAGAGGGAATTGATTTTGAGGAGACATTTGCTCCTGTTGCAAGAATTGAGTCCATTAGGCTTTTGTTAGCCATTGCCTGTTACCTCAAGATTACTCTTCATCAAATGGATGTTAAGAGTGCTTTTCTGAATGGGATATTAAATGAGGAAGCCTATGTTGAACAACCTAAAGGCTTTGTGGACTCCAAGTATCCTAACCATGTGTATAAGCTGAAGAAAGCTCTGTATGGGCTAAAGCAAGCCCCTAGAGCTTGGTATGGTAGGTTGACTGACCATTTACTTCAACTAGGATTCAAGAGAGGTGAGGTTGACAAAACACTTTTTGTAAGGAAAAATAAAAAGGAGATTCTTGTGGCACAAATCTATGTAGATGATATTGTGTTTGGGTCAAATTCTGACCCTATGCTAACTGAATTTGTGGATAGCATGACTTCCACATTTGAGATGAGTATGGTTGGTGAGTTGAATTTTTTCTTAGGCCTACAGATTAAACAATTCAAAGATGGCATGTTCATCTCACAGTCTAAGTATACCAAGAATCTTGTGAAAAAGTTTGAACTTGAACACTCTTCACATCAAATAACCCCAATGGGATCTTCCCAAAAGCTAAGTCATGATTCAGATGGTGAAAGTGTTGATCAAACCCTTTATAGAAGCATGATAGGAAGTCTGCTTTACCTCACTGCAAGTAGACCTGACATTATGTACAGTGTGTGTCTCTGTGCTAGATACCAAGCCAATCCTAAAGTGTCCCATCTTAAAGCCTTGAAAAGAATCATTAGGTATGTGAGTGGGACTGTGAACCTAGGTCTGCATTACTCTAAAGAAACAAACACCAATTTGGTCAGTACACCGATTCCGATTGGCTGGAAATAGTGATGATAGAAAGAGTACCACTGGTGGATGTTTCTACCTAGGAAATAACCTTGTGTCTTGGTATAGTAGAAAGCAAAATTGTGTGTCTTTATCCACTGCTGAGGCTGAATATGTTGCCCTTGGGAGTTGCTGCACACAATTACTTTGGATAAATCAAATGTTAAAAGATTATGGATTGAATAGCAAAGTTTTGACTGCTTTTTGTGATAACAAAAGTGCCTTGGACATATCTAAAAATCATGTCCAACATTCTAGAACTAAGCACATTGATATTAGACATCATTTCATTAGAGATCTTGTAGAACAAAAAACTGTGTGTCTGGAATTTGTTGGGACTGAAAATCAATTGACTGATATATTTACAAAGGCATTAGATTTGGAGAGATTTTCCTCCTTGAGGAAGTCTCTTGGCTTGTGTGATATCTAAGGTTGTGAGACCAAATGTGTCTCACATCCTCTAACACATCTGTATAATAGATTAACTGAAAAAAAAAATTATAAAAATAAAAATTCAAAAAAAATATATCATGCATTAGCACGAAATTTCTCAGTGTGGTCACTTGTGAGTCTTCATCTTTGACATTATTTTTGATCACTTAATTGTGAGCACTTCCTGTTCATGTCACCTTTTGATGACTTGATATAACCTTCCTAGGTATCTCACAGTGGGTGCTAAAAGAAAAAAAAATAATATATATGCGTGAGAAACAGCTGCTTCACCCTTAGTATGAAGCCATACCATTGTGATCAAGTGATTCTCATAAGAAATCTTGAAATCAAACTTGATAAGATCATTGAGAAAAAGGGCTATCTTTGGGATCAAGTAAAGTGAAAGCTACTCACAATGCAAAAATCCACAACAAAATTGGTGGATGCATCCTAGAGGCTGTGCAGATTGGATTATTGCTCATTGAATTTTTGTGATCTAAATGTGTCCCCATATGTGACTCACATCCTATGCCACATTCATAAGCTGAGAATATTTCCATCACCTGTGTGTTTGCATCATGCTAGACATATTGCATTTTTTAGGACATATAGGAGCTTTGTAAATATACTAGTTAATTAATTTTCTTTCCTAGTTCATTCTTTGATTATATAGGTTTTTGATCTCCAATATCTTTCATGAAAGAAAAAGGTGTGTATCAATCCTTGTTTGAAAAGGTTGGAAAATTCAATTGGGATTCTGTTTTTAAAATAAAGATATGGCCGAGATTTTTTTGTTTCCATAAAAATCTATCAAAATCTTGTTTTATTTCAATTCCCTTTTTCTTAGAAGGTGGTTGTGTGTGGTAACCTCAAAGGGTTCTAGCCGTTGGAGACTCCTTAGGAATATAGGTTATGTGAGACCTTTTAGGAAAAGGTTTTCCAAAATTCAGTTGGAAAGGGGGAGCTGTGAGTATTTAAGATACCTCACATCCGTCCCATCCCCCATAAACCCTTTGCAAAACCCCTTGTTCTTCCTTAGTTCTGCACACAATCACACACATTGCATTAATTCCTTCTTCAACTATTCCACCTAACCAAATCCTTCAGATTAAATGGCCGATCATTCGAATATTAGGGAAGAAGACGTTCTTGATATCGCCCCAATCTCTGTAGCAAAAGGCGAGTCTTCCATTGTCATCAACCCGGCGATCTCTCAATTTCTTGCTGAATTCGCATCTCCTTCACCCTCATCTGATCCAATCATGGAAGCTCCGTCTCCTAAATCCCCCACATTGGATCCATTGCCTGTTTCAACCGCTGAAAACCCTAAGGCTCCAACCTCTCCGGTGATTCCACCATCGGTTGTCGCCCCTGTCTCTGTCTCTGTGGAACCTTCATCAACCAAGAAGAGGAAGCTTTCCCAAGCAAAATCCCCAAAGCCTGCTACAACTCCAGTGCCCCTACGTAATCTTCGTCGTTCTGGTAGGGTTCGTAAGTTGTCAGAATCTGACAAGGCCAAGAATTTAAAAAAACCTGGCGGGAAGCCCTCTATAGCCATTCCACTTGAAGAAGATGATGAAGAAGAAGGTAATTGCCCCTCTTATTAGGACTAAGGCTCAACCCCCAATATTTGATTTCTTTGTGAGTGTGTTTATGTTTTCATATAGGAAAAGGAATCTCACAAAGGAAGAGGTCGATTGCATGAAGATCTTCTCCATGGTGCAGTATAAATACAAGGCATTTAGCACAAGAGAAGTTACAGAATTTTAGAGAGAAAATTACATATTCTTCATTGTATTCGACATTATTGTTTTAGGTTGTGAGTGAAGGTTGTGCCTTACATCCGTAACTCACATCTAGGTTTTCATAGAGTTCTCTTGTTTTACTTCTGACTAGAATAGATCCTACTTGGGAAAGGGGAGTTGTTCTTGTCATAGAAGGTGATTAGAACTCGTTTAGTATTTTCATATTTTAGTTTTTCACTTATTTGTTTTTGTAAGAAACAAAAGTTTTTATAGTGAAAAGTTTTTGGGCGTAAGCCTAGTTTGCTGATCACACTGATCAGTAAGCGTAAATAACTCTTGAGTTATTGCTTTTAATTTGTTTTATTCCGCTGCATTATCTATGGATGTGTGGACAGTTGTGAGACACATCTGTACTCACATCCGTGTCTGTTGCGTGATCTAAGTTTCCTAGCTACACGAAACTTTCAAGTTATCTTGGTGGCTTGATTATATCCTTAATGCAACAATCTAATACTCCCATCTCCACAACAAAAACAAAGTTACAATTTTTATTTTGTTTGTTTAGAAAACATCAATTTTAAAAATGTTACTCTTCTTTTAAAAACATCTCTACGCCAAGCTTTTCAGGATCAGAGAGGTTGTATGGATATCTGGTAGGATATATTTAGTGATATATTTAGTGGTTGGATGTACCTATAACACCACACAAATGAAGCACCGTTAAGGTCAAAGTTTGATGTTACTCCAACTCAGGCCCTCGGGTGTGAGAGTAAGAATACTGAGTATATAAGGCTTTGAATACCTTGAAGGTGTGTGAGTGTTTAGGGTTTGAGAGTAATATGGCTTACAGTGTATATTTGGAACTTACCTTGTCCAAGGAGACAAAGGTCTTCTATTTATAGGCAATGTGGAGCTGCTCGCTGACGTAAGTCATGAGGTCAGCCATAAGGGGTACTTTGGTATTTGATCGAATACACGTGTCCGCATCTGATTGGGTCTGTCAGGGAAGGAGGATCCTCTGTCAGAGGAAAAGTCGCTGATGTGGACATGAGTCGTGTATTCGGCGTGGCGCATTTAAAGCTATTGTAGGCGCCTGACTGAGCCGCATTGAATGCGATGGGAGTGAGTCGACAACTTGCATGTCAGAGCCAGTAAGCTAACTTGCTCAGTAAGGTTTGCTATTAACCGGGAGGCAGGTGAGATAATCGGGAGGCAGGTATGAGCCCGCGGTCAACATCTTGGGCACGGTCAAAGGTATTTGACGCGGGCACGGATAGAGCGGTCATACCTCCTGCGGTCACCAAGCCAGCGGTTAGGATCCCTCCGGTCTGGAGTAAGATGATGCAGAGAGGAGCGCGATCTCGACCTCAGGGGTCTATCTGTCCGCGGTCTTGACTCCGGCGGTCTAGGGAGTGCCACGTCACTGGTTCCTTGGAGCAGACCGAGCGTGGGCCCGGTCCAGCTGGTCCGGGCTCATCAGTGGCCCCTAGCTCCAAGTGTGATTATTTATGGTCTGAGCGAGGAGCTACTAGTTAAGCTCGGTTCGCCCAGATCGCTCCTTGAGCGGGCACCAGTGTTGGTATTTTTTGTTGGTTTTGCTCTGCCTCCTGTGCATATAGGCACACGTGGGAGGCACGTGTGGAAGATTCTAGGTGCCTTGAATGCTCTGCCTCTCGGTTAACTGGTGGGCCCCGTGGCAGATGAAAAGACAGCGCGTGACAGGTACGGAGGGTACGTGTCAGCTATCCAAGGGTTGCAATAAATGCCAACCGCCCAATATTCGAATTTTCAAACGTTTGGCGTCGGTTCAGGGTTCGAGGGGAATGGTTTGTGGGCATTTAATACGGGTCGACCCGTATAGGAGGCCTTATAAATACAAACCCTTCAACCCTCACTACCCTTTTACCGTTTTCAAGCCTTCAAATTGCTAGAGAGAGAAATATTGCAACTTCCTACTTAGCGTTTTCATCTTCTCTTTTCCAATCCGTAAGTAATTTTGTGTTTTAAACTCTTTTTCCCTCTCAATTTCTACCTTCTTCTGGACAACGATGTCAACTCGTGAGTTTGGTCCCGTTCGTCCGGAGGAACTAGGAGATGGGAATACCCCATATCTGTTTGCCGTCTGCAAAAGGTCAGGGGGAATATATAGGAAGGTGGCCTTAGGGTGGTTGAGGCTATCTTTGGACTGTTTTCGTTATTTTTGTGAGAAGTATCAATGGGGGCCCTTTGTCCCACCCCGGTTGTGGGAGGCCAAGAAAAAATTAATTGTGAATGGGGATATTTTGGTATTGGGGGATACTAAGCAATTAAGGAGTTTTGTGATGGGGGTTCTGTGCAGGTTTCCCCGCGAGAGAGACCAGGCGTTGAATGCCGCTGAACTGGTGAGGAGAGCGATTTGCAATCCTAGAGTAATAACCAATTGGGAGAGAGTGGAATTGATGGACCTAGACCAAATTGATAAATTCCAGTGCCTGGCCGCAGAGGATACGAGTGCTCCCCTAGATGTTGAGCCCTTGAACACCATTTTCCTCGAGGTCCAGACCGAGGCCCCTGATGTGCCCGTGGTGGACGTGAGTAGCGATGACGGTGATGAGATGGAGATGGAGGTGGATGGAGGCGGGGAGGATGAACCGGAGGTGGAGCCCTCAAAGGGGTCATCCTCTAGTCTCTTTGGCTCTCAAAGCGCGGAGACAGTGGATGACACCCGCGAGCAGGGAGAACGCATGGCCCCAGGCACATCCTAGAAGGCCACAAGGATAGTGGATGCCTTCGGGGAGGAATTTGATGAAGAGGCCCCTGTCCGCGGTAAGTGGCCGGCCGTTGATGCCAATCCTGGCCACGGTAAAAAGAGAGGCAAAGAGGTGGCCTCTATTGACTGGGAGCAGGAGATCTATACCACTTATGGTGTTGATCCTAATGCCTTCCGTGTCCGCCCTCTCCAAGAAGTGGAGACAAAGAAAGGAAAACTCAGACCGGAGACGGTAGCTGATGTCTGCGAGGACAATAGAGCTTGTATTTTCTATGGGGTCCAGTTTGAGAACGGGCTGAGACTTCCACTTGACCCCTTCATCAACAAATTCCTCAACCTCACCCGCTGTCTCCCCATGAACCTGACTCCTAATGCTATTAGAGCCCTGGTTTCTTTTATAGCTATATGCAGGCTATTTGGTTTTGAACCCACCCTTAATGGGCTTTATGCCCTTTATCAGAATCTGATAACCAATAGAAACCTTGGCCTGAAGGCAAAGAGCAATTCTCCTCGCACCTTCTCTGATCCCACCAATAAATTTGACCAGTGGAACCAGAAGCACATCCTGGTCATAGAGTCCCGATTTGGGTGGTCCTTTGCCCGGCCTTCCAGACCTATTTCTCTTAAGATTTCTGCTAATGCCTACCCTGACCCCGCTGAATCCGAAGAACTCCAGATCGCTCTAGCCCAATTCTTGGCACGATTTGTGACCGATAAGAAGGAGCAACCTGTCTTCGATGTGAGCGCGATAATAGGCGACGAGCCCCACCTGATTTACACTGGGGTGGCTTCCCGAGGGAAAGTCTTCCCTATGCTTCTAGGGTAGCCATTTTGCCCCAACTTCGTGACCATGACTGGAGGGTCCATGGATTTTTTGCTTTTGAGGCCGATTGTAAGACTTGCATGCTGGGCGCTGAATGCGAGCCTCCGGAATGGATTGGTCTCTACTCTTTTTGAGAACTGCCTTTGATTGCTTCTGGTTTTTTGAAAACTGTCGTCTAATCAACTCTCTTTTCTTTCAGAGTAGATCCAGCCAAATATCTTGGAGATGAGTGGTAAACCTACTCCCCAGCAACTAAAGGCTAGGAAGCTAGCCAACGAGGAGAGGGAAGCAGCAGCCAGGCAAGCCGCTCTGGGGAAGACTCTGCCCAAGGGTGCCATTCCCCTTATTGTGGACCGCCAGACCGGGGCTACTTTGGCCGCGGGGAAGGGGATCCCTCAGACCAAGGATCTGCCTTTACCACCACCGCCACCTCGGGGAGGAGCTCCCTCATCTGTTCGAGGCCCCAGTCCCTCTGGTGGGCGCACAATCTCTTCCGATCACTCCGAGCAGTCCAGGAAGAGGTCTGCTGCTGATGACATTGCGGTCAAGGAGAGGCCGCAGAAAACTCACAAAGGGGCGGAGGACACACATGCCCAAGCCTCAACTGGCTCCGACTCCGCTCCCCCTGCTAATAAAGGGAGGACCGTCTGCTCGACCTCCTATCCTGTGGCTCCCAATGAACTGCGGGATACTGCCAAGAGCATGAAGGAGAGGATCGAGAAGGTCCCCGAGATCAAGGGGGTAGATCCATACTATCGCGGAGGCTACAACTCCGTGATTGGGCAAGGAGCATTGAATAGGCTCTATGCCCCTGACTTCTATACGGGTGTAGTCTCCAAGATGAACTCTGCCGCCCTGTTCAGGAATATGGGCTTAATGGCCATTGAGGTAACTTTTTGGGAGACTGAATCATTGCTCTTCTGGCCGCCCCAGGCTAATTTGTTTTTGTTTCTGATCGCAGATGGCCAATAACTCCGTGAGGATGAGGGAAATCAATGACGAGCAGGCCGTCCTTCTGTCTGATCATACCAAGGCCTATACCGAACAGGCCAAGCTTTTGGCCAAGGCAGAGGAGCATGTGAATACTCTGAAGGCCTCTCTGACCGAGAAGGAGGGAGACTTGAAGAGTTTCTCTGATCGCCTGGATAAGGCGGATAAAGATGTGGAGAAGTATGTGGGGCAGCGGAATGAGCTCCGCGGGCAGAAGGCCAACCTCGAGAAGAGGAATGAAAAGCTTGCGGTCAAGCTGGAAGCTGCTCAGAAGTCGAGAAGACTTTGGAAGAGTATGTGGACAGCCTGTCCGATCAACTGCTTCCCTTGAGGCAATTTGAGTTGGAGAGGGAGACCATTCTGGAGACTGCTCGCAAGGAGGCTGTGGAGCAGTATAAGAATTCTGAGGAGTGCAGGGATAAGATTACGGACGAATCCTTCGTCCAGTATGAGCTTGGCCTATTGACGCAGCTAAGGAACTTTGCTGCTACGGGCAAGTTCTCCGCGGAGCAATTGGCCATTATTGGCTCTTTGATCTCTACAGATGACCTCTGCTTGCCTGTGCATGCCTTGGTCCCTCTGACTGCGGATGAGATAGCCAACTTAGAGCTCGCCGCGGCCTCCTCTCTGCCTCCCGTGGCCGCGGTCACTGCTTCCGGCCTCCGGAATCAACTGGATAAGCTGAGATTTGGTGCCCAAGGTTTGTCTTATGAAGCCGTTGTTGCTAGCCTGTTCCCCGACGAACCTGCGATCAGTGATATCTTTCCACCTCGGGCATCTCCAGCTCCAGCCTCTACTGAGCCCCTAACTGATCCCATCACTGATTTGACCGTAACAACAAGCCTTCATTCTCCAACACCGGCTTCTGAAGCGGCCAAGGAGACAGCCCCTGTAGATCCCATGGACCCCTCTCCCTTAGCCTAGGATTTTTTGTTTTCTCTATTTGTAATAGATTATAGGACTCTTGTAATCATTTTTATCTATTAATAGAGGTATTTTTTCTTAATTGCTCGTCTTTTTAGGCTGTTTTGAGTATTGGCAATACTTGAGTACCTTGGTACTTGCATTCTTGCTTTTTCTTTTTCCAGCGTTTTTGACTTGGAACAATTAAATTTTATACTCTCTTTCGCGGTCAGAGGCATAGTAGGCCTTCTGCCCGCGTTTTTGAGTTTTCCTAACTCTGTATTCAAAATCTCTTGGATTTTTTGTGAGAGTCAGCCCTATTTCACTATGATCGTGTTTGTTTGGCCTTGTGGCAAACTTTGAGGCCTTAACCCCGGTTATCTATTTGGCTTTTCTAAACTCCTTTGATCACTCCCATCCATTTACACTTATGTTCCGAACTTGCGATCCGTGGTGTAAGTTAAAAGCGCCAAGGCAAGCTACTTTCATAGGGCATGTAGAGGGTGGCCGTGAGGCGATATTCTATGCAACAGTAGGTAGGAGCATATTGGCCCATTAACCTACCGGCATCTGTATCCACGATTGGTGGTTCACGCGGTTTGACCATTTATTCAAAACTTCTTGAGTTTTTTGTGAGGGTATTGTGACGATCATGTAAGCGGGCTCATATGTTGGCCTTTGTCACATACAGGCATGGGAGTAACGGCCCTGAAAAGGGCCTTCGCGCATTTAGTGGGTCTAGACTTTGGCCTTTGTCCCCACTTGCATCTATATCCACTTTTTCTTGGTGGTATCACGCGGACAAGACAGAGTATCTTGTCCGCGATCGAGTACGGGCATAACGGCCTTTGTACACATATAGGCGTGCGGATCGTAATGGATCTTTGCGCATCAGTAGGTAGGGGCTCATATGTTGGCCCTAGAACTTACTGGCATCCGCTTGCGGGCATCCACCTCAGCTTTTGAGGCTGGTGGGGATAGTGCTACAACAGTTTTGCACAAAAATTTGGTGGTAATTACATACTCATATATATAGTGCCTCTATTCACCCTTAAAAAATTACAAAGATTCAAAAGAAGTATTTTCTAAGGTGATCGCTATTTCACGCGTGCTTGAGGTTTTTTCCTTCCTTTGTCCGCAATATGTAGGTACCCTCCTTGATTATTTGGGTAACTTCGTACGGCTCTTCCCATTTCGCGGAGAGTTTATTGAAACCAGGTTGGGTCCCTTGGACCTCCACACTTCTGAGTACCCAATCTCCAACTGAAAAACTTCTCCTATTTACTCTTTTATCATGGTGCTTCTTCGCCATTTGCTTGTAGTTCACCATTTTTCATTTGCCCGCATTCTTTTTTCTTCGAGATCGTCCAGGTCATACCTTCTGTTTGCCTCGTTTTGAGACTCATCGAAGTATGTGACTCTGTACGAGGGTAGGGCAACCTCAACTGGAGCCATTGCCTCTGACCCATACGTGAGCGAGAAAGGAGTTTCTCCTGTTGAGTTTCTGATCGTCGTGCGGACAACCCATAATGCGGTCTGGAGCTCGTCCAACCATCGTCCTTCCAAATTTTTCTTTAAGGCGGTCAGGACTAACTTGTTTGCGGCCTCAGCCTGGCCGTTCCCTTGGGGATATGCAACTGCAGACTGGTTATGTTGTACCTTCATTCTCTCACATTCAGCTGTGAATTTTGCAGAGAACTGAGTGCCATTGTCCGAAATGATTGCTCGGGGAATCCCAAATCGGCAATAGATGTGATCGTGGACAAAATTGATAGTATTCTCCTCGGAGATAGTGGCTAAGCCCTTTGCTTCCGCCCACTTGGTAAAATAACCCACGGCTACAACGGCATACTTAATGCTTTCTCGAGCAGTTGGGAACGGTCCAATCAGATCAATCCCCCACGTATCAAATGGCCACGATGGTACAACCAAAGTTTGCTCTGTTGATGGTAGTCTAGGGATGTCCGCAAATCGCTGGCATTTATCACACTTTCTTACGTACTCTTGCGCATCTCTTCTCATTGTAGGCCAAAAGAATCCTTGAAATTTGATCTTGTCTGAGAGAGTGCGAGCACCGGGATGTCCGCCACAAACTCCTTCATGAACCTCATAGAGTAAGTTGGTGGTCATGTGAGTTTTGACGCATCTTAGCAAAGGCTTGGTGAATGATCGTCAAAAAAGTACTCCATCCAGGACGAGGTATTTTGCGGACACCTTTCCAATGGCTCTAACTCTTGCTGGATCCTCGGGGAGGGTTTGCTTCTCGATGTAATCCTTGATCTCATCTACCCAGTCCCTTACATGATCCTCAATATTGTTTATCTGAATTCGATCTATAGCAGGTCTCTCCGTGAATTCTATCTGGCAATCTGACTCCATGTCTATGACCTCTTGATCGATTATTCTGGAGAGTAGGTCAGCCTCCGTGTTACCCTCTCTCATGACTTGGTTCAGCTCATAGTAGGTGAAATTTTTGATAAGGGTTTTTGCCAGACCGCAGTACTGAGTTAGCACTGGGTTGATCGTGTCATACTCCCCCCTAATTTGATTTACTATGAGCTGAGAGTCACTATTGATCTCAATATTCTGAACTCCCAAGTCTCTTGCTAATTCCATGCCCGCTGTAATCGCTTCATACTCAGCCTGATTGTTCAAAGCTTCGAATTTGAATCTCAAGGCTCTTTTGAATTTCTCCCCGCAGGGGGCAATAAATAGTATGCCCGCTCCACTTATTAACTTGCTCGCAGAGCCATCCATGAATAAAGTCCACACTTCTTCTGGACGCTCTTTGTGCTGTATAATCTCAGTTAGGGCTGTTACACGAATCGAGCCGGCTTGAGCTCGGCTCGGGCTCGGCTCGAAAAAAGCTCGAGTTCGAGTGGGCTCGAGGTGAACTCGAGCTCGAGCTCGAACCGATTTTCAAGCTCGTCATTTTTTCGAGCCGGCTCGTGTTCGGCTCGTATGTTCGACGAGCTCTGTTCGAGATCGACTCGTTTGAGCTCGACTCGGGCTCGGCTCGTTAAAAGCTCGAATAAATTTTAGTATATATATATATATATATATAAGTCGAAGCTCGATCTCGGCTCGTTAAAAGCTCGTTTGATTTCAGATTTTTTTCAAAAAATAAGTCGAAGCTCGAGCTCGGCTCGTTAAAAACTCGTTTGATTTCAGATTTTTTTCAAAAAATAAGTCGAAGCTCGAGCTCGGCTCGTTAAAAGCTCGTTTGATTTCAGATTTTTTTCAAAAAATAAGTCAAAGCTCGAGCTCGGCTCGTTAAAACTCGAGTTCGAGCAGCTGGAAAAGCTCGCGAGCGCCTCGCGAAAAGCTCGAAACTTGATTCGAGCCGAGCTCGAACATGCATTCTGGGCTCGAGCTCGAGAAAAGCTCGAGCTCGATATTTTTTATTCGAGCTCGAGCTCGAAACTTCAAAGCTCGGCTCGGCTCGGCTCGGCTCATTTACAGCCCTAATCTCAGTGTCCGAGCTAGCTTGGGCTTCCTCTGATTCTGTCCGCCTTCTTTTTCCAAGGTCGCTGTCCGCTAGCTTAAATGATGATTCTGCCAGAAAATCTACTAAGGCCTGCACTTTGATTGTCCTTCTCGGGGTGTAGGTGATCTGGAACTCAGTGAGCTCGATAGACCAAGCTAGCATTCTCCCCGAGGACTCTGGTTTGTGTAAAACCTTTCTAAGCGGGGCCTCAGTGAGTACAGTTATAGAATGTGCAGAAAAGTAGGCTCTTAATTTTCGAGCAAATATAAGCAAGGCGTAAGCTAATTTCTCTATATTTAAATAACGCCCTTCTACGGCGGATAGTGCCTTAGATACACAGTAGACTAGTTTTTGGGAGTTATTATCATCCCTTACAAGAACAACAGCTCGCCGTATCAAGAATCGCTAAAAACGAGAAAAGTTCTTTCCGGGCACCGGCCGAAAGAGGGGCTGCCCGAGGTATTTCTTCACTTCTTCAAAAGCTTGACGGCAGTCTTGACTCCATGCAAATTCGTCAGCTTTCTTCCCCCCTTTCAGAGTTTTGAAGAAGGGGAGGCATCTCTCTGCTGACCGCGAGATGAAGCGGCCAAGTGCGGTGATGCGCCCGTTTAACTTTTGGACATCCTTCACGCAGGCAGGAGGCCTCATGTCCAACAGCGCTTGAATTTTCTCGGGATTAACTTCAATTCCCCGCTGGTTGACCATGAATCCAAGGAACTTGCCCGCTTTTATCCCAAATGCACATTTTAGGGGGTTCAGTTTCATGTTATTGCGGCGCAAGTTTGAGAAAGTTTCCTCCACGTCGAGCTCGTGAGAGTTTTCTCTTGTCTTTATAACCATGTCATCGATGTAGGCTTCAAGGTTTCTGCCCAATTGGTTCTTAAAGAAAATGTTGACCATTCTCTGGTAGGTGGCTCCCGCATTCTTCAGCTCGAAGGGCATCATTGTATAACAGTATGTCTTGCCCGTAGCAATGAAAGCTACGGAGCGGACATCTTCAGGAGCCATCTGGATCTGATGGTAGCCGGAGTATGCATCTATGAAGCTCAATACTCTGTGACCGGCTATTGAATCCACCAATCTGTCTATGCGAGGAAGACGAAAGCAATTCTTGGGGCATGCCTTGTTGAGATCGGTGAAGTCAACACACATCCTCCATTTGTTGTTGGCCTTTTTGACCATGACTACATTTGCTAACCACTTGAGATAGGAGATCTCCTTTATTATCCCCGCTTTGAGTAATTTTTCAACCTCTTCCTTGATCGCTATCTCCTTCTCCGGGGAGAAGTACCTTGATTTTTGGTGGATGTTTTTGAAGGATGGGTCATCATTAATTTTATGGAGGATCACATCCTCGATGATTTCCTGCATATCCTCCACCCTCCAGGCGAACACATCACAATTTTCTCGCAAGAACTCGATAAGGATCCTTCTCTCCTCGGGGTGAATTTCCAGCCCGACCTTAACAGTTTGCTCAGGGAAATGGAAGTTAATCACCACCTCCTCGAGCTCGTCGTTAGGTCGAAGGTCGCTGATTTCATGATTATGTAAGGAGATAATGACAATGGTTGGGGGGTTGGCCTGGGCTCCGGTCAGCGCTGCCATGGAATATATGACCCCGCGATCAATCTTTCCCTCAATTCCCCTATCAATATAACCTCCCTCAATAGGGGCCAACTGTTTGGACTTTCTGCTCGTCTTGAGCTCCACCTTTGTGGTATGGAAAAAAAGCATGCCAATAGAAATGGGTACCGGAACAAGTTCATGGGCTTTCCCTTTTTTTGATTTGTCTTCGCCCTCTTTCTACGGGCAGGATGTCTGGACTTTCTCTACTTTCCACTTCTCCTCTAATGCTCGGAGGAATCTCCCGGGCTGGTTTTTAATTGAGGCAACCCCGCCCGGTGTGTTAAATTTCACCCTCTGATGGGGAACGGAAGCGACTATTCCCAATTCGGCCTGAGCAGTTACGTCGAGAATGGCATTGTATTGGGAAGGAAGATCGACCACCATGAAAGTAATTTTGGTCGTCTTCTGCATGGGCTTTTCCCCAATAGTCACTTCAAACACTATCGTCCCCTTTACCCCAACGGCGTGATTGGTGAACCCCTCTAGCATGCCCGCATATGGAGTCAGGTTAGCCTCGATCATTCTCATGCCTACCAAAGTATGGTAGTAGAGCATATCCCTGGCCGCGCCTGTATCTATTAAAACTCGGCCAATATTTGCCTCGTTGATTCTCATTATGATGGTGAGGGGTTGGGTAGAATGAAAGAGGGAGGAGGCAAGTTCACTCCTTTTAAATCCAACCTCTTGCTCCTCCTCGGGAGCCATTGGAGGGATCAAGAAAACCTTCTCTAAGGTTCGAATCTGGAGGGAGAGCTGCTTGTTGGATGGAGGCGTTGGTCCCAAAGGTGGCAACAAGGGTGAAAATACAGCTAGAGGGGGGGGGGTGAATAGCTGTTACAAATTTTTCGCCCTCTAATAAAAATTAAACCTCTTGCTTACAAAACCTCTTGCAGTGAATAAGAAACTGCAAGTGAAGATGTAAAATGCACAGCGGAATATTTAGAGTTACAAAGCGGTTTGATAGAGGAGGTTTGTAAAGCGGTTTTAATAAAGTAGTTGGTACGAGCGGTTTACAAACTAGTGAGGTTTTGACACTGTTAACTCCAAACACTATTTCACAATAATGGATATCTAAATAAAGATCAAACAGAGACAAAGATAAATAATTAGTAAGCACAAGAAATATAATTGCAGAAAGTAAGAACACGCTATTTGGAGTGGTTCAATCGATAAACGATCTACGTCCACTACCAAGATGGTTAATCTTGGATTTCTAAGAGAGATTTTATATTAAGTATTGTGAGATTACAAAGTACAATAAAATCTTTACTATGAAGAACAAATCCAAAACTATAACCAGTGTATCTCAAGTGTTTAATCTGTGTGATTAGAACAAATGAGGTGTGTGTGTGAGAACAAGATCAAGGCTCTTTAAATCATGAGATGTAGAGCTCAATGATTCTTGAATGTGTTAAGGCTTGATTTCTTGGCCGGGAATATTTCTTGAAGTATGAAGATGAAGATTCAAAGGATGATGAATTTCTCGCGTAGCTTCAACTTTTCATGAACATAGCAATTTCTCAATTTTTCAAGCAATCTTCAAATGGTGAAGATTAGGGGTATTTATACCCAAGCATCCAAAATGTAGCCGTTGGACACAAATTGAAGGACAAGACTTGATGCTTTCTTATTGGTCCACAAGAACCACTTTTGTCCTTTGGTTCGATAGTTGCGGATAAAGCCGATAATGCCCCCGCCGCAAGCAATGAGGTTTGGACACCTGTCACCTTTTTAAGATCCTTGCAGATCTTCTCGACAATGAATCACGTGACAAGATAAGGTGGTTGACATTGGATATTGCCTGATGTGGATTATAATGACAAAAGGTGGTTCACTTCAAGTCTCAATCATTGGGGCGGTTACGGAGTATAGGCGGTTTGACAAGTGCGGTTGGTAACTCCGGTGAGTTTGCAAAGTGCGGTTGAAGATGAGCTGCAATGGAGCGGTTCATCATAGGGCGGTTGCACTGGAGTAGTTCAAGGGTAGTTTCAAACAAAGGATTTCACCAGGCAAATGCTAAGGGCGGTTTTGCCAGGGCGGTTGAATGGGTGGTTTGAAACTTCTGAACTGCAACTCTCAATTCCAATGAGTCTTGTGCCAGTCTTCAAGCCTAAATTTAACCTAATCTATAAAATGGACTTAACTAAAAATTGAAGTCTAAGCTTCATTACATAGGGTCCTAAAGTCCTTAAAATAGACAGGAGGTTATGGTATCAATCAAATCTAATACAAAAATAGGAGGGTTAAAACATGCATACCCAACAATCTCCCCCTATTTGATTGATGCCATTACCTACTATAACTAAAGCAAACATTGTTGTAAGTACCCAAATCCGGATCGTCAAAATCCGTTAAAAGTTAACCGGAACCAGTTAAGTTCCCCGTTCTCGAGTCAACGAGACATCCCGGGACTGCCCCGTGCATCCCGACATCAAAGCGTACTCAACACACGTTATCCCATGTAAAAGTATGGCTTTCCCCGAAAAACGTACTTTTCGGGGTCTTCCGGAATTAGATTTCCCATTTTCGAGCGTCTCGACCTTCCGGAGGTCATAACTCCTTCATACGAACTCCGTTTTGGGCCCACCACATATCAAATCGAACGCGAGAACAAGATCTACGCAGGTAACTTGTTCAAATCAGGAAATATAGCCAATTTCAGGAACAGTCCGGCCGGACTCTTTCTGCAGTTTAAATACGTGTCCAAGACGTGTCAAACTCAAGGCCAAATGACCAAAATATCCCCAAATTCAGTCCAAGTCCGACCGGACTCTTTCTGCCGGACAGAAAACCATCAGGTTAAGCTTTCTTTCTTCCTCACTAAGCAAGCAAACTTAACCTCCAAGTTTCTCCTCCCTCCTCCAAGTTTTTTACCCTATAAATACTCCCCCCTCCTTCATAAATCATACACCTTTTTCCTCCTCTCTCCACCCCAAGCTTCAAAGCTTGTCTTTCTTCCGCTCTTCGGGGGCCCTCGTGTTACTCGTTGGCGGAATTCTCTACTCTTCGGGGGCCCTCGTGCTACTCGTCGGTAGATTCTGATCGTAGGCTAAACCGACACAAGTCGAAACGCTGCCCAAATCCCTAGGTTTCTAAACACCAAATAAAAGGGGAAACTCTGCCCAAACACTTCCGAAACACCTTTCAAACACCTTTCCGTATCCCGTATATGCCCACCGAGCCAAAGGAGCCGACCCTAGCCATAGGTAGCTCCCTCTCTCACTCTCAAAATGTAGACGCCTCCGTCTAACGGGGTCCGATACGTTTTAGCCCCTCGATCCTCTTCTCTTCCCGTAAGAGAAGTAATCACGGGTTAAAACGGCGTTCCGACCCCGTTTCATTTACTTTTTATGTCATTTACCATTCCGGATCGATCGATCCGTTGATCGTCATTTAATTTCTGTCATTTACAAATCCGAGCCGATTGGCCTCGTTGATCGTCATTTACAATTCCGAGCCGATTGGCCTCGTTGATCGTCATTTACAATTCCGAGCCGATTGGCCTCGTTGATCGTCATTTACAATTCCGAGCCGATTGGCCTCGTCGATCGTCATTTACGATTCCGGATCGTTTGATTCCGTTGACACTGCTTTAAATATTGTCATTTACAAGTCCGACCCGTTTGGATCGTGATAGTATTTACCTTTCAAAGTCCGAGTCGCAACCCGATTCGTTGATCGCATATCATTTAATACGCATTTTTCCCGTAAAAATCGTTAACAATGTAATGCCCGGTTCAAAACCGGAGTTCGTCCGTCGAACTCTTTTTCAAAAAACGCGCGACATGACGTTTGGCCTCCAAACGCTCATCTTCAAACTAAAAGCCGCCATTTGACACTCAAAATCATTTAATACGCATTTTTCCCGTAAAAATCGTTAACAATGACTCACCCGGTTCAAAAAACCGGAGTTCGACCTTCGAACTCCTTTTCAAACTCAAAATCGACGTTTGCCACGCAAACGCTCATTTCGAACTCCTTTTCAAACTCAAAATCGACGTTTGCCACGCAAACGCTCATTTCAAACTCAAAATCGACGTTTGCCACGCAAACGCTCTTTTCAACTCAAAACCGACGTTTGTCATTCAAACGCTCGTCTTTTCAAACAAAGTCACCTAATCAACGTTTGTCATTCAAACCAAGATTAAGCTTGTCATTCAAGCCCCCATTTCAAAAGACACACACACACACACACGATTTCGAGAAAGGTAGAAAGACTCGTCATGCGAGGCGTTTCGGGCGATCTCGTAATACTCTACCCGAAACGTAACTTGACCTCCGAACCTAACAATCTCTGGTACTAAAAGCTTTTTACTCGTTTTTGCTGCCAATAAAAATGATCCCCTGTTTTCAAAGCCTTTTCCTAAGTTTTTGCTACCAATAAAAACGACACCTTTTCACAATAGCCGTTTCTCAACGTTTGGGCTCAAAATACAAAAACCGCGTGGCGACTCCTCATTTTGTTCCTTCCCATGAAGCGAGGTCTCAGACACCAACCCCCCGCGAAAGACAACCGCGTTTCGCGCCCCCGCGCGAAATCCCGGGTAATTTCAGTTGGCGACTCTGCTGGGGACAAGATACTTTTTTCAAAACTACCGTTGTTTTCTAAAAAGCCTTCCGTGGGTCAAACTTTCGTTTACCCTTCGTCGTTTTCGTGTGTGTGTGTTCCTTTAAACCTCGAACGGTTTTTGTTTCAAAGGCATTACATTGTCAACTTTTCAAAATCTTACCATGTTTGTGCATCCCCATTCATGTTTGATTTTCATGCTTTGTCTTTGAGTGTGCATCATAAATTCTTTAAGACACATTCTGAAAAAAAAAATCTCTGTTTTACTCGTAAAAGAATTTTAGTGACCGCACACTACGCGCACTTCTTGCCTCGGAACACCGCACTTCACGTGCACTTGCGCCTCGGTACACCGCACACTACAACCCCTAACCCGGGATGGCCTTATCGGTTGCACCCCGATTGGTCCGCGTACACCTTTCGGGCGCACGGGGTCGTCCCAAACATCCCATCCTAGCCTGTGTAAGCCATGCACTCTTTGTGTCACACTTTGTCCAAGACCCCGGTTGGTTTTTGGCTTAGTTCGTGTCATAAAGCCTAAGTGTATGTTTTTTTACGCCGGGTTCCGCCATGAGTCAAGCTCGAGAGGTTGAGACCGAAGGTCGTTCCCGACCCGAAGTCTTGAGCTTTTTAGCCTTGACTTTGACGCGGAGCTCTGCCGAAAAATATACCCGAAGGTTCAATGTGACACTGTGTCACCAAACCTCGCGTATGCAACGTGCCAGCCACAACTTGGCCAACGCCAAAAGCTAAGGTACCTCGCGCAAGCTAGTCAGGGGAGGTCATGCCGAAATTTTGGCACGATCCCCGCCTTAACTTAAGGACGTTGACTTCGACCGTGGCCCGTGCGTCACATACGTTGGAAGTTTGCGTGATCAGCTAGCCTTAAGTTCACTTTTTCGTTTGTCGGTGGAACTCGCTTGCCTTATAGGACCTCGCTCGGGATTGTCCGTCCCGAGAAAGATGATCTACAAATGGAAACGAGGGGCCTATAAGCGTAGTGACGAGATCCACTGATTAGAGCTCTAGGATTAGTTGCGAAAAAGAAGACACGCTCTTTTTCAACCATTTAGGACTCTGAGAAAAATGTGTTTTCAGTAAACTTAAACAACAATTGCATGGTCCCATCTCGGGAATCTTTAAAATAGTGACCTTCGCGGTTCTACTCTCAATCGCGACCTTCCGTGGTCCGATATCTCATATCTCGACCCCTCGCGGTCCAAATCTCCATCGCGACCTTCCGTGGTCCGATATCTCGTATCTCGACCCCTCGCGGTCCAACTCTCAATCGCGACCTTCCGTGGTCCGATGTCTCATATCTCGACCCCTCGCGGTCCAACTCTCAATCGCGACCTTCCTCGGTCCGATATCTCAATCGCGACCTTCCGTGGTCCGATGTCTCATATCTTGACCCCTCGCGGTCCAACTCTCAATCGCGACCTTCCGTGGTCCGATATCTCATATCTTGACCCCTCGCGGTCCAACTCTCAATCGTGACCTTCCGTGGTCAGATATCTCTTATCTTGACCCCTCGCGGTCCTACTCTCAATCGCGACCTTCCTCGGTCCGATATCTCAATCGCGACCTTCCTCGGTCCGATATCTCAATCGCGACCTTCCGTGGTCCGATGTCTCATATCTTGACCCCTCGCGATCCAACTCTCAATCGCGACCTTCCGTGGTCTGATATCTCATATCTTGACCCCTCGTGGTCCAATCCTCAATCGCGACCCTCTCGGTCCGATATCTCATATCTTGACCCCTTGCGGTCCAACTTTCAATCGCGACCTTCCGTGGTCCGATATCTCATATCTTGACCCCTCGCTGTCCAACTCTCAATCGCGACCTTCCGTGGTCCGATATCTCATATCTTGACCCCTCGTGGTCCAATCCTCAATCGCGACCCTCTCGGTCCGATATCTCATATCTTGACCCCTCGCGGTCCAACTTTCAATCGCGACCTTCCGTGGTCCGATATCTCATATCTTGACCCCTCGCGGTCCAACTTTCAATCGCGACCTTCCGTGGTCCGATATCTCATATCTCGACCCCTCGCGGTCCAATCCTCAATCGCGACCTTTCACGGTCCGATTTCAATCATCAATCGCGACCTTTCACGGTCCGATTCCAATCCTTAATCGCGACCTTTCACGGTCCGATTCCAATCCTCAATCGCAACCTTTCACGGTCCGATTCCAATCCTCAATCGCGACCTTTCACGGTCCGATTCCAATCCTCAATCGCGACCTTTCACGATCCGATCTCAATCCTCAATCGCGACCTTTCACGGTCCGATCTCAATCCTTAATCGCGACCTTTCACGGTCCGATTCCAATCCTTAATCGCGACCTTTCACGGTCCGATTCCAACTCTCAATCCCGACTTTCACGGTCCGATTCAATTCTCAATCGCGACCTTTCACGGTCCGATTTCAACTCTCAATCTCGACCTTTCACGGTCCGATTCCAATCTCTCAATCGCGACCTTTCACGGTCCGATTCCAATCTCAATCGCGACCTTTCACGGTCCGATTCCAATCTTCAATCGCGACCTTTCACGGTCCGATTCCAACTCAATCGCGACCTTTCACGGTCCGATTCAATCTCACTCAATCGCGACCTTTCACGGTCCGATTCCAATCCTAATCGCGACCTTTCACGGTCGATTCCAATCCATAATCGCGACCTTTCACGGTCCGGATTCCAATCCTCACCGCGACCTTTCACGGTCCGATTCCAATCTCAATCGCGACCTTTCACGGCCCGATTCCAATCCTAATCGCGACCTTTCACGGTCCGATTCCAATCCTTAATCGCGACCTTTCACGGTCCGATTCCAATCCTCAATCGCGACCTTTCACGGTCCGATTCCATTCCTCAATCGCGACCTTTCACGGTCCGATTCCAATCCTCAATCGCGACCTTTCACGGTCCGATTCCAATCCTCAAATCGCGACCTTTCACGGCCCGATCTCAAACAGTCAATCCGGCCTTCGCGGTCCGATCTCCACACTCCTATCGAGACCTTCGCGGTCCGATCTCAAATAGTCGATCCCGGCCTTCGCGGTCCGATCTTCGATCTGCAATCCCGACCTTCGCGGTCCGACCTCAAATTGTCGATCCCGACCTTCGCGGTCTGATCTCCGATCTCCAATCGAGACCTTCGCGGTCCGATCTCAAATAGTCGATCCCGACCTTCGCGATCCGATCTCCGATCTCCAATCGAGACCTCCGCGGTCCGATCTCAAATATTCAATCCCGACCTTTCACGGTCAAAACTTTATTCTCGACCTTTCACGGTCTAATTTTCGAGCCTTAAAGCCTTGAGCCACATACCCCTTTCGAAAACTAAGCCATACCTTTCGTTCCCTGCAGTGAATAGAGAGTGGTTCAGAATTCTGGGTCAGCGCCTCACCAAAATTACAACTACGGCAAAGATCGCATCGTTTCCTCGCTTCCTCGGTTCCTACAAACATACTCTCCAACATGTCGACTCGAGAAATCGTGACGGAACGGAACCCCGCCACCGATAATGAGATATGACACCGGAAGAAGCCATTCGGGCCCCGTGAGGTTCACAAGAAACGTAAAAAGGATCGCAGAATTTCGTGGTCCAGTTTCTGAATGAGCGAGGTATAGCAGCTATCCCCCAGCCAGATGCTACTTTCATCCTAATCGAGGACGACGATCCTTCACGATCAACTCCACAAACCTTCGACCAGGTTCCTCCACCGTCCAGCTACGGGAATCCTTCAAATCAAGGAAATGCCGACCAAGGCTTCATACTGCCACCTCTAAAAGCAACCCTCATATATGGCCAAGCCATTAATACCCCTTTCACTCAATACAACCAGCTGCTGACCATCTCAAATGTATCCCAATATCCCTCGAAATCCTCCTGTGTTCACTTCCTTCTCTCAATATGCTCAGCCATCAATTTCGTCCCCGTGACTTTTCCGACCCATTTCTTCTGACAACTTCAGACCGCTCCAGCCGCTCCATGGCCTCAAATCCCTCCACTTCCACCAAGATCATGGGCACAAACCGATCACTGCCTGGTGCGCGGTATGGAACTCGAAGTTAACGTAAGATGGAAAGCTCAAGCGCCCCGGCACCCAAAGAACAAAAGAGCTAGAGTAGGGGCTACCTATCCTCGAGATCTGTCAATTGTCTTTTGGTCAACCTTCGTAGGTTCTAGTACTTTCCTCGTTCAATCAAGTCCGCCTCGGACATTGTAGTTAATCTTAAAGTTTCTATAAATAAGTGTCTTTTTTCTCTTCTTGCTAGACTTGAGACATTATTTGCACACCTACATTACAACTAATGAAATGGTTATATCCTAAATGATCACTTGCATTGCTCAACACATAAACTCTGGAAATAACTAATGTTCTGATTAATCGGTGTGAGAAAGTCAACTGGTGCCCTCCCCATACACTTTCCTTACCCCACAAAGGCCTCCATCAAGCCACACACTTCCCAAAGACACATCCCCACCATCACCTTGACCAAGTCAACGACGGCGGCAATATCAAGGAACAACAAAAGGTCACTCAACATCGGAAGATTGACCCCATGTCGACAACAACCTCGGAGCTCGCCTTCGCCCTCGTGCGCATCGAGAAAGTTCAAGCAGGAGCATGCCTTCGTCCTCAAGAACTTCAAAAAGAAAAAAAAAAGAAAAAAGAGAGAGAAAAGTTCAAACAAGAACTTCAAAAAAAAAAAAGAGAGAGAAAAGTTCAAACAAGAACTTCAAAAAGAAAAAAAAAGAAAAAAAAAGAGAGAGAAAAGTTCAAAGCGAGAACTTCAAAAAAAAGTGAGGCGAAGGACCCAGCACCGCCAATCACAAGCTTGACAGATGGGCAAACAAAATTAAAGCTCGAAGAATGGAGGTTGTCGATAACAATGGAGCGGTCAAAGCAAAGGCAAAAACACATCATAAGCCCTTACGCTACATTCGAATTCTTTCTCCCCCGGTGAAAGACGCTGATCAAGAAGCAATGGAATCAACGAAGAAGCCGTCAACAACGACTTGTCAAGGAATCACCTCGAGGCCCGTACCTCATCATCCAAACTTCCCATCCGAACCTTTTCACCAAAGGGACCACAAATGTTCATACCCTTTTCCCAGAGCCAAGCACCGTTCCGCCAGAACTACGGTGACCTGAGCTCCTTACACTGAGGAGAACCTAGGCAAACAGGAACGGTCCATAGCTAAACACATACAAATCCCATGAACCCGGTCTCATCAATGACCTTTCCTATACACAGACCTTTCTTTCACACACAGCCAACTTTGATCCGCGACATCAGTTGACTTTCTTCTCATAGGTTAATCAAGACATTTGTTCATATCGGGATTAATGGTTGAACAACCTGAACATTAACAAAGGGTTTAAAGCAATCTTGTGATCATTATGGATAAAACATGTTTTCAGATGTCTCGACAAGTCTTCTTTTTCTACGATAATAGGAAAATTAGAGCTAAACACTATCTTTCTGTCAGCAAGAGCTTCCATACACTGCTCCAAACCTCTCTACGCTCATACTCTCCCAAAAGAGTCAAACCCAAAGCGAGTTTTGGTGCCTGCATTAAACTAGGCATCCACAAAAAATCGGGATTCGTTCCCACTTCTCTAAAAATACGTCCTTGCGCGTATACATTACAAGCCATCTCTTATACACTTTGGTTGATCAATCGAAGAAAATCAAGGATGGTTGCCTCGTCGGGCCACATAAAGTTCAACTCAGATTGGGGCTGCATCAGATTCACTCTAGAATCCCCACAGATGACCAGCGCTTCCTTCAAACTGGGGCTTCACCAAGTCATTTCTTCAGACCGGGGCTTCGCCACACGAAGAGAACTTTTTCATCCCACGGGTCTACTTTGAGTTTCGATTACTGGGGCTTATCAGAAGCATCTTCCAGCATTATGGTTTTAACCAGAACTGGGGCTTCTCAGATGCAACTTCGAAAGATCAAAATCTGAATCCGCATGACACCTCTGGGCAGCAGCAGCAGCAATGGCAGTTTTTCCACAACCCAGTGGTATCCTCCTACTTGCTCAAACAGCTACCAAAACACTTTTGGATACATCCCCACAAAAGGCCAAATCCAGAGCCACAACCCGGTCGGCCCAAGCCCAAAGAAACAAGTTCCGGAAAGAAGGACCCGATCCTCACTCAGCTCAAGCAGACTCAGGCGAACATTTCCCTTTAGTCTCTGCTCACCTCTTCATACCCTCACAAGCTCAAGCTAGAGGAAAGTTTGGCCCGCACCATGGTCCCCATGGACGCAACTCCAGAAGAAGTAATCCAGATGATCGACAACATCATTATCAACCTCACAGATTTGGACCTGCCAAAATTTGGGGCTGATCACAATGAGCCGCTCCACATCACAGTTCAGCTGGACGAGCGTCGCCTTCCCCGTGTGATTGGTAGACGGAGGTTCCGGAATGAATGTCTTGCCCGCCAAGATGATGAACCTGCTTGACATCAAGTCCACAG
This sequence comes from Adenophora triphylla var. japonica, assembly GCA_022495995.1. Taxonomy (NCBI): domain Eukaryota; kingdom Viridiplantae; phylum Streptophyta; class Magnoliopsida; order Asterales; family Campanulaceae; genus Adenophora; species Adenophora triphylla. The sequence goes on from JAFEMH010003670.1 coordinate 190,663, forward strand.
ATCTGAAGCCTTCAGTCCACACTATCAAGGCCTAAGACTCCACTTCCCGTACAGTTCTCGGAGTCGCTACTCTTAACATCTGGTTCGGCAAGCGGATGATCCCCACCGAATTCCAAGTATTGGACATTCCAATCACTTTCACAGCCATCCTGGGGCATCAGATAAATGGCGTGGCATCCACCCTTCACCAATGCCTCAAGTCCATGCAAGGCAACGAGCTAACCACAGTCTACGGCGACAGCGTCACCACTGAGGGGACCAGCACCAACGACATTCCAGTGTTAGAAATCAAGCATAATGATGACATGGCATTAACTGGATTCACCTTGGAGACTTCCAAAATCCAATATGCAGCGTGGACTTCCACTATTCTGGGACAAAATCCCTCCCGCCATGAAGATGATGAAACTCATGAACTTCATCCCAGGACTGGGGCTCGGCAAAAGGTTACAAGGCTAACACCAAGTCATCAAAGTCAAGGACCACACTACAGTCCAGAGGCTCGGTTATATGCCAACACCAGCCGACATCAGGAAAAACAAGAGGCTCGCCAGCACCAAGGCAGCAACCCGCAAAGGGAGAACCTCCTAAGGCATACCCAACCTCCGACCTTACAGTTTCGACCTCACCCACTACTTCGTCAAAGGAACTGACAACAGAATTGAGGGAACTGACAGAGGAGCTGATGAAGACGAGAAAGCGATTACCCATCTCTTAGAGAGATTACCCATCTTTTCGTGAGATTACCCATCTCTTAGAGAGATTACCCATCTTTTCGTGAGATCTTTCCATCATCTCCCTGTGAGATCCTTCCCCGAGATCTTGCATCTCGTTATCTCCTCGTGAGATCCTTTCTCGTTATTACTCCCTCATGAGATCTTTCCATCATCTCCCTACGAGATCCTTCCCCGAGATCTTGCATCTCGTTATCTCCTCGTGAGATCCTTTCTCGTTATTCTCCCTCGTGAGATCTTTCCATCATCTCCCTGCGAGATCCTTCCCCGAGATCTTGCATCTCGTTATCTCCTCGTGAGATCCTTTCTCGTTATTCTCCCTCGTGAGATCTTTTCGTCATCTCCCTGCGAGATCCTTCCCCGAGATCTTGCATCTCGTTATCTCCTCGTGAGATCCTTTCTCGTTATTCTCCCTCGTGAGATCTTTCCGCATCTCCCTGCGAGATCCTTCCCCGAGATCTTGCATCTCGTTATCTCCTCATGAGATCCTTTCTCGTTATTCTCTCCGTGAGATTCCTTCCCGAGATTCCGCATCTCGTCATCTCCTCGTGAGATTCCTTTCCGAGATTCTGCATCTCGCTATCTCCCCGTGAGATTCCTTCTCAAGATTCCGCATCTCGCCATCTCCCCGTGAGATTCCTTCCGAGATTCTGCATTTCGCTATCTCCCCGTGAGATTCCTTTCCGAGATTCTGCATCTCGCTATCTCCCCGTGAGATTCCTTCCCGAGATTCTGCATCTCGCCATCTCCCCGTGAGATTCCTTTCCGAGATTCTGCATCTCGCTATCTCCCCGTGAGATTCCTTCTCGAGATTCCGCATCTCGCCATCTCCCCGTGAGATTTATTGCCGAGATTCTACATCTTGCTATCTCCCCGTGAGATTCCTTCCCGAGATTCTGCATCTCGCCATCTCCCCGTGAGATTCCTTCCGAGATTTTGCATCTCGCTATCTCCCTGTGAGATTCCTTCTCGAGATTCCGTATCTCGCCATCTCCTCGTGAGATTCCTTTCCTGAGATTCCGTATCTCGCCATCTCCCCGTGAGATTCCTTTCTGAGATTCCGCATCTCGCCATCTCCCCGTGAGATTCCTTTCCGAGATTCCGCATCTCGCCATCTCCCCGTGAGATTCCTTCCCGAGATTCCGCATCTCGCCATCTCCCCGTGAGATTCCTTCCCGAGATTCCGCATCTCGCCATCTCCCCGTGAGATTCCTTCCCGAGATTCCGCATCTCGCCATCTCCCCGTGAGATTCCTTCCCGAGATTTCGCATCTCGCCATCTCCCCGTGAGATTCCTTTCCGAGATTCTGCATCTCGCCATCTCCCCGTGAGATTTCTTTCCGAGATTTCGCATCTCGCCATCTCCTCGTGAGACCCTTTCCTATTATTCTCCCTCGTGAGATCCTCTCCCGAGATTTCACATCTTGTCATCTCCCCTACTCTTGGTAGTGGACATGTCAACCGACCCCCTCTCCCGAGGTCAAGTCCCAGTTAGTTTTCACTAACGCTCGTCTCCAGACGTTAAATTCTCAGTTAGTCCTCACTAACGCTCGTCTCCAGACGTTAAATTCTCAATCCCCAGTCAACGTTTGGCATTCAAACGCTCACTTCCATATCAAGTCGACGTTTGACATTCAAACGCTCATTTACATCCCAAGTTGACGTTTGACATTCAAACGCTCATTTCCACCCTAAACCGACGTTTGACATTCAAACGCTCAGTCCTGTCTTCGGACATCAAATCACAAATCCGTCTCCCGACGTCAAAATTCCCATTGGTTTTCACCAACGTTTACTTCCCCGGCCGCCAGTCGTAAGCCCGAGAGTCCCACTTCAGCGGCCATCATGGTAAGCCCGCACAACAATCCCTCTTCGGCCATCAAGGTAAGCCCGAACGCTCATCCCCAGCAGGATTCTAAAGAAGAAACGTCAATCAACCCTCTCAGTTCCTAACTGACCCCGTCAGCACTCTTGGCGCTTCTCCCCAGCAATGTGTCGGTCTCTCCCGAGACCACATCCCGTTCCTAACCCCATCGTTGGAACGTCACTTCTTCCGTGTTGTTAATAACGCCAGTTTAACACAACCATTCCCATCATTGCCACCCTATCCCCGGCAGATAAACCTGGCAGCAGCAATAAGCCCAGTACCCAAGGCACGAATGCCTTCATATCAGGATAAGCGTATCCTTGCCAACTCCGGTCTGAGGCGCCACACGCCCTCGTGTGATTCAGCAACTCCGGTCTGAGGCGCCGCACGCCCTCGTATGATTTAGCAACTCCGGTCTGAGGCGCCACACGCCTCGTAAGTTTCGTAAATCTTAGGTTCGTACGCCTCACAATAGTCTCCATTCAGTTCCGATGCCTCGCAATGGTCTCACTTAGGTTCAGACGCCTCACAATAGTCTCCATTCAGGTTCGAATGCCTCGCAATGGTCTCACTTAGGTTCAGACGCCTCACAATAGTCTCCATTCAGGTTCGGATGCCTCGCAATGGTCTCACTTAGGTTCAGACGCCTCACAATAGTCTCCATTCAGGTTCGTATGCCTCGCAATGGTCTCACTTAGGTTCAGACGCCTCACAATAGTCTCCATTCGGGTTCGATGCCTCGCAATGGTCTCACTTAGGTTCGTACACCTCACAATAGTCTCCATTCAGGTTCGGATGCCTCGCAATGGTCTCACTTAGGTTCAGATGCCTCACAATAGTCTCCATTCAGGTTCAGATGACTCGCAATGGTCTCACTTAGGTTCAGATGCCTCACAATAGTCTCCATTCAGGTTTGGATGCCTCGCAATGGTCCCATTTAGGTTCGTACGCCTTCAAATAGTCTCCCTCGGGTTTAGACGCCTCCAAAATGCTTCTCTCAGACGAACTCCTCCAAATCATTCCCCACGTGTCGAGGCCCCTACCAATTTCCTCACACCCGTGAACTACGATCGACTTGATTCCCACTCGGGATACGTAGGAATCCTTTCGCTAAGGGTCCAGCCATTTGACCGCCCAGGTCTCTCCATAATGCATCCCGATTTGGATCCTTATCTTTTTCAACGACCCCACCTCCTTCGGAGGAGACGTCGCTAAGGGGATAACTGTAAGTACCCAAATCCGGATCATCAAAATCCGTTAAAAGTTAACCGGAACCCGTTAAGTTCCCCGTTCTCGAGTCAACGAGACATCCCGGGACTGCCCCGTGCATCCCGACATCAAAGCGTACTCAACACACGTTATCCCATGTAAAAGTATTGCTTTCCCGAAAACGTACTTTTCGGGGTCTTCCGGATTAGATTTCCCATTTTCGAGCGTCTCGACCTTCCGGAGGTCATAACTCCCTCATACGAACTCCGTTTTGGGCCCACCACATATCAAATCGAACGCGAGAACAAGATCTACGCAGGTAACTTATTTAAATCAGGAAATATAGACAATTTCAGGAACAGTCCGGTCGGATTCTTTCTGCAGTTTAAATACGTGTCCAAGACGTGTCAAACTCAAGGCCAAATGACCAAAATATCCCCAAATTCAGTCCAAGTCCGGCCGGACTCTTTCTGCCGGACAGAAAACCATCAGGTTAAGCTTTCTTTCTTCCTCACTAAGCAAGCAAACTTAACCTCCAAGTTTCTCCTCCCTCCTCCAAGTTTTTTACCCTATAAATACTCCCCCCTCCTTCATAAATCATACACCTTTTTCCTCCTCTCTCCACCCCAAGCTTCAAAGCTTGTCTTTCTTCCGCTCTTCGGGGGCCCTCGTGTTACTCGTCGGCGGAATTCTCTACTCTTCGGGGGCCCTCGTGCTACTCGTCGGTAGATTCTGATCGTAGGCTAAACCGACACAAGTCGAAACGCTGCCCAAATCCCTAGATTTCTAAACACCAAATAAAAGGGGAAACTCTGCCCAAACACTTCCGAAACACCTTTCAAACACCTTTCCGTATCCCGTATACGCCCACCGAGCCAAAGGAGCCGACCCTAGCCATAGGTAGCTCCCTCTCTCACTCTCAAAATGTAGACGCCTCCGTCTAACGGGGTCCGATACGTTTTAGCCCCTCGATCCTCTTCTCTTCCCATAAGAGAAGTAATCACGGGTTAAAACGGCGTTCCGACCCCGTTTCGTTTACTTTTTATGTCATTTACCATTCTGTAAGTACCCAAATCTGGCTCATGCCTTCCGGTTAATTTTCCCGACATTTCGGTAAATTTCCCGGTAATTCCCCGGACCTTCCTAGTGTTCCGGAAATGTCCTGGAACAGTCCAAATTTAAATTAGGGCTGTAAGGAGCCTTCCTAATTAAGAAAACACGTTTTTCTTAATTAGGGGGAAGCTTCTAGAATGATGCCACCTTGCATGGTTCTAGAATGCTGAGTCATAATGGATAAGACCGCACGGCCTCATTTGCAAAGGGCCTGCAGCCGCACGGCTTCATTAGCCTTATCCAGACTGCCTATAAATAGAGCCCTCCTCTACCCATTTTGATCATCAACAAGAAGCATAATACTCTCATAATACGAAGAAGATCCCCCAAGGAGCTGCTGGAAGTCCAAAAAGGTGAAGAAGAAGCTCAAGAAGCCATCTCCCTCCTCCTTGAAGACCCAAGAAGAACCTCTCCTCCTAGCTCCGTCCGAAGAAGCGAAGGAAACGATTGGTAACCTCGCACGCCCTAACCTTGCATTTTAATTGATATACTTGCTCATTGCATTCATATATCTTGCTTGGGACTTGGCATTTATTCATAAAGATCATATCTTTATCACCCCCTTTCCCCTTTGCATGCATTAAGACCTCATTTGTCATAAAAATGTAGTCTTTTTCATAAAGGTGCATCCTTTGCACCTAAAATCCCTATTTTCCAATAAAAATGTCATCTTTATGCATCATTTGCATATAAAGATCAAATCTTTTTCAATGAAAACGCATCCTTTGCATCAAAACCCCTTTTTCAATGCATCATTTGCATAAAAATCAAATCTTTATGCATCATTTGCATAAAGATCATTTCTTTGAACCAAATGCATCATTTGCAACCTAAAAATGTCATCTTTTCATTAAAGAGTCATTTTTTATCATGCATTTCCCCTTTCCCCCAACCTTGGAACGGACCGGTGTAAAAGTTCTCATCTTTGCATCGTTTCTTCCATTAAAGGTTCATGATTTCTTTAGGAAAAGGATAACCTTGAACCCTATATCTCCGATTATCGCTTAAGAATGAGTATGAAGCCTTTATACGAGCTCGACCGTCTTAAAGCGTAGGATTGATGGGCTAAGGACATTCCTTCCTAAAGAACCTCATCTTTGACCCAAAAGAGTCATTCTCTCGATCACGCAAGTCCCGAGGGTCCCGAGGCTTAAAAATGCGATGATCATAAGTCATAAGATGAGGACGGGATCATAATCCCAAATACATAAATTCCAAGGAATCCCGAGCGACAACCAACAAATGGTTTGTACGTCCGGAAGATAACTTGGGACATTCCCCCCCCTTTATTTTCAAACACATGCACACAAAGAAAGCACGCAAGCAAACACGATTAATGAAATCTAGGGAGACTTGCTCCGGCAAGGCACTTTGGGTGAACGCCAAACGTTCTTCCCAAGGGGTAACTTAACCTCCGAACCCATAAAACCTTTTTCAAAGTTTTGAGGTAATCAAAATGGCGTGGCGACTCCGTTTTTCAAATAACTCGGATGTCTTCAAACTCGCGTGAATTCCAATAAACAAAAATTTTGGGCACACATTCACAGTTTGGCGACTCCGCTGGGGATCATCCCAAAGGAGAAAAGCTTTATTTTCAAAACAAAAGTCGATACTTGGTATATAGGTGGACCCCACTTACCCTTCCTGTATCGCTCCCTAACTCGGGGCTTGGGATAACAAGGTGGTTTAACAATCCCACGTACCAGTATCCCTTTTTGAAAAAAAAAAATTTTTGAAAAAAATACAAAAAGCTTTTCCCTTTGAGCGGGTTAGACTCCCATCGCCGATTTCATTAATCGTGCTTGCTTTCTTTTACCATGCATTGCATCATTTGCATCTTGGAATCTGTGCATACTTTGAACGGGAAACAACCCGAAAAATAGCAAAAGGAGTGGAACTGGAAAATTGATCCATGCGATCGTACGGCTAATCCTCATAGGATTCGACCATACGACCTCGGTGGCAATTCCACCGGGAAAAATCATGGTTAATCTGGCGAGTCCTAGCGGCTTGGGGCTATTCAGCTCCATGGCTGGGGCTCCCGAGAAAATTTACGTGCTTATGTGTTGCATTTTCCCCGTCCCGAAAATCATTCCTTTAAAACACATTTATGAAAATCTCTATTTTAACTCAAAAAGGAACATTTTTAGGAGACCGCACACTACGCGCACTTTGATATATCTGTACACTTTTGCACGCACGTCCCTCAAACCCGAGGTGGTTCAGTGCGATCACGGACGGCCTTACGATGCTCCGGGCGCGCACGGAATCATCCCAACCTCCCCATGGCGGCCGGTGTCGACCAATGCACGGTCCGTGTCACACGTTTCAAAAATCCGTGACTTTTGGTTGGTTTTGGTCTAGTCCGTGTCATATAGCCCGATTGCATACCCACGTAAAGGTCAAGCCTTAGCTCATAACGGAAGCCAAGATTTTCGCTCAAGCGAAATTACGCCAAAATTCCGACAAGGAAAAATCGGTGGGATCTTGACTCAGGCATTGACTATTGACCTTGACCCGCACGGAATGCGTAAAAGTCAAGACCAAGTCTTTGCCAAAATAAAAGATCTTTCGCTCAGCGAAGCTCTGCCAAAATTCCGACAAGGAAAAATTGGCAAGATCTTGACCGGCATTGACTTCGATTCCGACTCGCGCCTTTGCGTATGCAACGAAGTTCAATGTGACCTTTGTGTCATCCGGCTTTTGCCGCCCGACCCATGCCTATTATATTCTCGGACATTACCGAAAGTCAAAAACCGTCATTCGCTCAAGCGAAACTCTGTCAAAGATCCGTCGAGGCGGAGAGACGAGACTTTCACGGTATTGCCTTGACTATAATCCGCATCGCTCGTGCGTTGAAAGGTCCTATGACCCGCTAGACCCGATAGGAGCGTTCTTTACTCTCGGTCGGTGGGATCCGCGTGCCCTATAGGACCCTCGCCGGGCTGTCCACCTGGGAGGTCGAAATACGGGTGGAATACGAGGGGCTTATAGACGTAGTGACGGAACCCGGCGATCCGGGATCTAGAGTAGTTGTGAAAAAGAAGGGCGAGAACCCTTTTCCAACCAAATAGATATTAATAAAAGACAACTGTTTTAAGTAAACTTGAAGATTCTAATTTGCATATTGCACAGGCCTTCGGACCTAAACACCTACCCCGAGTCTAAACCTTTCCTATCCCTTTCCCGCAGCGAGAAAGAAGTGGGTGAGAACAGGGTCGGCGACTTGTTAGCGCGAGAATCCTCGGACGGTTCGCGAGAATCCTCGGTTTCATCGGTTCGGAGAGTCGAGAATGACCGATTTGACGAAACTTGATCTTTGGTTTGGGTAACCGAGATGACTAGGGAAGAAGAGCTAGCCTATAACCAATGCCCTCCCCATCTTCATATAACCCATTACCAAAGAATGTCCTTTCTCGAGTCTTATCCAATACCTCAGTACATTAGGGTCCCGACACCCTCGCTTCCTCTAAATCCCTCCATGGGACCCTTTTCCTCCTTTCGGCCCGAGCCAAATTTCCCTACCTTGGAATCCCGGTGCAGTTTGACCTTTCCAATTTTGTCAACGCTGTGAATTTGCCTACCTCTCGAGATAGCTACGGCGAAGAGTCGGTCGGGAATGAGAATAGGAATGGGTGGATTCTACGGTGATGATGACGGTTCGGTAGAAGGAATGGACTTGGAGCCTACGGAAGTGAAACCCGAAGGGCAAGATGAGAGCGAAAGCCACGGACACTGGAACAGGGGATGAAATCACTTCAAAGTGTGTGCGGCCTATGCAAAGGCTCGGAGAAGGATGAGGTAGTGTATGAGTCCTATATCCTAGAGTTCAATACTCCGTACAAGGACTTGGTAGGTGAATGGAGAGACTTGATCGAAGCTTTAGCCAAAAGAGGAAGTGGGCTCCTCCCACCGATCTAGAACATGTAAGTGTCGCCGAAGCCAAACTCTCATCGGGAAGGGTAGACTCTATCACGGTGTTAGTAGTCACTCCTGAAACTTGGTACGAAGAAGAATGTATGGATGCCTTGGAAAGAGTCACGAGTTTAGAGGCGACCCCGGTCCCCTTTATGTCCTACGATGATAATGATGTCTTCCTGGTAATCCCTAAGCCCGAGGAAGAGTCGAGATACCCCTCGTATGGCGTCAAGTATCCCGACACGCTTTTGCCCTCATTGGTCATAAGAGCCAAGACGAAAGTTCCCACGAGAGCTGCGTAGTGACAGCGATGAAGACACGGTCGAAGTGCCGGAAGGGACAATAGAGGAGTGGTTAGCCCGAAGCCAGAAAGCCCGGAAAATATCTCGACGGTAAGGAAAAGGAACCCGCCATGAGGTTTGACCCGCGGAAATCCTTATTGATGATGGAATTTCCCATTTCGGAAAGTGTTTAGCCAATGTCCAAAATGCCGTCAAAGGTTGACCCCCGGGGAAAGAAAAGACATGCTTGACGGTGATGAGGAATGTGATCCTACTCTGTTAAAGAAGTTGCTAGGATCGGATGAGAAAGCCATTTGCCAAGCTCCAAAATCCGGAAGTGATAATTCTTGTTGCATCTTGACTTTGAAAAGTTTGAATGAGGCGTGAAAGCTTTAAACGGAGAATGTGAAAAGGTCAAAAAGCCGGTAACACAGGACCCCGGTCGGGAAGCCGCCTATGCTTCCGGCAGCGCCGTCAATCGAGATCAATCGGCGAAATTGGCCATACGCCGGTAAGAATCCGCCTCGACTTTGAAAGAATTGACGAGAATCCTCCGGTAGGAATGATGACCAAGGAAAATCCAATGTCTATGTGATGACTCGATGCAGACGAGATGAGTATTGAGCGGCCTAGGGGTGACAAAAGGAATGCCGTCTCGGAACCAAAGACGAGATAAAAGACCTTATAAGCTAGAAGCGAGAAAAGCGACTACGATAAGGAGGATCCGATCCTAACTCGGTTGAAGTGTACCCAAGCCAATATCTCCTTATGGTCCTGTTAACCTCTTCATACCCTCATAAGTTGAAACTAGAAGAAAGTTTGGCCAAGACCATGGTGCCCATAGATGTCACCCACGATGAGGTCGTCCAAATGATTGGAAATATCCACTATGGAAACATCATTACCTTCACTGAATTGGACACGCCAAAGTATGGGGCTAGTCACAACGAACCTCTTTACATCACGGTCCGGTTAGAAGAGCGTCGATTGCCACGAGTACTAGTTGACGGGGGTGCAATGAATGTCTTGCCGGCTAAGATGATGGATTTATTGGATGCGAAGCCAACGGACTTAAAGCCTTCTAGTCGAGACTATTAAGGCCTATGACTCCCTTTGCACGGTCGGTTTTGGGGATCGCCACTCTCAAGATGTGGTTCGGAAAAAAGGTCATGGATGTTGATTTTCAAGTTATTGACATTCCAATTTCATTTCTTGCCTTCTTTGGGACGGCCTTGGATCCACCGGATAAACGGGGTAGCCTCTACTTTACATCGGTGCGTCAAATTTCGGTCGAGTGATGGAACTATCACCACCATTTATGGGGACAGGTGTCACGATAGAAGGAACCGGCAAGGGGACATCCCGATATTGGAAATCAAGCATGATGATGAAGGGTTAGCATTGACCGGATTCTCCGTAGCTTCTTCCAAGGCACAAGTGTGTTGCACGACCTCACCACTACTTAGATAAAATCCCTCCTGCCATGAGAATGATGCGAAAAATGAGCTATCTTAGGGACTTGGATTGGGTAGAAGACTTCAAGGTCGTAACACCATCATTGATGTGAAGGAAGCGAGACTACCGAGATATGGCTTGGGGTACAAACCAAACTCTCGGGATGCCGGAAAAGCTAAAGGCAAGAAAGGTGAAGGGATCCGGCTCCATCCTTACGGTCTGTCTCGACCCATTACTTTATAAAAGGAGGGACACAATATGATGAAAGTGATCGCCGGATCTCCTTGCGAGAAAACCCTTCTAGAGAACCTTGAGAAAGTTAGGGGAAAGCCGGCCAATCCCGTTCGAAGAATGTTCCTTGATTTGCCGAGATATCCACAGGGCTACCACTACCGTTCGAGAATGAGTACGTCTTCAAAGGAAATCCGGCCGGTGTCAAAGGTCGGCATCGGGACAATGGACTTCTCCGCCTTTGAGTTAGCTCTTCCAAAGATCGAGCCGAGATAGAAAGGCCCGGCGGTGAAAGACGATCGAGTGGGGTTTGCAAGAGTTGTTTGACGAAGAAGCACAAATCCCGAGACTTGATCGACTTCGATTCGAGATGATGAGATAGTTGCCGTTATTGGAGACGATGGTGAAAGTCATTTTGATCCTCGCACTTTGGTGACTAAGACGAAATGCCATTGAAGAATTGGGAGACATTCTCGGGGCCGATAGCCGGATCGACGGCAAATGATCACGGAGCTTGGATTGGTACCCCGTCCTCCTCGGCCGGTCGTGTCAAACACCTGTTGTCTATTCGGTTGAGTCGGGAATCTTGAATTCCGGTCCTCGAGAGTCATCAGAAGGCCTCACGCACGAGGATTATGAAAAATGTAATCGATGTCATCTTTCCCCTTATCTTGAATGAAATGACAAATCTTTACGATTATCCTCTTATTGCCAACTTAACAAATGATAAATTAACTCAAAACTTAACAACGAGTTAATAATGAATCATTTGAACAAGATGCAAACACACTAAACGAACAATACATTAAAGAAATCTTTAAGCGGGTTTGAAAAAGAGGAAAACCGGGCCCAAGTGCCGAGGAGGTTTTGATAAGTGTGAACTTAGGTACTATTGAGGAACCTAAAGAGACACGGATTGGAAGCTTCTTCCGGGGGTTGAAAGGGACAGATTGATTGAAATTTGCTTTCGAGAGAATACGTCGACGTGTTTGCATGGTCATACAAAGATATGCGGGGGCTAGACAGGTTCGATAGTAGAGCACGAGAATCCCTCTAGCACCGGATGCCAAGCCGGTAAAGCGAGCGAGAAAGATCAAGCCGGAATGGTCTCTACGAGGTCAAAGAAGAAATTGAGAAGCTCTTTGCGGGTAGGATTCATCGAGTCATTGAATACCCGACATGGTTGTCCAACATCGTGGCCAGTAACCAAGGCCGATGGGAAGGTGCGGCTTTGTGTGGATTTAGAGATGCGAACAAGGCCGGCCCCAAAGACGACTACCCTACGCAAACATAGACATCTGGTGGACTCCACTTTGCCAACTACGAAGTCAAATCCTTCGTTGATGGTTTTGCGAGCTACAACCGGATCAAGATGGCCGAGGAAGACCAAGAAAAGACGGCCTTCACCACACCGTGGGAACCTGCTTGTTATACGGTAATGCCATTCGGGCTCAAGAATGCGGGGCTACTTACGAAAGGCGGCGGCCGCACTTTTCATGACATGATCCACAAGGAGATTGAGGTCTACGTAGACGACATGATAATCACTCCAAAGGAGAAGGTGGGCGGCACTTTGTTGACCTACGAAAATTCTTTGAGAGGTTGAGACGGCATTCCATGAGACTAAACCTGCCAAATGCACCTTCGGAGTGACAAGGGAAAAGTGCTCGGGTACATGGTCACGGAGCGAGGTATAGAAGTTGACCCCGAAAGATCAAAGCTATCATGGATATGAGGCCACCTCAAACCAGGACGAAGTCAAAAGCTTCATGGGAAAATTGCGGTACATCGGCCGTTTTGTCAATCGGTTGACCACTATGTGCGAGCCCATCTTCAAGCTCATGAAGAAGAATGTGGACACGAGAATGGGCCAGAAAAAGAATGCCAAGACGCCTTTGACCGGATCAAGGCATACTTAGTGCATCCCCGGTACTATGCCCCCACATAGACGAAGCCTCTTACGCTCTATCTAAGCATCCTGAACACGGCGGTTGGGGCTATGCTTGCTCAAGAGAAGAAAGACTCTCGGGTAGAAAATGCCATTTACTTTGTCGGTAGGAAGCTACGGGGAGTGAGCTCAATTATTCGGCGTGTGAAAAGACATGCGGGAGGCGAGTGCAGGTAGTCGGCAAGTTGAAGCATTATATGCGAAGCCCACCACTGTGAACTTGGTCTCGAAAATGGACCCCATCAAGTACATCTTTGACAAGCCTTCCCTATCGATGCGTCTAGCGAAGTGGTCCTTCTTCTTGGCGAGAATACGACATCAACTATGTGACCGAGAAAGGCCATCAAGGGTCAAGCATTGTCGGATCACCTAGCGAATTTCCCCGATAATGAAGACGAGAGGGCACGAACCCCAATTTCCGAGATGAAGGGATCTTTGCGGTTGAGCACGAAAATAGATGGCGGTTGTTCTTTGACGGAGCCGCTAACAAAAGAGGAAATGGTGTAGGAATGCTATTGGTCGATCCGAAAGATGAGCATACCCCATAGCCCTCAAGTTGAACTTTCTGCCACGAACAATGCCGCCGAGTATGAAGCTGCATTCTTTGGTTTGGAGGCCGCCTTAGAAAGAAATGTCAAGGAGCTCGAAGTTTACGGAGACTCGGCCACGATCATCAACCAAGTCTCCAACAAGTGGAAGGCTGTAGACCCTAATCTGCAACGGTATCATGCCCGTATGGAGGAGTTATTTGGACGGTTCAGAAGTAACTTTCCACTACTTGCCGAGGAAAAGAGCAGTTCGCGAGATGCTCTAGCTACTCTAGCCTCATTGGTAGAGATCCCAGGAAAAGCCATAAAGCCCTTGAGTGGGTAGAAGAGAAGCCCCGACTTTACATTTGTGAAGTGGACACAGGACCCGAGCCTATAAAGGAACCTTGGTACAATCAGTTACCAATTCCTCGAGACGGAGAGTCGGCTTTCGGAGACGAAGAAGGTAGACCAAAAGAAGGAGTCGAGCCAAAAGCTTGCAAGCCACGAAAAGGTTGGCTTCTCGGTACGTCATTCTAGGAGGCAACCTATACAAGAAGCGGTATCAAGGACCACTCCTCTTATGTGTCACTCAAGAAAGAGCCGAGAGAGTTGATGGCCAAAGAAATCCACAATGGTCCCTGCGGTCCTCACATGAATGCGAGCCACGATGCAAGTGATCCTCGAGAATGGGTTACTCTTGGATCTCCATGGAAAGCAGGCTGCGTTCGGCACGTCCGAACTGCGACAAATGCCGGCGGTTTGCCAACCTCAACCATCTCCCACCTCATGACACATGCTTGCATGGCGACTCCTTGGCCGTTTGCAACTTGGGGCATTGACGTGATAGGGAAAATATCCCGGCGGGAAGCAATGGGCACGAGTTCGTGTTGGTGGCCATTGACTACTTCACCAAGTGGGTAGAGGCCAAGTCCTACAAGGTCCTCACTTCCGAGAAAAGTGGCCCGGTTCATCAAAGAAAACATAATGTGCGAGATATGGGGTGCCCAGCGAGATCATTTCGATAATGGGTCACACTTCGAAGGAGGCTGCGATAGGCTAGCTGTCGAGTCGAGTTACTCGCCACAAGTCGTCCCCGTCTGGACCTCGAAACCAATGGAGCCGTGGAAGCTGCTAATAAGACACTCGAGCGGATCATCAGGAAGATGGCCACCCGTGGTCGTGATTGGCCCGAAAAGGCGCACCTAGCACTCTGGGGCTACGAACGTCTGTCGGAACGGCCCACGGGAGAAACTCCTTTTGCCCTAACTTACGGGATGGAAGCGGTGTTACCGGTGGAGTTGGAAATCCCGTCATTAAGGGTCCTCTGGAAAACGGTGTCAATGAAGTGGAATGGTTGCGCGGCCGGCATGATGAATTAGCCACCTTGACGAGAGAAGGCTAAAAGCCATGGAACACACCCGAGCCTACCGGAGGCGAATGGCGGAGCGTTTGATAAAAGGTCGAGGCCGGAGACATCAAAGAGGGCGACTTGGTCTTTGAAAGTAAAGCCCCTACCGAGAGGCAACCCCACAGGAAAATGGGAACCCGTCTGGATCGGCCCTTATGTGGTGCGAAAATGCGTCGGGAGGAGCAATGAAGCTTGCGAGACTTGGATGGCAATCCCTTTGTCCACCCGGTCAACGGTGATAAACTCCGAAGATACTATGTACGATAAAAAAAAATAATAAAAAAAAAAAAAAAAAAAAAGAAAAAAATCTTAGTGCAAAAAGAGTAATGCCCGGCTAAGTGAAGACCCCAAAAAGGGCGGTCTAGGCAAAAGACGGGGTTGCACATATAAAAAAAAAAAAAAAAAAAAAAAAAAAGAAAAAAATCTTAGTGCAAAAAGAGTAATGCCCGGCTAAGTGAAAACCCCAAAAAGGGCGGTCTAGGCAAAAGACGAGTGCACATAAAAAAATTTTTAGTTCACCGAGAATGAACTACGAAGACTGAGCCCCTTAGCCTTTCTTGTAAAAGGGGAACGTGGCGGCCATATATGGTTCGGTCTAAACAATAAAAAGGACGATTAAGTTTCCATGAAATGTGTCCTAAACAATAAAAGGGACAATTAAGCTTCCATGAAGTGCGTCCTAAAAAATAGTAAAGGGTATTTCAGTTTTCATAAAACGGGTCCCAATCAATAAAGGCATTTGAATTTCCATGAAATGTGTCTTGATTAATTTTTAAAATAATATTTCTTGTTCATTACAAGTTAAAAACTTCTTGATGAGTTCAAGCACGGTCTACCTCTTAACTCTGCTAACTTTGCTAAAAAGATCTAAAATACAACAAAATGCCTAAATAAACTAATGTGTTTGCAAATGGCAATAAGAGGATCTTGAGAAAAGACTTGTCGATCGTCATTATTTGAGTCTTCTTCGAGTCTTCTTCCCTTTTCCTCGGCCTCGTCGAGTCTTCTTCCTTTTCTTCTCAATAATGTCGGTATCCCTCATCCCGACCTCTGGTATCCTCACTGGAGCCTCTACCCAACCCCGTGTCAATGAGCGCTCTCTCTATACGAGCACGAGTCCGCACCTCCTCCCTCGAGCCTCGGTCAAAGGAGCGACCTCGGACAATCTCTTGTACCGAGCCTCCATATCCACGACCAAGTCACACGATTGGTTATGGCAACTCGCCTTAGCCTCGGTCTCCCTCGAGTCCTACTCGAGTCACGGTCGGCTCCCAATAAAGCTCGACGTCTATCCTCCAAGATAACACAGTCGCTCCCATCTCCCTCTCATACCGGTCCAAGTAGACGGTGGTCAAGATGGTGCTCTTCACGCTCTGAAGATAGCCACAGGTGGGAAAGCGGTATGTGTCCAAGCCCTCGAGAAGAAAGAGAAGGCTGGCTGGATCTCTCATGTCCAATGACACCACCTCCATGGTCCGGATGTCCTCCCAATCACTCAATGGCTCTGTAAAGCCCCAAAGCTGCTGGATACCAAGCGGGGTATGTAGAAGGATGACCGGCGAGAATCACGGAACCCTCGCGGCATAAGACTCACTGAAATATCCTCTGATGCGCAACCTCCAATGTGGTATCCACCAACGGATGTCCGAAGTGGATAGCCTAGCCATCATCGGCTCGGCTACCACTGTTCTGTTGCCTAGGTGCACCTCTCGAAATCACCCAAGGGCACCGAGTCGGCAAAGCCCCAGGCAAAGCCAGGAGCCTCTCCTGCGGCCACAAAGTCAACATAGCCGGACTCCGGACCTCATGAAACGGTCTCCCGAGCCATCCTATCAATCCCATGAAATGTCTCTCCCAAAACCGGCGGGACAATATCCTTCCCGGCCACTGCGAGTCTACGACCATGTCCAAGAGACCACTATGTGAATCCCACGGACTCGGCGGTGAACAAAATAGAGAATACGCGAGAGAATGAAAGCATCCATAGCCACTTGTGGTCGCGGCCATATCTGGAGACCCAAACACTGCCGGGATATCGAAAGGTCAATCCTATCAGGGGCTACCATCATCCTCTCGGCCTCTCCCAAAGGAATCTGCGAGAAAAGATGCAAGCTTTACCGTCACCGGCACGTCTCCGATCAGCGGAATAGATATAGCCTCAATCTCGGGACCCCCAATCAAGGCTCACGAAGTCTTCGTGCGTTGGGACGATTTCGTTGTAAGAGAAGCAGTAAACATGTCTCCGGACATCCCGAGAACTTTCTTTGCGGCTCTCAACGGATCCCAATCGGGCGGGAGATCCCTCAAATGCCATAAAGACTTGATCTTGAAGGAAGAATCAAGCGGCCCCTTGTGATTTTGGAAGTTATATCTCGCCCAAGATTGAAGACCGGATAGAAAATGGTCTCGTCTCCCCCTTTGCAATCTAACGGGATTCTCCATCGCAAAATGATCAAAGATGGTGCTTTTAGGTCCAAAATATGCTCTGGGAACAATTGGGACAAGTCTAGAGTGAAAATGAAATGAAATGGCCAAGCCTTGCTTTTATTCAGAAAATAACCGGCTCGAGACAGGCGCTAGCCGCACGGCTACATTTTGCCCTCAAGGCCATGCCGCACGGCTACATTAGCCCTCTGCGAAAAATTCTGCGGCAACCAAGATTGCTGCCCAAGGGAGTTTTCACCCCACTTTTTCAACCAAAACACTGTACAAAAAACATATCCGAAGCCATTCAAGCATTTATACACCATTATAAATCATTTTGGCCCATTTTCAGCCCCAATTCCAAGCAAAAAAGTCGCCCCAAGGCTCAGATAATATGCAAATTGAAAAAGCATGAATTAGAAAAGCAATTAAAACATAAATACAATGTTTTCGCCCCATCGGCGCCCAAATAAAGCAAAAAATAAACAAAGTGTGCATAAAAATTGTAAATTGTTTGTTTTTGTTCCAAATCTACTCTAGAGACCTCCTAGGCCTCCGATTCTTCTTCCTCTTCATCGTTGCTCGGCTCGTAAATGCTAGCCTCCCTCATCGGAGTCCTCACAGTCGCTCACATCGAGATAGATGGACATTATCGTGCCCATACTCGGCCAGTGCTCCCGAATGTCGGCGTTGGGTCCCCGCCCGAGGCATAGCCTTTGGAAGAGTACTCCGAGGCCGATGAGGTAGGCAGCTGTGCCCCCGACGTGCCGTCTCTTGCGCCCGAGCTCCTGTGCATCAGCTGCCGCCTTCGAAGCGCGAGCCGGCTTCCTCGAAGAGGCCGGCACATGTCCTTCCGGCCCTATTACGCACGACCGGCCTATCGTAAGTGCGAGCTGGAACACGAGAAAAAAAAAAGAAAAATCTCGAAAATCTCGAGAAAATAGCAAAAAAGCGAGAAAATGCGAAAGCTAAAAAGGGAATAAGACCCTAAGAGTACACTTACGGTGCTATCGGGCGGCAAGGTGTCTTGGGGCTCCCTAGCATCGGGGACGGTATCCTCATCCTCCTCGGCACTCCATGGACCACGTAGGACAAATGTGCGGGAGGGATCGGCGGGTCGATAGGCTCATCCTCCCCATATCCACGAGTGACCGCCGGCTTCACTAGCTTACGTGGCGTCCTCGGGCGGCTGCTCCACAAACACGGCGTAGGGGTGTCCATGTCGAAGTACTCCTCCGCGGCCACGCACCGCACAGTACCTAGCAATCTCATCCTGCGGCCGAGTCCACAGGCTGCGGCATCCGTCTTGGAGGGTCGAAGGAGTAATGGCATCTAGTGGGGAACATGACCATCTTTGCCTCGAGAAGCGGTCCCCGGATAAATGACATCACATGTCGGCCACAGTGAGCCACCTCCTCTGCCTCGTCACCTCAATGGCATCTCCCGGCCAAGATCTCTGGATACACCCCGGGGTAGAAGTCCACTCCGTCGTGCCCATCCCTATTGATGACCGGCCTCACCATTTTGTAGTCGAAGGTAATCGGGTCTTCCCAGTGAATTTATCTCTCGCATCTCCCCTCCGGCGAACCATAGCGGGGAAGATGGTGACATCACTCTGCTGGTTCCAAGGGAAGAACCCGATCACCTCGCAAAACCAGGCCTGCATGTTCAAAACATCAAAAGGTCATTTTCTCTCTCATAAAAGTCTCAAGACGGGGAAAAGAAAAGAAAAGAAAAAAAAAAAAAAGGAGACTACCTCGAGGGCAAAAGAAAAGCGAGTCCATCGAAGCGGCCTTGTTCATTGTACATGTCCAACGAGAAGTAGAGCTCCGCCAATCCGGCCTCTCCCCAAGAGACCGTCCCTATCCCATCAACATCCTCCCGAGAGAGTCGAGGAGGCAAGTCATAGCTATCGTCCCGAGAATTGGCAAAGATGGTGGCCGATAGCATCAACCATATGAATGCTCTAGCCAGTTCTTTGGCGGTCACATCATTAGCGGCAAAATTACGCATGCTAGTACGGGCGCCACCTCGACATTCCGTGTCTCCATCCCGGCCCCTTCGGAATCGGCTCAAACCCGACCAAAGCACTGAAACTCCTCGGCGGTAATATGGTCCCTCCAAGTCACGGGCCTCCCGGTGAGCTGTAAGCCCGTAATAGCGGTGAAATCGGCGGGAGTCACTGTCGGCTCTCCCGGCTCGGGTGAAAGCTATGTGTCTTGTCCCACGGAACTCGGAAAGGGCTGGACCCGAGCCCTTGCTCTTAGAGGTGATGTGGACACCCCTTGATAGCCTCTACAAATGCATCCAAGCCGGTAGCCCTCACCAGTTGCTTGGGATTTGCCCCATCCTTCTCAAAATCTGGCATCCTCTGCCAAAGCTTGACCGCTATCTCCGACGGTCCTCTAGACTTGTTCTCCTGTAGACAAGCACATCAAAAGAAGCGTCAGTCCTTCATATCATTTCAAAAGCATGCATATATTCAAAAGTGCACATATTTTCAAAAGAAAAGCATTCATAAAAGTTTTTCTAGCATGACTTTTGCATCAAAAACGTGTCTTTCATCACTTGAAACGCGTCATTGCTTTCCTAAAGCACAAAATCACAATTTTTTGCACATAAGCATTATTTTTCAAAAAAATGGCATGCATGAATCATTTTCATCTTCCAAAATCATGTTTTCTCATTGAAAATCAGAATTTTGACCTAGTTCTAGCACAAGGCAAGAACTCCGTCTCATATTTTGAAAAAAAAAAAAATTCTTACTTCATTTTGCGAGAAAAAAGTGAGTCATTCTCATAATTTCTGTCAAATAAAATTGCACATTGCATATTCTTAGCCTCATAGGTTGTTCATGCATCTCAAAATCATTCAAAAAATCATTCAAAATCCTATAATTCGGGTCAAGCCCTAAATCATTCAAAAATTCAAGCAAAATCATCGGATTTGAGCAAAATGAGAATGCTTACCCCAACCGATCGCGGGTTCGTCGATTTGTGCTCCCTCCTCCCGGATAAAGCTCAGATGGAGGCGTAAGGAAGTCATACTTCCTCTCCGTCCTCACGAACTCCTTCCTCCTCCTTCTCGCGGCCGCCGAGATGTTTCTCCTCGCTTGCCTTGGTATGGGATTGCCCTCCGGATCCATTTCAAATCAAAGGGAAGCAAAAGGGGTTGAAGAATTTCGAAAATTCTCTCTCTCTTCTCTCTCTCTCGGCTGAAGTGGGCGGCAATGGTGCCCGATGCCCGTTCAAAACCGATTTTAAATAATGCGGAAAAAACGGGCTTCTAGCCGTACGGCTTCTTTTTCTCCATCTCATGCGGGCGGCTTCATTCGCTACGAGCATAAATTACAATCCTGCCCTGGACCTTCCACTTGGGCATGCAATTTCCGTTATCTTTTAACCAAGATAACATCTTTTGAAAATATCCCTTATCTCTTTAGCAATCAAGCTTTATTCCCGGATCGCCTCAGATTAATTCCGTTATAACGGGATAACACTAGGTGACAACCTCCGAATTGTCGAGAACTCTAAACTTGTGCTACCTCTATCATGCGAATAGTGACGTATGCCCAAGTCATTCCAACTTGTGCTACCTCTATCCGCGAATAGTGACGTATGCCCAAGTCATTCCAACTTGTGCTACCTCTATCCGCGAATAGTGACGTATGCCCAAGTCATTCCAACTTGTGCTACCTCTATCCGCGAATAGTGACGTATGCCCAAGTCATTCCAACTTGTGCTACCTCTATCCGTGAATAGTGACGTATGCCCAAGTCATTCCAACTTGTGCTACCTCTATCCGCGAATAGTGACGTATGCCCAAGTCATTCCAACTTGTGCTACCTCTATCCACGAATAGTGACGTATGCCCAAGTCATTCCAACTTGTGCTACCTCTATCCGCGAATAGTGACGTATGCCCAAGTCATTCCAACTTGTGCTACCTCTATCCGCGAATAGTGACGTATGCCCAAGTCATTCCAACTTGTGCTACCTCTATCCACGAATAGTGACGTATGCCCAAGTCATTCCAACTTGTGCTACCTCTATCCGCGAATAGTGACGTATGCCCAAGTCATTCCAACTTGTGCTACCTCTGTCATGCGAATAGTGACGTATGCCCAAGTCATTTCAACTTGTGATACCTCTATCCGCGAATAGTGACGTACGCTCAAGTTTCCCAACTTAAGTTACCTCTATCTCCGTCATAAAGAGACAGTGACGTAAGCTCTAGCTTCCTCGGGTGTGACCTCCGAATTGTCAAAATCTCAAGGATCCTAGACATCGTTCCTAACTATCTAGTGATGCTTGAACTACGATCAAGGCTTGATTCCTCTGGGATACGTAGGTAGCCTTTTATAAAAGGTTCAGCCATTCGACCACTTTGGTCACCCTGTTCCTTTGTCACTCCTCAGTGATAAAGCGCCCCCTCATAGAAGTTCAAATATTCGACCACAGGTCACTCCTAGCATGTCCCCGGTAGGATCAATTGCTTGACCTCCTAGGTCATTTTCTCTTCTATGTCCCCAAAGCAAGAGACCGGTTTCTCTTCTTCCTCCCCGGCGGATCCTAATTCCGAACTACGGCTGGCTTGATTCCTCGGGATACGTAGGTAGCCTTCCAAAAGGTTCGGCCACTCGACCACCTTGGTCACCCAATCCGTCTCGGCATTCGCCGAGATCGGATCCTTTTCTATCGACAACCCCACTCGCCTTGCAAGTGACGTTGCCGAGGGCTTCGTAAGTACCCAAATCGGCTCATGCCTTAGGTTAATTTTCCCGACATTTCGGTAAATTTCCGGTAATTCCCGGACCTTCCTAGTGTTAGAATGTCCTGAAGCAGTCCAAATTTAAATTAGGGCTGTAAGGAGCCTTCCTAATTAAGAAAACACGTTTTCTTAATTAGGGAGAAGCTTCTAGAATGATTCCACCTTGCATGGTTCTAGAATGCTTTGAGTCATAATGGATAAGACCGCACGGCCTCATTTGCAAAGGGCTGCGCACGCACGGCTTCATTAGCCTTATCCACCGCCTATAAATAGAGCCCTCCTCTACCCATTTTGATCATCAACAAGAAGCATAATACTCTCATAATACGAAGAAGATCCCCCAGGAGGCTGCTGGAAGTCCAAAAGGTGAAGAAGAAGCTCAAGAAGCCATCTCCCTCCTCCTTGAAGACCCAAGAAGAACCTCTCCTCCTAGCTCCGTCCGAAGAAGCGAAGGAAACGATTGGTAACCTCGCACGCCCTAACCTTGCATTTTAATTGATATACTTGCTCATTGCATTCATATATCTTGCTTGGGACTTGGCATTTATTCATAAAGATCATATCTTTATCACCCCCCTTCCCCTTTGCATGCATTAAGACCTCATTTGTCATAAAAATGTAGTCTTTTTTCATAAAGGTGCATCCTTTGCACCTAAAATCCCTATTTTCCAATAAAAATGTCATCTTTATGCATCATTTGCATATAAAGATCAAATCTTTTTCAATGAAAACGCATCCTTTGCATCAAAACCCCTTTTTCAATGCATCATTTGCATAAAAATCAAATCTTTATGCATCATTTGCATAAAGATCATTTCTTTAAATCAAAAAGCATCATTTGCAACCTAAAAATGTCATCTTTTCATTAAAGAGTCATTTTTTTATCATGCATTCCCCCTTTCCCCAACCTTGGAACGGACCGGTGTAAAAGTTCTCATCTTTGCATCGTTTCTTCCATTAAAGGTTCATGATTTCTTTAGGAAAAGGATAACCTTGAACCCTATATCTCCGATTATCGCTTAAGAATGAGTATGAAGCCTTTATACGAGCTCGACCGTCTTAAAGCGTAGGATTGATGGGCTAAGGACATTCCTTCCTAAAGAACCTCATCTTTGACCCAAAAGAGAGTCATTCTCTCGATCACGCAAGTCCCGAGGGTCCCGAGGCTTAAAAATGCGATGATCATAAGTCATAAGATGAGGACGGGATCATAATCCCAAATACATAAATTCCAAGGAATCCCGAGCGACAACCAACAAATGGTTTGTACGTCCGGAAGATAACTTGGGACATTCCCCCCCTTTATTTTCAAACACATGCACACAAAGAAAGCACGCAAGCAAACACGATTAATGAAATCTAGGGAGACTTGCTCCGGCAAGGCACTTTGGGTGAACGCCAAACGTTCTTCCCAAGGGGTAACTTAACCTCCGAACCCATAAAACCTTTTTTTCAAAGTTTTGAGGTAATCAAAATGGCGTGGCGACTCCGTTTTTCAAATAACTCGGATGTCTTCAAACTCGCGTGAATTCCAATAAACAAAAATTTTGGGCACACATTCACACATTCCGGATCGATCGATCCGTTGATCGTCATTTAATTTCTGTCATTTACAAATCCGAGCCGATTGGCCTCGTTGATCGTCATTTACAATTCCGAGCCGATTGGCCTCGTTGATCGTCATTTACAATTCCGAGCCGATTGGCCTCGTTGATCGTCATTTACAATTCCGAGCCGATTGGCCTCGTTGATCATCATTTACAATTCCGAGCCGATTGGCCTCGTCGATCGTCATTTACGATTCCGGATCGTTTGATTCCGTTGACACTGCTTTAAATACTGTCATTTACAAGTCCGACCCGTTTGGATCGTGATAGTATTTACCTTTCAAAGTCCGAGTCGCAACCCGATTCGTTGATCGCATATCATTTAATACGCATTTTTCCCGTAAAAATCGTTAACAATGTAATGCCCGGTTCAAAACCGGAGTTCGTCCGTCGAACTCTCTTTCAAAAAACGCGCGACATGACGTTTGGCCTCCAAACGCTCATCTTCAAACTAAAAGCCGCCATTTGACACTCAAAATCATTTAATACGCATTTTTCCCGTAAAAATCGTTAACAATGACTCGCCCGGTTCAAAAAACCGGAGTTCGACCTTCGAACTCCTTTTCAAACTCAAAATCGACGTTTGCCACGCAAACGCTCATTTCGAACTCCTTTTCAAACTCAAAATCGACGTTTGCCACGCAAACGCTCATTTCAAACTCAAAATCGACGTTTGCCACGCAAACGCTCTTTTCAACTCAAAACCGACGTTTGTCATTCAAACGCTCGTCTTTTCAAACAAAGTCACCTAATCAACGTTTGTCATTCAAACCAAGATTAAGCTTGTCATTCAAGCCCCCATTTCAAAAGACACACAAACACACACACACACGATTTCGAGAAAGGTAGAAAGACTCGTCATGCGAGGCGTTTCGGGCGATCTCGTAATACTCTACCCGAAACGTAACTTGACCTTCGAACCTAACAATCTCTGGTACTAAAAGCTTTTTACTCGTTTTTGCTGCCAATAAAAATGATCCCCTGTTTTCAAAGCCTTTTCCTATGTTTTTGCTACCAATAAAAACGACACCTTTTCACAATAGCCGTTTCTCAACGTTTGGGCTCAAAATACAAAAACCGCATGGCGACTCCTCATTTTGTTCCTTCCCATGAAGCGAGATCTCAGACACCAACCCCCCGCGAAAGACAACCGCATTTCGCGCCCCCGCGCGAAATCCCGGGTAATTTCAATTGTACTTGGTAAAAACATGTGCATAAGAATTAACATGGTAATTCATGTCCCAAGTCAATGCACACACTTAGCTTAAGCTATAGATTTCTATACCTTTGAAGGATTGAAAAACTTACAATTTGAAAAGTATAGAAATGCATTCAGTGCACTTAAGAAATATGAGTTTAAGTTCAAAGTGCGGTTTAAACTGAATGTTTAAACTTCAATTCAAAAAATATGATTTTAAGTTGAAAAATATTTGACTGAGGTTTAAAACCATAAGAGGTTTCATTGTTCTACAAACAAGCAGTTTGATATGAACAAGGTTTTTGGAACCATGATGCAATTTCCATTAATTCCTCAAGTGGTTACAAAACAGGAATGAAAGAAAATTACAGGGTTACAAAAAAAAGTAAGTTGGACAAAAGAAAATACAATGAGAGTGCGGTCCAACAACAAAAGAGTTTACAAAAAAATACAGAGCAATAGCGGTTTAAGGTTGATGCGGTTCTTGACCTTCTTCTTAGCTGCTGCGGTTGGTTGATCTCAGGGTTCCTGGCAAGATTTGATGCAGAGGTTTCAGACTTCAGGGATTTTCTAATTCTTCTCACCTCATCTGCGGTCCTTCCTTGAGCGGTCACCAATCTCTCTAAGATGTTTGCTTGAGAATCAATCTTGAGATTGGCATCGAAGCGCCTTGGAGTTATCAGATACTTGAGCAGTTAGCTCATCAAATAAGGTGTGAAAGGAGGAGTTCAAAGAATTGTACAAAGTGTGAACCTCCCCCTGAACTGATGCGGTCTGAGTAGAGATAGCTTCAGTCATTGGATCAAGATTCACAAATCACTTGGATGGAGGATTTCGGCTCATTGGCGTGGCTTCAAGTTTTGTGGTGAATCCTAACTTGATATTTTCAAGGCGGTCATTGAATTCATCCTTGACTTCATTCAACTTGGCCATCAAGGCATCATCAAGGGAGTTTGTTTTGATCTCCAGCTGCTCTTTGACATTATCAATTTCCAGGAGGACATTTGCTTCAACCGCATTCAAGGTGGTTTGAAAGTCTTGAGAAGTAGGAGGTTGGGAATTGATGCTTTAAGGAATTCACTTGGAGGGAATCAAAGGCGGTTTTGGTGGAGGTTGCAAGTGGGAAATCATTTCCTTGAGATCGAGAATCTCCAAATGATTGAATTTGAATGACACCTTCGAATAACTCTTTCTTGAATCCTTCAAAGCAAGAATCAGCTGAGGATTTGACAATGTTTGCTAAGTCCTTCTCCCCCTTAATGGCATCAAGCCTCTGAGCAAAACTCTTGAGGGAGTTCCTATGATCAGCCATTTGAAGGGTTTGAGAGGCAATCGAGATGGGATTGAGATTCGTGCAAGCTTACGAAGGGAGCGGTTGGAAGCTTCAAGGGAGGCATTGGATGCGGTCAGTTTAATTATGTGGCCTTGGTTAATGAGAAGTTGGGATTGAATAAGGTTAAGAGTGGAAAGGATTTGGGAGTAGTCAGTGGGTGGAGGAGCGGTTGAAGATGATGGAATATAAGTGAAGGCAGGAGGCGGTTCAGAATAGGTAGGAGGAGCGGTTTGAGGTATTTGTGACAATAGGGTTTGGAAAATGCGTGAGGCGAGGCGTATAAGGGGATGAGGTTTGAGTTGAGATGGGTAGAGTTGGTGGTAAGGTAGATGGGGCGGTTGGGATGGGGGCGGTTGGAAGTGGGGTAGTTGGAATAGAGGTAGTTGGAATTGGAGCGGTTGATATTGTGGTGGTTGGGATTGGCGCGGTTGATAAAGGTGTAGATTGAGTGGGAGCGGTTGATGTAGGGGCGGTTTGGATAGGAATAGAAGTAGTAGGAGGATTTGAGGTGATTGGGTTGGAATGAGTTGAATGGGATTTTTGTGGGGAAGAGATAGGTGATTTAGAAGGGGATTTATGGGTGCGGTTTGATATATGAGGGGATGAATGGTGTGAGGGTGAATTTTGTGGTGAAGGAGTTGGAGTTCTAAGTCTAGAGGTTGAATGGGCTGGGCCTGCTGATGGCTTGGATGTCCATTCAGTGAAGGCTTTGGGATTTGAGGTGGCTTGATTTTGAGGGTTTGAAATTCGGGAAGGGGATGATGAATTTGAATTGGATTGGGAGGAGGATTTATCAAAGTAGGAGGAGGTTTCACCAGGTATCTTGATGTTGGATTTGGCAATGGTGTGAAGGTAGTGTTTCTTTGGAGGGGTTGATTTCTTGGCCATTTGTTTGAACCTCCTCTTCTTGGGATTCTCCCCCTGAGTGGTTGCAGTTTTAGGAGGTGGAGAGGGAGAGAGCGGTTTGGGAGAAAGAGATTTGGAAGGAGAAATGTTTTGGTTAATGAATGGCGAAGAGATTTGAGGTTGGATAGGTGAGGTAGGAGGAGTTGGAGCAGGAGATTTGGTTGGAGAGGGAGGCGGTTGGGTTTGAGGAAGAGGTTGCGGTTGGGGTTGCGGTTCGGCTTGCGGTTGAGAAGTAGCAAGCGGTTCGAAGTAGATGGCTTACCCTTGGCAACTTTCTTCAATCTTTGCCCTTCTTTCCAACTTGTCAATTTTTGCTTTATAAAAAGCAACCTTATCCTCTTGAGAGAGATTAGCGTGCTTGATCTTTACGATTTTGCCTTCTTGATAAGAGGGGCTATTCCAGCATCCTCTTCTTCTTCCTCATCATCCTGGTTCATCTCTCGAGTCATCTTCTCCTTAGCTTTAGCACTTGGACCAGCACCTGCGGTTTGAACACGCGGTTGAGAAGGTGCGGTCCTTGGCTTCTTGAATTGTGGCTCAAGGACAATGTTCTTCTTTCTTGAGACTTTCTTAATGGCTTTTCCAAGAGCAGTAACCGCGGTTGCAGGAGACATCTCAACATAGAATTCCTTGGAGTTTAGAGTATCAGCATCATACGGGAATTTGTCTTGGGCATCTCCAAATGAGTATACGAAGTTGTGACAAACCACTGGTTCCAAGGAGTCTCCCTCACCCATTGGTGCGATAATTCGGGAGTTGAAAGTACTGAGATCCTCCAAGTGTTGATAGCTAGTAAACAAAGCGGTTAGGAGTGCGAGAATGGTCTCCACCTCGATGCTCATTCTTGATCTTGGATTGATATGCATCAATAGAACTAGCCGGTTCCTTCATCGGAATCTTGGGCCAATTTAGCTTTATCCCATTGTAAATGGCACGTGATAAGTCCATTCTTGAGTAGTGAAGTTGTTGTGGTTACCGGTTTTACCACATACGAGACAAC
This sequence comes from Adenophora triphylla var. japonica, assembly GCA_022495995.1. Taxonomy (NCBI): domain Eukaryota; kingdom Viridiplantae; phylum Streptophyta; class Magnoliopsida; order Asterales; family Campanulaceae; genus Adenophora; species Adenophora triphylla. Next base: position 218,593 of record JAFEMH010003670.1, read on the forward strand.
CCTACTAAATAGCCCAAGTGGCTCATCATTTCACCAAACTCTCTTCTTGCTCTCTTCTTGTAATAACCAGATAGAGAGGTCGGATTGGCTTGATTGGCGAGCGGTTGCATCCAATACTTCACGATCAACCTCCATGGGGCACCCCGACACATGAAATCCATAAGTACTTCTAATATCCGGATGATCAATAGATATATCGAAGCCTTCAACACTTGCCAACCGGGCATTTGATCTTGGTGCCATCGATAATTTTCTATCTCCTAGAACAGCGAGAGGAGTAAAATTGATCCACAAAGGAAGGAATGATATAAGATTGGCCTTTGTTGAAGAGAGGGAGGATTCCGGAGGTAGTGAGTCTTCGATCATCTCTCTACCAAGAGCATCTCCTTGGAGCTCAGGCTCATTAATCTCATAGCCTGGAAGAAAAAATTTAGGATCCTACAAAATGAAACAAAGGTTTTAGATCCATAAAGTGATTCACAATACACAGGCGGTTTGGGCATCCATGCGGTTGGCAATTGATGCGGTTGAAAATGTTGAGAACTCCAAACCTCAAGTAAATTGTGAACACAACAAAACACTTAGAAAATATGTAAAAGATTATACTAGTACGTGGCATTGTAATCCAAGTTTATCCCACACTGCAAGCGGTGCTTAGAGAGGAAGGTTATGGTGTCCAGCCTATATACTAAGTAATATCTCAAACACACTTGGCATGCGGTTGCAAAAGAATAAAATAGCTAACAGGCATGCGGTTCAAAATATTATGCGGTTTATGAAGAGCATGCGGTTCATAGAGACCCTGCGGTTCCAAATTGAACGCGGTTTTGGAAAGGTCATGCGGTTTCAAAAGAAAATAAAAATGCATGCGGTTCTTAATTGGGAATGCGGTTGTAAATGGCATGCGGTTGATGTTTCAAAAACTAAATTTATTGAAAATTTTATAAGTATGAGAAACAGATTTTGAAAATCAAGGGAACTAAAACATGTGACAATTTTAACAAGGCATATGAACAGTCATGTTGAAGACAATGATGAACACGAAGAACACTTAGAACACTAAGAACAGAGATTCAACAAAGGTTTACCAAAATCAACAAATAACATGTCAAAATGATCACATTGAGCAGTAGAGTAACAATATAACATTAAAAATTCATACTTTGCTCAGAATCACCATGAAAAAGCAAGAACACTCAAATGGGTTTTCGAATGACATAAACTTAAAATCCAAAATCAGTGTTCAAATCATTGATTGATCGTAAAATAAATTACATATAAAGAATCTAACTTGGTTAATCCGAGCAAAACCCAAGCGAAATCATACAAAATGATTAACATATGACACGAGTTATGAAGAAAATTCATTCAAGGGTTTCGAAGCTTTTGAAGGTACGATAATGGCGGATTCATGAATGATTTGCGAAATAAAGAGAAGTAGTTAAGGAACACATACCATATCGAGTGAATGGAGCTTTAGGTGCCATTGAAGATTCAAGATTTAAAGATTAAGTTTTGAAGATTTTTAGAGAGAGAGAGAAGATGAAGTTTGGTAGGAAAGTACACGGTGCAGAGAGTGAAAAGGTGAAATTGTAAGGGTTGGTAGTTATTTATAGGAACATTCTCAAGCAAAGGACAGTTGAAAAGACATTTTGATTTTCCCATAAAAGAAATTATTTCTCTGTTTGCACCCTTTCATCTTCTTCTCTTTTGCCAATGACGGCTGACAAGAGAGCTTTAAATGCTAATGTTCCCTTTGCATTAAATGCATTTAAATTTTGAAATAACGTGGGAAAACATTTGCAAAAATGCCCTTATGTCAAAATGTGGTGAAATGAAAATAAAGGAACTTACCTTGGGTCAGCGTGGCAGTGCGGTTGAAAAGGGTTTTAAACCGCATAGCTTCTTAAAAAAATTAAAACTTGATTTTGAAAATACCATATGTTGAAGGCGGTTTAAGATGAGGCGGTCACAAGCAGCATGCGGTTGACCACTCATGCGGTTTGAATGAACGCGGTTCAACAATGGTGCAGTTTGAAATTTTCAATGAGAAATACAACCTAAACTCAACACACAAGTTAGTCAATAAAAGGAATGGACTTATTTAAGTTCAAGCATACCCATTTCTCCTCTGAGGAAGGAAAACCTCTTGGAGTCAAGAGCCTTGGTGAGGATGTCAGCAATCTGATTATCTGTCCCCACATACTCTAAATGGATATTCCTCTTCTCCACATGGTCTTTGAGGAAATGATACTTGATATCAATATGCTTGGTCTTGGAATGCATGACAGGGTTGTTGGAGACTGAAATAGTTGAAGTGTTGTCACACATGATGGGGCAATTCCCTTCATGGATTCCATAGTCTACCAAGCTTTGCTTCATCGAAAGGATTTGTGACAACAACTACCGGCTGACAATATACTCGGCCTCTGTGGTAGACAGAAAGCTGAAGCTTGCTTCTTCTTGGCCCAAGCAACTAGTCTATTTCCAAGGAAATGACAAGTACCACTAGTGCTTTTCTGTCAATAGTGCAAGTGCATAATCTGCATCCTGAATAACCTACAAGATCGAAGTTCGAATCTTTGGAATACCAAAGTCCAAGGTTAGTGGTTCCGAGATAAATAGCGGATTATACGCTTGAGGCAATAAGATGTGCTTCTCTAGGATGCAGCAGTAGCGAGCACATACGCGAGACACTAAACATGATATCTGGCCTACTAGCAGTTAAGTAAAGTAATGAGCCGATCATACCTCGATATAAAGTTTGATCAACCTTCTTACCTTTGAGATCCTTATCTAGCTTATTGCCGGTGGCCATAGGAGTATCATATGCTTTAGCATTTTCTAATCCAAACTTCTTTATCAACTCCTTGGTGTACTTGGCTTGGCTGATGAAGATACCTTCTTCGCATTGCTTGATTTGAAGCCCGAGGAAGAAAGTTAATTCTCCCATCATGCTCATTTCAAACTTGCTTTTCATTAGCTTCTCAAAACGCTTGCAAAGTAACTCATTAGTAGAACCAAAAATAATATCATCGACATATATTTGAACAAGTAAAGTATGCTCATTATATTTGGCAATAAAAAGAGTTGTATCAATTTTACCACGTTTAAATCCTTTTTCTAGTAAAAATTTAGAAAGAGTCTCATACCATGCCCTTGGAGCTTGCTTAAGTCCATACAAAGCTTTTTGGAGTTTGTAGACATGATTGGGAAATTTGGACTCTTCAAATCCAGGAGGTTGGGCAACATACACGGTCTCTTGCAGTTCGCCGTTGAGAAAAACACTCTTTACGTCCATTTGATATAACTTGAAACGCTTGAAAGAGGCGTAGGCTAAGAAAATCCTAATAGCTTCCAATCTTGCAACTGGAGCAAAGGTTTCATCATAATCAATTCCTTCTTCTTGCCTATATCCTTGTGCAACCAACCTTGCTTTATTCCTAGTGATGCTTCCATTCTCATCCATCTTATTCCTAAATACCCACTTGGTTCCTATCACTCCTTGATCCTGAGGTCTAGGCACCAAAGTCCAGACCTTGCATCTTTCAAACTGGTTGAGTTCTTCTTGCATAGCAACAACCCAACTGGAATCTTGGAGTGCTTCATCAATCTTCTTGGGTTCAACTTGAGATAAAAGTGAAGTATGCTCGTCATAATTCGATCTCCTTATTTGAACACCGGAAAACGAGATCACCAATCACATTTGTGAGGGGGTGACTGGCGACTTCACGAACCTCAGGGGTAAGTACGGTTGGGTGAGGTTTCTTGAAGATCTTCAATTGGAACATCGTTAGATCCTTGGCGAAGTCATGGAAGGTAAGTTGACGAAGAGGTTCTACAAGGCTGGATAGGGGAATTTTCAACTTCTTCTTCCCTAGGAGTTGCATCTGGAGTAGGAACTTCGGTGCGGTTTGAAAGGTGCGGTTTGAGGAAGGTCGGTTGAGGGTGCTTTGGATTTTGAGGTTGAGGTTCAGGTGCGGTTTGAGGTTCACATGTTTCATTATGCTCAACAAAATCATCAGCAACATTTGGAGCCAAATGTGGCTCAAGGAGAGAATGCTCATCGAAAGTAACATGGACAGACTCTACTATTTTTAAACTTGTTTTATTGAAAACACGAAAAGCTTTAGAATGTTTAGCATACCCAACAAAAATACCTTCGTCGGCTTTAGCTCCGAATTTACCTCTATTTTCTCTTCCGTTGTAGAGGACAAAACATTTGCGGCCAAAGATCTTGAAGAATGCAATGTTGGGGTTCTTCCTCGCCAAAGCTCATAGGGAGTCTTGTTATAGGTTTTGTTGATGAGGGAGCGGTTACGAGTGAAGCATGCGGTATTGATTGCTTCGGCCCAAAAATGCGAGGTAGCTTCGCTTCGGATATCATTGTCTTTCCGGCCTCAATCAACGTCCTATTCTTCCTTTCCACAACCCCATTTTGTTGTGGAACACCGGTGATGGAAAAATTGTGATCAATCCCATGGTCATCACAATCTTGAGCAACACCGTTGTTCTTAAATTCCGTTCCATTATACGATCGAACACTAACGATGTCGTCTTCTTTTTGAGTTTGGAGCCGTACGAATAGTGCGGTGAGAATCTCATAACAATCATCTTTGGAAATCATCATCTCAACCCACGTATATCTTGAGTAATCATCCACCACCACTAAGGTATATCTATTTCCTCCAATGCTTGGCGGTGGTTACGGGTCCAAACAAATCTATGTGAAGCGGTTGTAAGCATCTTGAAGTTGAAGGAGCGGTCTTCTTTGGTGAAAGGACGACGCGGCTGCTTACAGGCTGGCATGCGCTTTGCATTTCTCGGGATGGTGGTCGGCCACTTTGGGTAAACCACGAACGAGGTTTTCCCTACCAATCTTTGCAAGATACTTGAAGTTCAAGTGGCTCAACCTCTTGTGCCATAGCCAACTATTTTCGCTCACATCCTTAGCTACAAAACGAGAGATTAGTAATACTACATGCGAGAATTTAGATCAATAATGTAAATATTACTCTTACGAATCCCTGTGAGTAGGGTGACGCCGGAAATGCTATCTTTGATAAAGCAATTTGATGACGTGAAGTTGCAAAGCATTCCTTTGTCACAAAATTGAGAAATTGAAAGGAGGTTGTGCTTGAGTCCATCGACAAGAGAAACCTTCTCAATAGTTAGGTTTCCTCTCCTTATAACACCATATCCAATGGTCTTTCCTTTGTTGTTGTCACCAAAGGTTACGGACGGACCACTTGCTTCAACGACATCTTCAAGTAATGATCTATCTCCGGTCATATGTCTTGAGCGGCCCTTTGTCAAGATACCATTCATTATCCTTGGAGTGACCGGCCATGAAGCGAGAGGACCTGAAATGTAAACATTAAGAACGAGGTCCCCCTTTATTCCTTGGGTCCTGAAGTTAGCAACCCTTTACGACCCACACACTGCTTGACGAAGGAGGTTTACTCTTCCTGGCATTGGATGTGAACCGCAAAAGGCATTACGGCCTTGTGACCTAAACCATCACACACAGAACATTTATAATAGCTACAAGCTTCATGAGGTTTTACTAACTCCTTACTCTTCTTGGGAGTTTCATGCGGTTTAGGACAAGGAAGCGGTTTTGGAGGAAGCAGTTCCGGCTAAGAGTCAGAATTTGAGATAAAGGGAACAGGCTTTGGTTTGACCACGTATTTCTGGGAACGCTATTCCTGCTTTTGAGGGCGGGAGGAGCGGTCGAAGAAGATGCGCGGTCGGACACAGGTTAGCGACACCACCTTTTCCACCGGGAGCGGTTGGAGCGGTATGCGACCAATTCCATAAGCCATTTCCTCTTGGTGCTTCCACGAGAATCCTTAGGTTTCAACACAGAATTCTTTCCATATTGCTTTCCTTTAGGGTAGACATAATTTATTTGTCGTCCTTTACCCTTTCCTTTAGCATGCTTTCCCTTAGGAATTTCTTTAGTTAGTTCCAAAATTTTCTCATCCTTTTCACTCGAGGATGCACACTTCTCCTCTTCCTCAGATCCAAAACCTAGGCCTTCCTTAATTCCAGGAGGAACTTGGAAGTCCATGATTTTATCCTTGGTGGATTGAGACTTGAGCCACGAATCAATAATCTTTTGGAGATCGTTGATTTGAGTTACCAAGTCATCATTCCGGAGTTGAAGTGCAGCAACCTTAGTGTCAAGGATGCGGTTACGATCAGCAAGAGGAGTCATACTTTTGACTTGGTCCTTAAGATTTGAAATTTCGAGACCTCATCACGAGTTTTCTCCGTCTTGTACAGATTAAGTTCATCATGAGCTAAGCTTAAGGCTTTCTTAAGATTGGAGAATTGATGGATCACCATTTCAGCTTCCTTGAACATCCTTTTATGTTCCATGGGAGAGACCTCTTCCACCACCTTTTTCAAAATTTTCTTCTTTGGAATAGTTTTTGAAGGTGGAGCATTTGTAGGAGGAAAAATGGGACGTGAATACGAGCAGTTTCCTATCTTAATGCTAGGAGTAAGTTTGATATCATCATCCAATTTAAAATTTGGAAGTTTTGTAGAAACCTCCTTTTCTTCCATATCTTGCAACTCATTGACTCGAATCGATTCATCGGAAGCATACGCAACTAAGCGAGATTAACCTCTTCGGTTTCATCATCACTTCCATCATCGAGTCTGTTTCAATCCAAGTTGCTAATTCCTTGGAATTCTCTTCCTCCTCGGCAACCATTCCCTTGCGACAAGAAAATTTCGCGAGGAGAGGTTTTCTTTTCATGTATTCATATTTAGGTTGTGGACACTCGGATGCAAAGTGACCGGAGTTTTCTACAATTGTAGCAAACTAGATCACTCTTTTTCTTTGTATCTCCAGCCTTAGAAAACGTTGCAGGAGGTTTGCCTTTTGAAAATGATTTTGTGAAAGGTTTTGAGGATTTTCTAAATTTTTGGAATCTTTTCACAAACATGGCAAAATCATCATCATCCATCTCGATGAGTGATGAGGTTGATATGGAAGGATCAGCGGTTTGGTTGGATGTGAATGGTTTCTCCTCTTGTTCCACTACGGACATGGAAAGCGATTTGGTTTTTCCTTCAATCTCTTCAATATGATTTAATTTTAATTCATAGACTCTAAGATTGGCGTACAAGTTACTTAACGACCAAGTACCCAAAACTTTGGAGTCTTCTAAAGAGGTAGCCTTATTTACCCATTTAGAACCTAAAGCAGATAGGAAAGTCATATTGATTTCCTTATCGGTTAAAGTTTTGCCAAGAGATCTACAAGCATTAACTACCTCAACATATCGGTCGTAGGTTTGGCGCTTGAGTTTCGTTGGATTTTACATTGAAGTTGTTGTATGATCTTTCAACGGCATATAATTTGCTTTCCTTGCATTCGTCATCACCTTCGAGGTAGCTCTCAATGGCATCCACATACGCTGCGGTTTTGAGGTACATCACTTTCTGTAGAGTTGATACGGGGAGGGTTCCAGAAATGATGTGCCTAGCCTTGCTGTCCAAGACAACTAATCTCTTCTCTTCATCCGACCACTCTTGTTTTGGCTTTTTGACCTCTGAAATTGTTGCACTGGTGGTTGCATCTGTGTTGGCCTTCATTGGAACTAACGGGCCATTGATCACGCACTCCACCAGCATTTCATCTATAGTTTCCAAATGAATAAGCATTCGGCACTTCCAAATGTCAAAGTGGTCTTCGTCCAAGATTGGAATGTGTGAATAGTTAACAGTAGTCATTGTCTTTGTATTTGCCATATCGAATAGGCACACAAGCTGTTAAGCTTGAAAAACAGTGGTTTTAAAATGTGTTAGCTCTGATACCACTTGTTGGTCCCAAAGGTGGCAACAAAGGTGAAAATACAGCTAGAGGGGGGGGTGAATAGCTGTTACAAATTTTTCGCCCTCTAATAAAAATTAAACCTCTTGCTTACAAAACCTCTTGCAGTGAATAAGAAACTGCAAGTGAAGATGTAAAATGCACAGCGAAATATTTAGAGTTACAAAGCGATTTTGATAGAGGAGGTTTGTAAAGCGGTTTTAATAAAGTAGTTGGTACGAGCGGTTTACAAACTAGTGAGGTTTTGACACTGTTAACTCCAAACACTATTTCACAATAATGGATATCTAAATAAAGATCAAACAGAGACAAAGATAAATAATTAGTAAGCACAAGAAATATAATTGCAGAAAGTAAGAACACGCTATTTGGAGTGGTTCAATCGATAAACGATCTACGTCCACTACCAAGATGGTTAGTCTTGGATTTCTAAGAGAGATTTTATATTAAGTATTGTGAGATTACAAAGTACAATAAAATCTTTACTATGAAGAACAAATCCAAAACTATAACCAGTGTATCTCAAGTGTTTAATCTGTGTGATTAGAACAAATGAGGTGTGTGTGTGAGAACAAGATCAAGGCTCTTTAAATCTGTGAGATGTAGAGCTCAATGATTCTTGAATGTGTTAAGGCTTGATTTACGGTGGAGAATATTTCTTGAAGTATGAAGATGAAGATTCAAAGGGTGATGAATTTAAGGCAGAGCTTCAACTTTTCATGAACACAGCAATTTCTCAATTTTTCAAGCAATCTTCAAATGGTGAAGATTAGGGGTATTTATACCCAAGCATCCAAAATGTAGCCGTTGGACACAGCTGTTGAAGGACAGTACTTGATGCTTTCTTATTGGTCCACAGCAACCACTTTTGTCCTTTGGTTCAGTAGTTGCAGATAAAGCTGATAATGCTCCAGTGCAAGCAATGAGGTTTGGACACCTGTCACCTATTCAAGATCCTTGCAGATCTTCTCTGACAATGAATCACGTGACAAGATAAGGTGGTTGACATTGGATATTGCTGATGTGGATTATAATGACAAAAGGTGGTTCACTTCAAGTCTCAATCATTGGGGCGGTTCTGGAGTATAGGCGGTTTGACAAGTGCGGTTGGTAACTCCAGTGAGTTTGCAAAGTGCGGTTGAAGATGAGCTGCAATGGAGCGGTTCATCATAGGGCGGTTGCACTGGAGTAGTTCAAGGGTAGTTTCAAACAAAGGATTTCACCAGGCAAATGCTAAGGGCGGTTTTGCCAGGGCGGTTGAATGGGTGGTTTGAAACTTCTGAACTGCAACTCTCAATTCCAATGAGTCTTGTGCCAGTCTTCAAGCCTAAATTTAACCTAATCTATAAAATGGACTTAACTAAAAATTGAAGTCTAAGCTTCATTACATAGGGTCCTAAAGTCCTTAAAATAGACAGGAGGTTATGGTATCAATCAAATCTAATACAAAAATAGGAGGGTTAAAACATGCATACCCAACAGGAGGCTCTTCCCCAATGAAGTTTATCTCATAGTCACCCAACTCGTCATCATAATTGTCTCTCTCAACCCTTTCGGGACCACGGGGTGCTCGTGTCCGCTGTTGATTATTGTTATTGGTGGCATTGTTATGGCCCTTAATCCATTTTGTTAGCTCCCCGTCATTGATCCTTTGCTGAATAATTTGCTTTAACTGGAAACAGTCCTCAGTGCCATGACCGTGGTCGTTGTGATATTCACAGAATTTGACCCTACTCCTTTCATTTGGTTTCCGGATCATTGGGGGAGGAGGGGGAAATTCTGAGGCTCTCATGATTACTGCTCGTGGCTCAGTGAGGGGGGTATAAAGTGTTTCCTCCACCACTTTTCGGAGTTTATCTGACCCACTGTAAGTACCCAATTCTGGCTCATGCCTTCCGGTTAAGTTTCCCGGCAATTCCCCGAACTTTCCAAAGTTCAGGGGCAATTCCGGAACTTTTCCAAACCTTCCGAGGGGTGAAGGACTTGTTAGGAATTAAAATTCCACGTAGTCCTTCGCTGAAAAAGAGCTTCTAAAATTCCACCTTGTATGGTTCTAGAAATAGGCTGAGTCACTAATGGATAAGACCGCACGGCTTCATTAGCCAAAGGTTACAGCCGCACGGCTTCATTAGCCAACACCAAACTGCCTATAAATAGAGGCCTCCTCTACCCATTTTGAGATACAATTTTTGGCACTGTTACTCTGCCAAAATACAGTCACGAATTTTCATAGAACAAAAGCCTCCCAAAATTACCTCCCTCCTCTTCAAAACCTCTCCAAAGTTGATCCTTCCTTAGGAAACTTTCAAGGGAGATAGAGGAACACCACCATTGGTAACCTTTCCTCCTTTTCTCTTTAAAATATACTTGTCATACTTGCTATATTGCTCTTTGCTATTTATATTGCCATCTACTTGCTTTATATTTGATTTATTGCCATAAATATCAAGTCTTTATCTATGTAGATCATACTACCCCCATTCCCCTTATCACATGGGATTCATGGAGGATCCATCCCAAGGATGAACAATAAGACCTCAAATGACTTGTTCTAGGGTGGATCTCTCACATGATGATGTGAAAATAACATCTTTTTCATATAAAAATGTCATTTTTTGCATTAAAAATGTCATCTTTATTCATGAATGTCATCTCCCTTCCCATAGACCTTGCTTCCAAGGATTGTCAACCTAAATGGTTCTTAAAGGACATAGGAAAGCCATAAAGGTCCTCCCTTTATATTCCTAGCCCTAGCTTGCATCATGTTCATTACATATGTTAGCATAAAAATGTCATCTTTACTTTAAAAATGCATTCCCCATGTCCCTCATGGTTGGATCACTTTTCAAGGATTGCCTAGTGACCTTCATAAGGCACAAAAAGTCATAGGATGAGTATAAAGATTTAATCTTTATACCCCTCCCTTAGTCCCCTTTGGTACTTGAAGCATCTCTTGGAGCGTAATGGTGTAAAGGTCCTATCTTTACATCATTTCCTCCACATAAAGATGTCATAGCCGGATATTACTTTAGAAAAGGATGATCTTGAGCCCCTACATCTCCGATCATCACTTGAAATGAGCATAAATGTCCCGACTAAGCTCAAATCGTCTCAAGATGTAGGATTGATGGGAAAAGGTCCTTCCTTTCTAAAGAGTCTCATCCTTGGACTATAAAAAAAGTGTCCCTATCTTGATCACATGTGACCCAATGCCTCATAATGATGATCATAAGTCCAAGATGAGAATGGGATCAATGTCCCGAACATATTAAAATCCAAGGAATTCCGAGCGATAACCAACTCATGGTTTATACGTCCGGAAGACAACTTGGCACATTCCCTCCTTTATCAAAACACATCCCACACACGAAAGCACAATAAAAGGCAAGCATGAAAGTCGGATCTTGAAAGACTTGCTTCGGCAAGGCTCCTTGGGTGAACGACGATCCATTCTTCCCAAGGGGTAACTTAACCTCCGGACGCAAATCATTTTTTTCAAAGTTTTGAGGAAATCAAAATGGCGTGGCGACTCCATTTTTCAATTTAAATCGGATGTCTTTAAATCGATGTGAGGCGGTGACCCCCTTACATGAGAAAGTGGTTCCAAAACAAGAAAAAAGGGAAAGCCGCAATCTTGGGCACCACATTCACAGTTTGGCGACTCCGATGAGGAGGAAACCAAAGAAGCTTTCATTTTAAAATAAAAAAATGATACTTGATATATAGGTGAAAACCATAAAACTTCCCGTTATCGCCTCCTAACACGAGTCTGGGATAAACTATGGTCTAACAATGCCACGTACCGATATCTTTTCAAAAAAAAAAAGAGGAAAGCTTTTTTTGAGTGGGTTAGTGTAGACACCCCATTCTGAACCAATAATTAATGATTACACTACTCTTTCTCTCTTTTATGTTCTGATGAAAGCATATCAGTTTCGTCATGTTTTGTTAAGTTTCTAACTAACCTCGTTAGTTTTGGACCTAACTGACTAACGGAATAAACTGAAGAGGACAAAATAGTCAAATGACTAGTTATCTCGCGCGGAATAGAGTGTCTCGCGTGAGATATCCCCTCGACAGGATGTGCAGAAATCACTCTCCTTCTCCGTTTCAAACTCTTTTCTTGATAAAATCTTATCCCATCCGGTCATTCAATAGAATTTGAGTTCTGGAAGCTTCCTAGGAGTGTTTTACCACTCCACCTCTACCTCTTAAACCCCTATAAATACTTGGTGACTTTCACTGTTTCAGAGGTCCAGAATTTCACACAACACACACGATTTATTGGTTTCTCTCCACGAAAGATTTCTTCAAATCACTCACAAAACTTCCCTAAAACCACCTAAAGTTTGTTTATCAACCTTGTTGATCAAAAATATCCATACCCGAATCAAGGATTGAGGCGAAGCTCTGTCCATATCAAGATTTGACTCTCATATTGAGTCAAAACTCTGCCCAAATCACTTCTCGACCGAAAAGACATCTTAGAATCACGTTCTAAATCAAACACTCCCCAAACGCTAGGTAAATTCCTATACTTTTACTCTCTTCTTCTCAATCTCTCTCTATTGACTTTTAGAGTGGTGTAATCCCATCAAAAGGATTGGCCTAGAGTCCCTTTAATCGATGAAGGCGATCTCGAAGCATATAATTCGACATTCCTAATCAAGAAATTGATTAGGGTTTTCTTATTTTATTGTTAAAAATAAAAAGATTGATAATACTCAATTGGCAAGACCGATCTTCGGATCGGGTGGAATGGATGCTCCTCGACCTACCCATTCCATAACTTAACCCCCGAACCCTCAAATCTCTTTTCAAATCAAAAAGGTTTTTCTTATTGTTTTCCTAAATAAATAATAAGTGGCGACTCTGTTATTCAAAAAATTCACGCATCGCTACAATGGCGACTCCGCTGGGGATAATTAATTAAGAGGGTTAGACTTGCGTACAATTGAATATTATCAATCTTTTTATTTTTATGCAAAAAATCAATTTTTTCTGAATTTTTCAGAATTTTTCTGTACAGTTTTCAAAAAAAAAATCTGTCTGAATACTTATCCAGCGCGAGATATACTAATCTCGCGCGAGATTAGTATACGGCATAAATACCTGTTTGGCGGCGGCTCCTCGTGAACAAAACAAAAAACCCTTGGCAGTTGTTGACTCTTTTGTTGACCAAAAAATAAAAAAAAGAAGGGAAAAGGGTTTAGTCCATCGTTTGACCAAGCTTAAAAAAAAAAGCTTCCGTTGACTTTTCCTTGAAAAAGTAACTTTTCTTGAAAAGTTGACTACTTAAAAAAAAAATCAAAAACAGAAAACAGAAAATTCAAAAAAAATCCAGAAAATTCAAAATAAATTTATTACTTCTATTTTGCTTGTGCTAACTTTATTTTGCAGGGTAGAATAATTTTAATTACTCGAACTATATAACTGCGTGCAATTGGATTATTTTAATTTTTACTGGTCATCGGTTGACTCGGGCTTTGTAATAAATTAGTTTATTTATTCTCTCGCTCTCTCTTTAAGTGGAACTACGACGGCCTGAGTCTTCCTAATTTGGGAGAAACGTAGGCAACCACTTGATGCGGCCACTATCTGTTTTTCTTTTAGTTTTCAAAAAATAAAAACTTTCTATTTTCCTCTATCACCTAGAATTGACTCTCACACATGCGCACTCATATTATAACTGTCATTGCACTACATACCCTCTATAAACCCGGGACCCACACTAAGGACGGATGACGGTAACCACCTAGTCGCCGGTCTCTCCGAAGTTGGATCATCCCACTCCGCGTATTCAATCCACCTAGATTGTCATATCGCGAGGAGCCTAGCCTTCCAGCCCTGAATCGCCACATATCATGTAGATTGACTTTTTAAGACACTCCGTGACCGGTCGGTTTGATCTTGGAGTCCTTGTAATCCATTGTCAAGATCTTGTTTTGTGCAATAATCCATAAAAAAAAATTGTCGCTTCGGAATCGTCCCTTCAGAAACGTTCCTGTGATTGTCCCTACGGATTTGTCCCTAAAAAAGAGAAAAATTTCTCACCCAAATTATTGCACAAAACTTGATGTTACTTGAGATTACTTTGACCCCTAGGTCCCTAGGTATGGATTTTGAATGTTAGAAACCCCCAAAACGGATTTTTCGTCCGACCAAAATTAGGATTAAAATCAGAAAAATTGTGACTTTCCGTGGTATTGTCTCGCGCGAGACTGCTTGTCCCGTGCGATATAAGTGTTCGGTCTTTTCGTGTTTTGGCCAAAACCTTCAAACCTTCAAAGCCTTCATACACCCTATTCAGCCGACTTGTTGGGACTCGATCATGGTTTAACACGGTTGCTACATGTCTAGGTTCATCACCAAAGTTCGACATCAAGGAAACTAGTTCTGTCACAATGGCTGATTCTCCTCCCAACACTCAAGCTACACAAGAGACCGATGATCTAAAGGCCCGTCTAGAAGGGGAAGTGAATCAAATGGTCGGAGTGCATGCTCATGTCTTATTTACCCACTTCCAACGACAAATGGAGGGACAATTTCAAACTCGCCTACGAGCCCAAGGCGATTACTACAAGGAAGAGGTTGAAACACTTCAAACCCGTCTACAAGTACAAAAGGAATACTATGAAAAAGAAATCAAAGCACTTCGTACCCGCCTACAAGCTCAAGAGGAATATTGGGATCATGCCTACATTAATAGATTCAACCATTCCAACGCCGGCAAATACCCTACTACTCCTCCTCCCAAGAAGAAAAGAAAGGAGAGATACTATGACAAACTCGAAGGAATCACTCAAGAGGGTCTCCTTGACACCCTCGTGAAAGAAGGAAAGATTCGAACAAGAGAAGGTGTTCCTCCCAAGAATGTGGGTCCTGATCATGCTCATCACTTATTCTGCAAGTGCCACAACTTCACCGGCCACGACACCAACACTTGCTACCACTTGAAGGACATCATCCAAGACCTCTTTGACAAAGGAGATCTAGAACGCCCCAACGTCATCAACAATCCTCTCCCTCGCAATCCATGAAGAAGATGAAGCTCCAAAAAGAAAAGCTGCACTTACCACTTTGGGGCTACCACTATCCTCTCCCTTTCTCCTTTGATAGAAGTAGATTAGGTTTTAAATTTCCAAGTATGAACTCGAAGAGTCGTTCTGTCTTTCTAGTACTTCTCACCTCCTCTAGTTTGTGTCATCTAAACTATCGAGTCTGTTTTAATTTCTTCAATTAATCAAAGAAATTTTCTTTTCCTAAATATTTTCCCTAAGGTTGTTCTACCTCATAAATATCATTTAATTCATGCAAAATAATGGACTCTCCATTCCCTAATCATCGCAAAAAATAGAGATTTTTAAGCGAGTTTAAGAAGAAGTTATCCTTAGGAAGCTTAAGGGCTAAACATTACCCCTACTGAAAGTCAAAAGTCAACAAAAGAAGAAAATCAAAGGTGCTGCTATCAACCTTCATTCCAAGAAGAGTGGGGCTACTCAATTCAAGGCTTTGAGAGTACAAAAATAAAAAACTCGCTAGGACGAAACTCCTCAAATCGTCCTAGTGAAATTACCCGGATTCGCGCGAGCGAAGGCGGTTGTCTTTCGCGGGGGGTTGGTGTCTGAGACCTCGCTTCATGGGAAGGAAAAAATGAGGAGTCGCCACGCGGTTTTTGTATTTTGAGCCCAAACGTTGAGAAACGGCTTATTGAAAATGGTGTCATTTTTATTGGTAGCAAAAACTTAGGAAAAGGCTTTGAAAAGGGGGATCATTTTTATTGGCAGCAAAAACGAGTAAAAAGCTTTTAGTACCAGAGATTGTTAGGTTCGGAGGTCAAGTTACGTTTCGGGTAGAGTATTACGAGATCGCCCGAAACGCCTCGCATGACGAGTCTTTCTACCTTTCTCGAAATCGCGTGTGTGTGTGTGTGTGTCTTTTGAAATGGAGGCTTGAATGACAAGCTTAATCTTGGTTTGAATGTCAAACGTTGATTAGGTGACTTTGTTTGAAAAGACGAGCGTTTGAATGACAAACGTCGGTTTTGAGTTTAAATGAGCGTTTGCGTGGCAAACGTCGATTTTGAGTTTGAAAAGAGCGTTTGCGTGGCAAACGTCGATTTTGAGTTTGAAAAGGAGTTCGAAGGTCGAACTCCGGTTTTTTGAACCGGGCGAGTCATTGTTAACGATTTTTACGGAAAAAAACGTATTAAATGATTTTAAGTGTCAAATGGCGGCTTTTAGTTTGAAGATGAGCGTTTGGAGGCCAAACGTCATGTCGCGCGTTTTGAAAGAGAGTTCGACGGACGAACTCCGGTTTTGAACCGGGCATTACATTGTTAACGATTTTTACGAGAAAAATGCGTATTAAATGATATGCGATCAACGAATCGGGTTGCGACTCGGACTTTGAAAAGTAAATACTATCACGATCCAAACGGGTCGGACTTGTAAATGACAGTATTTAAAGCAGTGTCAACGGAATCAAATGATCCGGAATCGTAAATGACGATCAACGAGGCCAATCGGCTCGGAATTGTAAATGACGATCAACGAGGCCAATCGGCTCGGAATTGTAAATGACGGAAATTAAATAACGATCAACGGATCGATCGATCTAGAATTGGTAAATGACAATAAAAGTAAACGGAACGGGGTCGGAACGCCGTTTTAACCCGTGATTACTTCTCTTACGGAAAGAGAAGAGGATCGAGGGGCTAAAACGTATCGGACCCCGTTAGACGGAGGCGTCTACATTTCGATAACGATGTTCGAAACGGTTGTAGCGACTGGCGCGTAAACCGAGACAGAACGAAAGATTTAGAGAGAGGGAGTTATACCTATTGCTAGGGTTGACTCCTTTGACAGCCACTTCTATTTATAGGGTGAAAATTGCAGTAAGAGTCCGACCGGACTTAGACTGTTTTTCAGGGTTTTGTGGTATTTTGGAATTTTGAGGGGCTTGCTGGCAATTTCATAAAATGTGCACATGGAGTTCGGCCGGACTTTGACTGTATACCAGGGGTATTTTAGTCTTTTCCCTTTGATTTCTGATTGAAGGGTGATGGGTGGGATGTGGCATGGCTGCCACGTGTCCCATGACTCACCAAATGCGTGGGAGTTCGTTCCCCGGTCGGGGTTTTGTCCATTTTTTAAAATAACAGTCCAGAAAATGTCCGAAAAGTGCCGAAAAGTGCGTTTTTCAGGAAAAGCCGTACTTTTACGTGAGATGACACGTGTCAAGTACGTTTCGACGTCGGGATGCACGGGGCAGTCACGAGACGTCTCGTTGGCTTGGCAACGGGGAGTTTAACGAGTTCCGGTTAACCTGAAGCGGGCCAGTTAACGGATTTCGGTTAACTTTCTGACGGATTTTGACGATTCGAATTTGGGTACTTACACTACCCATTCCATAACTTAACCCCCGAACCCTCAAATCTCTTTTCAAATCAAAAAGGTTTTTCTTATTGTTTTCCTAAATAAATAATAAGTGGCGACTCTGTTATTCAAAAAATTCACGCATCGCTACAGTGGCGACTCCGCTGGGGATAATTAATTAAGAGGGTTAGACTTGCGTATAATTGAATATTATCAATCTTTTTATTTTTCTGCAAAAAATCAATTTTTTCTGGATTTTTCAGAATTTTTCTGTACAGTTTTCAAAAAAAAATCTGTCCGAATACCCCCGTGGCAGCCAGTGTCGACCAATGCACAGTCCATGTCACACATTTTAAAATCGTGACTTTTGGTTGATTTTTTGTCTAGAATGCGTCATATAGCCTAGTTGCATACCCCCGTAAAGGTCAAACCTTAGCCCATGACGAGAGTCGAGATCCTTCGCGCAAGCGAAACTCTGCCGAAATTCTGTCAAGGAAAAGTGGCAGAATCTTGACCCCGGCATTGACTTTGACTTTGACCCGCACGGGATACGTAAAGGTCAAACCTTAGCCCATGTCGAGAGTCGAGATCCTTCGCACAAGCGAAACTCTGCCGAAATTCTGCCAAAGAAAATTGGCAGAATCTTGACTCCGGCATTGACTTTGACTTTGACCCACACGGGATACGTAAGAGTCAAGCTCGAGTTCGTGCCTAAAAATCCAAAGATCTTTCGTGCAAGCGGAGCTCTGCCGAAATTCCGACATGAAAAAATTAGCAAGATCTTGACCTGGTATTGACTTTGACTTTGACTCGCGCAATGTATGAAACAAAGTTCAATGTGACACTGTGTCATCCGGCTTTTACCGTCCGACCCATGCCTATTATTTTCTTGGACAATGCCAAAAGTCATAACGTCAATCGCGCAAGCGAAATTCTGCCGAAATTCCGTTAAGGCTGAAAGACGAGACTTTTCCGGCATTGCCTTGACTATAATCTGCATCGCGCATGGTTTAAAAGTTCCTATGACCCACTAGACCCATTAGGAGCGTTCTTCTCTCTCGATCGGTGGGATTCGCGTGCCCTATAGGACCCTCGCCCGGGGCTGTCCACCCTGGGAGGTCGAAATACAGGTGGAAAACGAGGGGCTTATAGACGTAGTGACGGAACCCACTGATCCCGGATCTAGAGTAGTTGCGAAAAAGAAGGGCAACCCCTTTTACAACCAAATAGAAATTAATAAAAAACACTATTTTAAGTAAACGTGAAGATTCTTAATTGCATGTTACTTGAGCCTTCAGCCTAAACACCTACCTCCGAGTCTAAACCCCACCTACCTCCGAGTCTAAACCTCACCTACCCCCTAGTCTAAACCTTGCCTATCCCCTTCCCGCATCGAGAAAGAAGTGGGTGAGAATACCGGGTCAGCGACTTTTCAGTGCAAAAATTTCAGGCTCAGATAGTTCGTTAGAATCATCAGTTTCGTCAGCCCAGAGGTTCAGAATGACAGATTTGACAGAAAACAGCAGTGGTATGGGTAGTCCGATGACTAGGGAAGAAGAGCTAGCCTTAGCCTTGGAAAACAGTCGTAAGGTCCATGAGGAACAGCAAGCCATGCTTATTGATGCACTCCGTCGTCATGGGGTTCAGATAGTGGTTGAGTCCAACGGTTCCCTGGTTATGGTAGAAGATGAGACTCTAGAAACAACAATCTCAGCTCCCCCAGCCTATAACCAATGTCCTCCTCCATCCGCATATGATCCCTTACCAAGGACCACCTCTTTTCCTTCCTTTCCAACATCCCAAACCATCAGGGTTCCAACGCCCTCACCTCCTCAGATAAGACCCAGCTTTGTTCACTACCAACAGAGAGCAAATGCTACAGCTACCCCAATCTCTCACCCCCAAATGCCTTCAGTACTACCCAAATAGCCTCATATAGGTCAACCTGCTCCTGGTGCCTCTCAGGTTTCACCACTGGGTTTGAATCAGTTTGTTCCCCCCCCCCACATCTTGGAATGGGTCAGTTTACTGCTTCGCAGCCCCAGTCAGGTTCGGGTCATCATCTTGGAATGGGTCAGTTTGCAACTTCCCAAGCCCGACAGTTTGACATGACCCCGCAAGCCTATTTGGGTCAGTTCGCTCCTCAGGCTCCATGGTTCGGAGGGGGTCAGCTTGCTTCCGTCAATTCTCAAGGCCCACTTGCCCCTGTAATATTGCAAGCTCACATGGGCCACCAGGCTTTTATCACTACTTCATCAGGCTCACCGTATTCACCGCATCCTCCAAGCTCTACCCAACCCCTCCAGTTGGGAAGTCAGACAAGGTCAAATGCTCCTCATCCAATTCTTCACTCAGCTGTTACGCAAGTTGCTCTTGCTCATCAAGTACAGTATACGCATTGCTCTTCTAGTCACGTTCCTCAGTGTGGTCAAGACACGTTCAGTCCTACTTTTACGGTGCCTCGAACCTCATATCTTCAACAGCCTTTTGGATCAGCGCTTAGTACTCCCTGGTATTCAACTATTACGAGCCATATATCCTCATCTTCGGCAGCTGTCAGACCTTATGAGGCCCCTTATAAGCCTCACCACCCCCGATCCTTTGGTCCGTATTCTTATACTTCAAGTTTGACTTACAAGGAAGGTTACGGTCACGCTTTGAATGCTCAGACTGTCATCCCTCCCACTAGGGTACTTCCTACTGTGGTTTCATTTGCTGATGCCAATCTTGTGGCAGGGTCGTGCAGTCCTAATGCTCCTATTGACTCATTTGAAAGAATATTGGTAGAACCAATTAAGAAAATACAGGAAAAGCCTAGCAGCGAAAGTGTCGACAATCGCTCGACTCGAGCCATCTCACCATACCAATCTCGTGTATCTGACACAAAGGAGTCGAATCTCGACGCTTACATCGATGATTACATCAAAAGGGTTCGTGCACGGGGAAGCATTTCTGGTCTGAAAATGTCTCACCGCTATAGACCTTACCCTTCCAACATGGCTGCAACATCCGGAAAGGAAAGAAGGCATTGTGTACAATCGACGGCATCAAAAAGGTACCAATAAATAGTGGTCCTCTAAGACAGCAAGAACATTTTTATGATTTTGGGATACCCATGGGCTCAATTTTCAAGGCTTTAGTAAATCTAGGCCTCCTGGAGCCTCTCAGAGACTACCATCCAAGGAGCTCAAATACACTCCTCGACATGAATAAGCATTGCACCTTCTATAGTCATTATGGCCACACGACCGACAACTGCATAGCCTTGAAGAAAGCAGTCCAAGGGTTAATTGAAGCGGGCAAGCTTGAGCGCCCCAATGGACCAAAACCGACAGACTCTGTTCAGAATGGTGACCAAGTCAATGACCAAGGTTCGGATCAAAGAGCACTAAGAGTTTATTTCCCCCCTAAGGGAGAAACCACATCCTGAGGATTTGAGCGTACCCTTAAGTAAAATTTTAAATGGCTTGGTAAAGCAGGGTCTCCTCGAACCCATGAAAAACTATCAGCCCAAGGACCCCAAAGTCCCTTTGGACACTGTAAGTACCCAAATCCGGATCGTCAAAATCCGTCAGAAAGTTAACCGAAATCCGTTAACTGGTCCGCTCCGGAGTTAAGGAACTCGTTAAACTCCCGTTCTTAGTGCTAGCGAGACGTCCGGGGCGCCCGTGCATCCAGATGTCGAAACGTACTTGACACATGTCATCGCACGTGAAAGTACGGCTTTCCCTGAAAAACGCACTTTCCGGCACTTTCCGGGGGCGTTTCGGACATTTTCCGAACTGTTATTTAAAAAACGGACAAAACTGGGATCCGGGAACGAACTCCCACACATTTGGTGACTCACAGGGACACTTGGCACGCATGCCACCTCCCTCTAGTCACCCTTCAATCAAATTCAAAGTGAAAAGACTAAAATACCCCTGGTATACTGTAACACCCCGAGCCCGAAGACCGGATCGGAACGCTATCAGATTTAACGGACTAGCCCCACAAACCACCACAAGTCTTTCCAGCACGTGTTGTCCTCACTTACGTGCTCACTGAGAAACTTCCCAGTGGGTCACCCATCCTAGAATTTCCCCAAGTCAAGCACGCTTAACCTTGGAGTCCTTATAGGATGAGCTTCCGAAAAGAAGATGCATCTTGGTGATATGAGTAGTACTAATCAAATCATATCAAACATATCAGGCACACACATTTTTGGGGCGCCACAATCTCCCCACTTAGGATCCTTGCCGTCCCTAACAGGCCTACTTGGAATCCCCTGGGCAATGTGGATCCAAGAGGGGCTCGTACGGATTCAAGAGGTGACTCCCACCGACTCCGCGGTGTGCACTTTGTTCCGCACAGCACTTTGCTCCACACTTCCGGCCGGGTCCCGCTCTGATACCATTTGTAACGCCCCGAGCCCGAAGACCGGATCGGAACGCTATCAGATTTAACGGACTAGCCCCACAAACCACCACAAGTCTTTCCAGCACGTGTTGTCCTCACTTACGTGCTCACTAAGAAACTTTCCAGTGGGTCACCCATCCTAGAATTTCCCCAGGTCAAGCACGCTTAACCTTGGAGTCCTTATAGGATGAGCTTCCGAAAAGAAGATGCATCTTGGTGATATGAGTAGTACTAATCAAATCATATCAAACATATCAGGCACACACATTTTTGGGGGTGCCACATATACAGTCTCCGTCCGGCCGGACTCCCTTTGCAGACTTTTAGAAATTGCCAGCAAGTCCCTCAAATTTCCAAAGTGTCACAAAATTCCCTGGATTTCAGCCTAAGTCCAGCCGAACTCCTACTGAAAATTCACCTATAAATAGAAGTTACTGTCAAAGCCAAAGGAACAACATTTTTCACTCCCAACAATCACTCTACCCCACGGCCCAACTGAGTTTCACCCCCTCTCGAGCTCCCGTTTGTCTCGATTTGCGTGAAACTTCCGTATTTTGATCAAATACGCCCCTCGCCACTCAGAAACACCGTTCCAAACCAATTTCCGTATCCCGTATACACCTCCCGAGCCAAAGGAGTCGACCCTAGCCATAGGTATAACTCCCTCTCTCTAATCTCTCATTTCGTCTCGGTTTACGCGCCAGTCGCTACAACCGTTTCGAACCACGTTATTGAAATGTAGACGCCTCCGTCTAACGAGATCCGATACGTTTTAGCCCCTCGATCCTCTTCTCTTCCCGTAAGAGAAGTAATCACGGGTTAAAACGGCGTTCTGACCCCGTTCCGTTTACTTTTTATGTCATTTACCATTCCGGATCGATCAATCTGTCGATCGTCATTTACTTTCCTGTCATTTACAATTCCGATCCGTTTTGGCCCGTCGATCGTCATTTACAATTCCGAGTCGTTTGGCTCGTCGATCGTCATTTACAATTCCGAGTCGTTTGGCTCGTCGATCGTCATTTACAATTCCGAGTCGTTTGGCTCGTCGATTGTCATTTACAATTCCGGATCGTTTGATTCCGTTGATACTGCTTTAAATACTGTCATTTACAAAGTCCGATCCGTTTGGATCGTGATAGTATTTACTTTTTAAAGTCCGAATCGCAACCCGATTCGTTGATCGCAAAAATCATTTAATACGCTTTTTCCCGTAAAAATCGTTAACAATGTAATGCCCGGTTCAAAACCGGAGTTCGTCCTTCGAACTCTCTTTCAAAACGCGCGAAATGACGTTTGGCATCCAAACGCTCATCTTCAAACTAAAAGCCGCCATTTGACACTCAAAATCATTTAATACGCTTTTTCCCGTAAAAATCGTTAACAATGACTCGCCCGGTTCAAAACCGGAGTTCGTCCTTCGAACTCCCTTTCAAAAAGCTCAAAATCGACGTTTGCCATGCAAACGCTCATTTCAAACTCAAAACCGACGTTTGTCATTCAAACGCTCGTCTTTTCAAACAAAGTCACCTAATCAACGTTTGACATTCAAACCAAGATTAAGCTTGTCATTCAAGCCCCCATTTCAAAACACACACACACACACACGATTTCGAGAAAGGTAGAAAGACTCGTCATACGAGGCGTTTCGGGTGATCTCGTAATACTCTTCCCGAAACGTAACGTGACCTCCGAACCTAACAATCTCTGTACTCAAAAAAGCTTTTTACTCATTTTTGCTACCAATAAAAATGATCCCCTGTTTTCAAAAGCCTTTTCCTAAGTTTTTGCTACCAATAAAAACGACACCATTTTCACTAAAGCCGTTTCTCAACGTTTGGACTCAAAATACAAAATCACGTGGCGACTCCTCATTTTCCTTCCCATGAAGCGAGGTCTCATACACCAACACCCCGCGAAAGACAACCGCGTTTCGCGTTCGCGCGAAATCCCGGGTAATTTCAGTTGGCGACTCCGCTGGGGAAAAAGATACTTTTTTCAAAACTGCCGATGTTTTAAAAAAAGCCTTCCGTGGGTCAAACTTTCATTTACCCTTCCTCGTTTTCGTGTGTGTGTGTTACTTTAAACCTCGAACGGTTTTTCCAAAGGCATTACATTGTCAACTTTTCAAAATCATACCATGTTTGGGCATCCCCATTCATGTTTGATTTTCATTGCTGTCTTTTGAACTATGCATCATAACGCTTTAAGACACATTCTGAAAAATCTCTGTTTTACTCAGAAAAAGAATTTTAGTGACCGCACACTACTCGCACTTGCTGCCTCGGTACACCACACTTCACGAGCACTTCTTTGCCCTCGGTACAGCTGCACTGCCTTCTGACCCGTAACAGGGATGGCCTTATCGCTGCACCCGATTGGTCCGCTGCGGACACCTTTCGGGGGCGCACGGGGTCGTCCCAAACATCCCTTCCTAGCCCGTGTAAGCCATACACTCTTTGTGTCACACTTTGTCCAAGACCCCGGTTTGTTTTTGGCTTAGCTCGTGTCATAAAGCCTAAGTGTATGTTTTTTACGCCGGGTCCCGCCACGAGTCAAGCTCGAGAGGTTGAGACCGAAGGTCGTTCCCGACCTGAAGTCTTGAGCTTTTCAGCCTTGACTTTGACGCGGAGCTTTGCCGAAAAATATACCCGAAGGTTCAATATGACGCCGTGTCACCAAACCCTCACCGTGTGTACCGTGCCAGCCACAACTTGGCCAACGCCAAAAGCTAAGGTCCCTCGCGCAAGCGAGTCAGGAGAGGTCATGCCGAAATTTTGGCACGATCCCCGCCTTAACTTAAGGACGTTGACTTCGACTGTGGCCCGTGCGTCACATACGTTGGAAGTTTGCGTGATCAGCTAGCCTTAAGTTCACTTTTTCCTTTGTCAGTGGAACTCGCTTGCCTTATAAGACCTCGCCCGGGATAGTCCGTCCTGGGAAAGATGATCTACAAATGGAAACGAGGGGCTTATAAGCGTAGTGACGAGATCCACTGATTAGAGCTCTAGGATTAGTTGCGAAAAAGAAGACTCGCTCTTTTCCAACCAATTAGGACTCTGAGAAAACGCGCTTTAAGTAAACATTAATCGGTAACTGCACATTGCACGAGCCCGAAACCTTGAGCCAAATACCCCTTTCCGAAGCCTAAACCCTTCCTTTCGTTCCTGCGGCAAAGAGCGAGAAAGTGGTTCGATTTCCGGTCCGCCTCGCAGGAATCACGGATTACGGCGGCGTCGAGACGGTTCTTCGGTTCCCTCGGTTCCCTCGGCCGGAATTTCCGACATGTCTAGCTCACCGAGAAATCGTGACGGGGAAGGACCCCGCCACCGTAACAGATATGACATTGGAAGAAGCCATCCGGGCTTGTGAGGTTCACAAGAGGCGAAGAAGATCGGCGGAATTTCGTGGTACAGTTTTCCCCTTCGAATGAGCGAGGTATAGCGGCCTATCCCCGATCAGGACGGTACTTTTGTCCTGGTCAAGGATGACGATTCCCCGAAACCAGCTCCTCAAACCTTCAATCGGGTTCCTCCCCGCCAACTTACTACGGGATTCCTTCAACCAAGGAAGCAAATGGCCGAGCTCCACGTTGCCACCTCTCGGGGCAACCTGTCATATTCGCCAAGCCGGAGTCTTTCCATTACTCAATACCACCACAAGCACCTCTGGACCATCTCGACGACGGATGCTAATATCCTTCAATACCCTCCGGGTTCATCCCATTTGCCTATACACGAATCTTCCAAAACACCGGGACAAACCCGTCTGACGTTTTCGAAAAGGCCCCCATATATCCACATATATCAAGCCTTCCACCTCCAATCACGGGTCACTACCGCTAACGTGGTAGAAACACCGGCGCCGAGCCTCACAGTCCACCACCGGACCTGACCTTAGCCTGGATGGTCGAACGGATAGAAAGACCTGAAATCCCACGATGAGCGGCTCAAAGCGGGGAAATGCTCGAATCCAGCTGCGAGATCCGGGAATGGTCACGCCTCTCCCTGCCAAGTTCGTAATGCCGGAGATGGACCGATTCGACCAGGAACCGAATGTCCTCAAATGCATGTCGACACCTACGTTCTCGGTATGAGAGCGAAAGGAGCAACCCTCCAAAGAAATGGCCGACCACTTCGGCATACGCCCAAAAGTTCGAGCGTTACGATGGTTTCTAAGGGTCAAGCATGCGGATCGCCACACACAGGATCGGATCGAGTAACATCTTCTGGGCAGTACCGATCCAACTTAGAGTGGGAAACGAGTCGCGAGGACTTAATCACCACCGAGCGAAGCGGACGAAAGCGTCGGAGAATTCTACAAGAGGTGGAGTTGGAAACTCTCAGAGATCATGGAGCCACTCTCCAAGGATGAGGCAGATGCGGATCTTGAGTCACGCTTAAGACCGTCCATCGGGACTCTCATCAGTCATCATTTCTTCCCGGATCTCCGGCCATGGTCAATGCCGGCTCACGCCCGAGAAGGATCTTCAAGGAAAAGTTGGCTACCGCACGGCCCATACGTATACCGCTCGGCGGTTGCATTCAATCCCGCACCGGCCCCCGGCAAAGGGAAAGATACATCTGTCAACTACATCCATCGGGGACAGCGGTCGAGCAACAGAAACCACTTTGTCCCACAAAGTAACAATTCCACTTCGAAGTAGTCGCAGTGCACTTCGACAAGTTGGATATGCCTAGCAGAGCAAGATGCCGGAAGAGTTAATCAAGGAAGGTCTCCTTAAACCGTTGCCGATTACAAACCCAAGAATCCCGTAGTCAACGGCGACAAGAGCAAATCATGCCTTCCATGGGTATCACGGCCATACCACCATGAGCAAGCGTGTGGGGTTACGATACGAAATTCAGAACTTGATAGAGGAAGGAAAATTGGAAGCGCCCCCGTGGGTCTGATCGAAAATCCTTTCCCAGTTCAGCTTGAGTGTGAATTCCATTGAATGGGTGCCCAAGAAGATTGCCGCGCGAGCCGGTTTATCCGCCTCTTCAGTAGGGTCCTCCATCAAATGTCCACATCGATTATGATGCCTACGTGGATCGCTCCGCTCGCTCGGGAGTACGAGTCCCAGACACGGTCCGAGCAATCCTCAGAAAACGAAGAAGAAGTCCTCTCAACGGCAGGCGAGAGAAAGATACGAAGGCTGGAGACACCGGTGTGGGTACACTCGGAGAGCCATCCGGGAAGTTCGAATACTACGTACTCTGCTCCGGCCAGTCCTCCTTCCTCCAGGAGCCGTACGGCCTTAGAGCAAACGAAGTGGGAAAGCCGAAAAGTCCTGGCGACACCGAGAGTGAGACTTTGGGACACCGAAATGCCTCGAGATCTTGGTAATCTTCTTTGCCGGTCGAAGCCTAACCCCCGCCGGGATCGACGGAGGTTCAATTTGTCCGGCTTTCGAGCCCGGACCGGCAAAGGAAGATCAAATTCGGCTTGGCACTGCGCACTCGATCAACGTGCTAACCAAGGGCGGCAACGCCCTGGCGGCCTTAATGCAATCCCGAGGCTCCAATGAAGGCTTTACCTCGAAAGAGGAAGACGGGAAACGGATGGCTTGATGACTCTCCTTCTCCGGATAGAGACCAGATCTACGATTCTCGACTGTATGGCAGTATGATCACTTTCTGTGATGAAGACCTGCCAAGAGATGCCTCGGGGCACAACGAAGCTCTGTACATCACTCTCAAGCTCAACACCATATCGCTCCCCGGAGTATTGGTAGACAACGGGTCAGCCGCTAACGTCCTCCCTCTCAGCATGATGCGAGCCCTGCGCATCAACGAAAGCCACCTGATTCCGTCAACTCGGACTATCAAGGCCTACGACAGCACGTCTCGTCCCATCCTGGGGACGGTGACTCTGGAACTACGGTTCGAAACCCCGAATGGTGCCGACAAAATTCCACGTGATGGACATTCCATCCGAATTCACAGCTCTGTTAGGACGCCCTTGGCTACATCACATGAAAGCCATAGCTTCCACTCTCCATCAGTGCGTTAAGTTCATTAACCGGAAGGGAGATCTTGAAGTCATCAGAGGGGACAGTTTCCTCATAGGAAAGCGAAGCCGAGAACAGGTAGCCAAAGCGTGCCGCCGTCGAGCGCACGGGGCCTACCTCCTTCAAATCAACCAAGGGACTATCGGGCCAAATCTCATCGAGAATCCCTCGAGTGGGAGGATGCTAACTATGTCAATGTACTCGAGCAGAGCGGACCACAAAGCAATCCGATACATCAAGTTCAGTTTGCCGTTTCCAACATTTTGGAGCGGATTGGAAAGAAACACTGAGCATCGCCATGATGCGGGCACATAAACCCCCTGTCTCCAATCGTAGATTCGTCGGCATTCTTCAAACCAACTCTACGGCCCCGCCGAAAGAGATCTTCGTGATAAAGGTCAACAAGCACCGTCATACTGCGTCTTGAATGCATGGACGTCGTATAGGATGTCCTCCACGAGGAACTACCATTGCACCCCTCTTCTCCAATGAAGGGCATGATGTTTTCCTAGTAGCTCTAGCAACGCACCCGGACCTTAATACGTCCCTACGTTTGGATTGACCGTCGAACGGCGACGACTAATCGGGACTCTCCGGAGTCGAGGACGCAGCAGACCAGCGGGCGGAACCTCTGCATCCACATGCTCGGTTTCGAGGGACGGAACCCGTTCCGATCAGGTCACCTATGACAAGGGCTCCAGTACCATGGAAATTGTCAAGCTCGGCGTCCAATACGGGCGGCTATCCGGCCAATTGGAAACAGGCGGGTTTGACGACAGAAGAACCACTCGATCAAGTGGGCGCGACGACATCGTCGGCATCATCTATTCCGGATATCTGATGATACCAAGGATCCGGTCCTTGTTATTGTCGGATACGCAACGCCAAAGTTACCCTCGCGTGCTGCTCATGGTAAAGCGAGGCCACAGGCCAAACAAGCTCGAGCTCATCATTGCTTAAGTACCGGCCCGGTGGCAGCGGCCCGTGCCATCGGTTAAGCTTATACCCTCAAGCGCGGCCAAGGCCAAGGGCAGCGACGAAGGAGACCAAGTTCCTCACCCTGTCACGAATCGAGATCAACCTCGGGAACGCTTCCAGCGGCCACCCCGAAAACATGCAGTAAAGGTCTTCCCAGCAAACCAGTCGGCTTTCGGCGTTGGAAATGACCACCTCGGCATCGACATGCTCCCGGTTCGATTTTGCTCCCGGTCGTCACGGTCACGGATTCAGACATCCCGCCGGTTGCTAGCTCGATAGACTTGGCGATCGAGCGAGATCACGAGACTATCAACATCGCGAGATTCAACACTCTGTGTGTTCAACTGAGATATGGGCAAATTTCTTGGTAGCGAGATCCAAGGAAGGCCGCATGGAATGTCCTAGTCCGACTTCCTTCGTCAACATCATCCAAGTGTTTCCGCCATTCGGAGACTTGGACGTGATCACAGTTCTGGACACTAGTCAGATGGCGCGCACCTACGGAGAATGTCTAGCTCTCGCAAGGAAGGCCCTCATGAAACTAGCCGCTCAAGAAAACCGTCTCTGGGACGAAAACCAAGCTCAAAAGGCCGACAGGGACTGAGCCCTTAAAGTGTCACAAGCAGCTTCAGACAAAAAGCTAGAGGCCACTCTAGATCAGTTCGACCTCAGAGGTTTTGCTCACGACAACTTCCTCGACTACCGTCTATTCTCATTGACCCTCTACGCTGTAGCGAGGTGTGGTCGAAAGCGGTCAGGATGACTGGGGAGATGGAACGGCACGGCGTGAACGAATCTCGGCGCTTACCTCCCCGAGGAAAGCAAGTTCTCTGCGAAAGCGACGACGAAGACGATGAAACCATTCTCTTCCAAGTCGGGCATGAAGCCAACAAAACCGGACTCCCAAGGGTCCTGGGAGGATGGAAACGGATCATTTCCGCACTCAAACTTAAAGGCCAACTCAGGGAGGAAGGTCTATTCAAAAGAAACAAGAGGAAGTTGGAAATTCGTCTCGAGCAACTACTCGGGGAAATTCCACGATGGAGCGGCATTCGTTTACGAAACGATCAAGCGGGACGGCAACCGATCACATGGGCGGATGTTCGGGAAGCGGAGTGTACTCACCTTCCGACATACTCGCTACTCGAGATAAAACGAAGGAAAACTCTCCCCGATGGAGGTTTTACCTAGGCGCGCGCGCGGTTCAAAGAAGCAGCTATTCTCACATGGGAAGAAGCGCGAGGCACTAACTCTCGACGCGAGGCTCTGCTTTGCAAGAAAGTTAATCTGGGCCAAGAGTGGCGGAAAATTAGAAAACCACGAGTATCGCGGACCCGACTCGAGGAATGCCACGAGTATGCTCGGCAAGAAGGAAAGGAGCGCGGTATATCGTGAAGAGATCAAGGACCGTTCGCTTGAGCCGGCAGAACTCTCCAAACTCCCCGGAGGAGTCAGCTGCACGGTTGATTCGACAACCAGCATTGCGCGCGACGTTCGAGCAGTGCGTCAATCGGTAAACTACCTCCCCGCGGAGGCACCCGAAGCCGGTATCACAGGACGGGAATCCGTCAAGCTGCCGAAGTTCCCAGGAATACATCTACGGTTAATGAGTTGAGGGAAGACATGTGGTTCTACGCTACGAGGAATCCTCCTCTAACTATGGATCAACTCGGAAGCGGCTGTTCGAAGAGACCAAACACGATGTCGGCGTTCTAACCCGATCGGGTCAAATCCATGCATTACCACCTAAGGCCACCAAAAACTGCGGAGCAGGCTCAACCCACAGTGCCGGGACACAAGTTAAGTGAAGAGGACACGATCCTCGCTCGGCTCAAGCGGACCCACGAACATTTCCACTTTGGTCTACTGCTCGCGTCTGCTTATCCTCATGGCTTCGAGAAATTTAGAGGAAAGCACAGCTCATTACCATGGTCCCAGTGGGCGCAACTCCTAATGGACGAAGTCATTAGGATGATCGGCAACATCTACTATGGCAACATTATCACCTTCACGATTTGGACCTTCCAAAATTTGGGGGCGATCACAATGAGTCGCTCTACATCATAGTCCCGGGTGGACGAGCGTCGCCTTCCCCGCGTGTTGGTAGACGGAGGTTACGGAATGAATGTCTTGCCCGCCAAGATGATGGACTGCTTGACATCAAGCCTACGGATCTGAAGCCTTGAGTCCACCTTTGTCAAGGCATATGACTCTACTTCCGTACGGTTCTCGGGGTTGCTACTCTTAATATTTGGTTCGGCGGCGGATGATTCCCACCGAATTCCAGTGTTGGACATTCAATCACTTTCGCGGCCCGTCTGGGCGTCCTGCAGGTGCATCAAATCAATGGCGTGGCATCCGCCCTTCATCGGTGCCTCAAGTTCATGCAAGGCAACGAGCTAACCACGATCCCTACGGCGACGGCGTCACCACCAGGGGACCGGCGCAACGACATTCCGGTGTTAGAAATCAAGCATAGTGACGACATGGCATTAAGCTTGGATTTACTGCGGGAGACTTCCAAGATCGAATATGCAACGTGGATCTTCCCTTTGTTCAAGACAAGATTCCTCCCGCCATGAAGATGATGAAACTCATGAACTTCATCCCGGGGCCGGGGCTTGGCAAAGGTTACAAGGCCAGAAACCAAGTCCTGAAGTCAAGGACCACACCACGGTCCGGGAGCTTGGCTACGTGCCAGCACCGGTAGTGACATCGGGGAGAACAAGAGGCTCGCCCGCACCAAGGCGACGGCCCGCGAAGGGAACCTCCGACGGCACACCCAACCTCCAGGCCTTACGGCTTCGACCTCGCTCATTTACTTCACCAAGGAACCGGCAATGAAGGCCCCGAGGCAAACCGGCGGAAGCGAGCCAGGGAACTGGCAAACGGCGGCGGGCGGGGACCGACGGAGGAACCGACGGCGGGCGGGGACCGGCGGTGGGCCCGATGAAGATGAGAAAGAAGCCGAGGATATTCGGCACTTAGACTACGAAAAAGATGGAACGGCTAGCACGGGACCTCAGCGTTTCGGAGGACTCAAAGCTAATCCGATTAGGGGAGCGTTCCTCGACATCACTGCTCTACTGGACCAAGCTGCCACCACGATCCAACATGAGTACACATTGAGGAATCCACAGGATGCGGAAGAGCAACTCAAGGTACTCTTCA
The DNA here is from genome assembly GCA_022495995.1 of Adenophora triphylla var. japonica. Classification (NCBI taxonomy): domain Eukaryota; kingdom Viridiplantae; phylum Streptophyta; class Magnoliopsida; order Asterales; family Campanulaceae; genus Adenophora; species Adenophora triphylla. Next base: position 250,379 of record JAFEMH010003670.1, read on the forward strand.
CGGGGGAAACGAGTTGTTCGGATCGGCCGCGAGGCCACATTCGAAGACGGTAACTCCCAAGCGAAGGAACCCAGGAATTCGCTAGAAGACGCTCTCGGTGGACCGGCTCTACGAGTCTTTTGAAGAAGTCATGGAGGTGCCAAGCACGATCGGCACTGGGCTCAGCAGCATGATCGCCATGATTGGGACGGCGAAGTCAAGCCTCTCGATCCCCGCACCTCGTCAAGCATCCAGCCAATGCCCGAAGAATTGGGTAACTTTCACCGGACGAGGCAAGCGGGCGAAGGCGGAAGACAAAGCGGGCCCGCACCCACATCTCCCTAAACCCGGTTTCAAACCCTGCGAGTCGACGTCTTTGTAAAAGTCCGAGTCCTGCGAGTCATCCAGCGGCCTTACGCCGGAAGACTATGATAATGTAGCCAATCATGTATTTCCGTTCTTGCTTAATGGAAAGTCGACCTTTCGGAGTATCCTCTCATTGCCACTTTAACAAGCGATAAGTTAACAAACAACTTAAAAGACGTTAATAACTCAATTGATAAAGAAGCGAGACACATTAAACGAACAATACATTAAAGAAGTTCTCGGCGTGTAGTTGACGAAGAGGACAACCGGGCCCCAAGTGCCGAAGAGGTTATGACGAAGAAAGTGAACACAGGGTCGGTGCACGAGAGCCTAAAGAGACACAAGTGGGCGGTTTCTTCGCCGATGCGAGAAAAAGAAGCCACGATAAGCCTCCTCAGGGAGTATGTTGACGTGTTCGCACAGTCATACCGGGACATGCCGGGACTCGATCCCTCGATCGTGGAGCACGAATTCCCTGGATCCCGAATCCAAGCACATCCAGACACAAGCTGCGCATGAGATCAAGCCAGTGGTCCTTGCGAGTTAAAGAAGAAAAGAGAAAATGCTCGAGTTGGTTTCATCGGAGTGATTGAGTATCCGAGCTTGGATCTCCCGACATGTTAACGGTCACGAGAGGCCAATGGAAAGGTCGGATCTTTGTGTGGATTTCCGGGATCTCAACAAGGCCGACCCTAAAGATGATTTCCATTACTTTAGCCCAACATCGGCTTGTCTTTGGTCGACACCACGGCAAATTTTGAAGTAAAGTCCTTCGTGGACGGGTTGCTGGATACAACCGGATCAAAATGTCGAGGAGGATCAAGCCAAAAGCGCTTTCACCACTCAGTGGGGGACATGCGCTACACGGTCATGCCGTTCGGTCACGAAGAACGGGGCTACTTACCGGCGAGCTGCAGCCGGCCCTCTTCCATGGCATGATCCACGGAAATCGAAGTATATGTCGACGACATGATAATCCACTCAGAGGATCGAGACATGCGGCACATGACGAGATCAGAGAAAGTTCTTCAACGGACTCGAGAAAACACTCCATGAGATTGAACCTGCCAAAGTGCACCTTCGGCGTCAAGCGCGGCGGGTCTTGGGATACATGGTCACGAAAAAGGGGTATCGAAGCCGATCCCAAAGAAAATCAAGGTTATCATCGACATGAAGCCGCCTCGAGACTTTGACGAAGTGAAGAGCTTCATGGGAAGACTTGATACATCGATCGCTTCATCAACCGGTTGACATCTCTCTGAGCCCATGTTCGTGAAGAAGAATGCCGAGCATCAAATGGGACTCAGAGTGCCAAACGGCTTTTGAGAAGATCAAGACCTACTTGGTGAATCCCCCAATTTTGTGCCCGCCACATGAAGACAAGCCACTACTCCTATATCGACGGTAATGGACACGTCAATTGGAGCAATGCGCACAAGAACGAGAAAGATTCCAAGGTTGAGCATGCAATCTACTTCGTGGCCGGAAGCTTCAAGGAAGTGAACTCGGCTACTCGGCATTAGAGAAAACTTGTACCGCCTTGGTATGGGTAGTCGGGAAAGCGAAACACTACATGCGGTCACATTCAATGCTCCTGGTCTCCAAAATGAACCCCGTCCAGGTATCTCTTTGACAAGCCATCCCTGTCAATGCGACTAGCCAAGTGGTCATTATTCTGGCTGAGTTCGACATCAAGTACATGGTCAGAAAATCAACAAAGGGCGAGTCATGGCGGATCAGGTGGCGGACTTCCCAAGCAGTGAACCTAAGGGTCCTAATCCGCAATTTCCGGACGAATGGAATCTTTTCACTCGGACAATGCAAACCGCTGGCAACTCTTCTTCGATGGGGCAGCCAACAAGAAGGAGGGAAAATGGTATTGGAATGCTCCTTGTCGATCCCAAGCGACCGAGCATACTCCCCATAGCCATCAAGTTGAATTTTGAAACAACCAACAATGCAA
>JAFEMH010003671.1:0-252665 GCA_022495995.1 Adenophora triphylla var. japonica
CTCGACAAAGCTGGGACATGTCACAGGCTAAGATGCCGGAAGGCTTGATCAAGGAGTCACTCCACTGCCTCACAAGCCTGTAACCGCAACAAGCAGTGGCCTCCATCATGGCCATGCTCACCGCGGGTGAGCCACAGGCTCGCCACTTCTGGATAGTGAAATGGAGCGGCCTCTCTCGGCGGGGCTCACAATGCTGGCTTCCAAACACATCGTTGGCACCCCATCAATGGGCAGATACGCAGCTACATCAGCTCACGCACGGCTTAGGACGTCGCATGCCTGGTGTATAACTAACATCATTGTGTAATTCTTCCTGCAGCGGGCAGCCAGTCGCTCAACAAACCGAGAGAAAGCATGAAGCCGAGACACCAAGGGCACTGGGAATGAGTGTTCGACATTGCCGCATTTCTACTTCCACTAGCCCTCTCTCCAGCCATGCTTTGGGAGATGTGGGCGTGGTAGTCTCAGCCGACACCAGAGTCTGGCACCACGAGTTCATCGCGCTTAGAGCCTGGCACCCTCCGCGCGATCAGCCAAGGCCACTTGGCCTGCCGCAGCCGGCAAGGAAAGCCAAAGTGCCGCTGCAGCCAGCCAGGCAGCCAACACTGGCCCGGGCGCCACATCAAAGTGACTTCCAAGCAAGAGAAAGATAGTGGAAGATTTATAAGTCGATGGCTTCTCTTCTCTGAAAGCATCAGTTTACTGACCTCGGCCGTATGGCAAGATTACTTTTCAGGATGGCATCAAGAGTTCCTCATGACACGAAGCATCTTCTCGGCCAACATAGATTTTCCTCGACGGATCAAGAGGTTGGCTCGCTTCCTTCAAATATGATGCTATCATGATTTCTGTGCTACGACATCAAAGTTTGCCAAACACATCTGTCCATTTCGACGGTGACTTCGGAATTAGTAGCTCAAACTAATGGTTTCACGCTGACATCGTCCAGACACTACACCAGAAAGCCAAGGCCTCCAATTTCATCGCGTGTTGCCACACCGTGTACTTAGGAGCAGCTTATAACAAAGCAGACAATACGTTAAATAGCACGGGTTTCTGCTTCTGTAATTATGGATCATTCCGGGTAATTCATCGTAATCCTCGTAGTCTCGGAGATGTTAACTATATCATGTCGCCATTTCGAAAAGATCGAAACATTAATCACGATATTGAAAGCGCATCGGAAAGAATTCCGACGCACGACGCGGTTAGTCCCCTATTTCGACGCAGATTTGTCGCCATCCTTCGGGTTTGCCGCTCGCTGCACTATAGTTTCACAGATGAAGCGTCAACAGCACGTTACCGCGGATCGTATGTAGTGTCGAGCTGGACGCCCATGAATGCCGCCGAGCTCTTCTTCTTCGATGAAGGGCACGATGCTTAGCAGCCTCAGATGTGCGCACGCATGTGCCTCTATACCGGGTCAGCCGTCGATGACACCCATCAGACTCCTCCTCGGCACCACGTTATCCCTGGTTGCTGCTGAGGATCACACTGGGCTTTGATGACAGCCACTCTCTACAACTGTGGCTTGGCCACCACTGGAAACTGTCAAGACCAGTCTGGGCATGTGGTTATTCGGCGAATGGAAACTGGCGATCACGACAGCAACCTCTTCTGATCAAGTGATCGACGGCAATCTCGTCAATAGTCATATTTTCCAGATATCTGATGATACCAGTATTCGGCCGAGCTGCAATGCCAGTATCACGCTTGCCATGGTAAATGAGAAAGCTCCCGTCACCGATTGCACATCATCACTTCGACTACCAGCCCACTCAGGCCACCAAAGACAAGCGCTCGCCAAGTATAGGCACCATCAAAGGAGACAAAGCTCCTCACCCTAATACAAATCAGATCAAACTCGAGCATGTCGATGCCGAGGGGATCATTCCTTTCGTCAAGCCGGATCTGCCTCAAGTGTGGGAAGACTCTCTACGTGCATGTTTTCAGTGTGGTGGCTACAGAAGCATTCCCTTCGAGGTTGATCTCGATTTGTAATAGGGTGAGGAGCTTTGTCTCCTTTCGATGGTGCACTATGCGGCCTGGGCGGGGCGACTTGGGCTGGGCGCCAAGCTCGGGAGCCGACGTGCCAGACGGGCCGGTTGCACATTTGGGCCGGTACAGTGAGTCGGAAGTGATGACGTGGGCTACGAGCTCGGTTGCCAGTGGCCTCGTTTACCATAGGCGAGCGAAAGTAAATACGAGTGGGTGACTTTGGCACTGCGTTGCGAGAATCCTCGGGATAATAAGGACCGGATTACCTTGGTACTCATCTAGATATCTCGGAAGAGAAATATGATATTGACGAGAGTCGTCGCCGCCACTTGATCGCAGGGGTTCTTTGTCGTGTCAACCAAGCTTGTTTCCGATTCACGGATAACACCGCCACGCACGGGATGTCGATCTTGGACAATTTCCATATTATTAGAGCCACGGTTGTAGGTGACATCGCATAGAAGGCCGAGTGCCGTCCTCGAAACCGAGCATATGTATGTAGGGATCTTCCCGTGATCTCGTCGCGGTCGTGTCATGACTCCGAGAGTCCCGATTCGTTGTCATCCGACGGCTCAACCCGGGCATAATAGGACGCATCGCGCCCCGCCGCGATCCTGGAGCCGCTAGAAAAACATCGTGCCCTTGGCACTGAGAAGAGGGGCTCGGCGGGCGGGCATTCCTCATGGAGGACATCCCATACGACTTCTATACATTCATCACGAGTGTGACGATGCTTAAGTTGACCTTCATCACGAAGATTTCCCTGCGTACGGCGGGGGCCAGAGTAGTGAGATTGAAGGATGCCGACAAATCTCCCGATCGGAGATAGGGGGTTTACGTGCCCGCATCATTGCGATGCTCGTGGTTTCTTTCGATGCACTTCCAGAGTCTTCAGCAAAACGGCAAGCTGAACTTCTGATGAACCGGATGCACTGCTTCGGGGTATGCTCGCTCGAGGACGTTGATATAGTTAGCATCTCCCACTCGAGGGATTCGATGAGATTTGCCCCGATAGTCCCTTGGTCGGTTTCAAGGAGGTAGCCCCGTGCCCGGCCGCGGCACGCTGTCGTTGTCTCGGCTTTGTTCCCTATGAGAAAACTGTCCCCTCTGATGACTTCAAGATCTCCCTGCCGGTTAATGAACTTGACGCACTGATGGAGAGTGGAGGCTATGGCTTTCATGTGGTGTAGCCAAGGGCGTCCCAACAGAGCTGTAAATTCGGACGGAATGTCCATCACGTGGAATTTTGCTGGCACCATTTGGGTTTCGAACAAGAGTTCCAGAGTCACCGTCCCCAGGATGGGACAAGATGTGCTGTCGTAGGCTTTGATAGTCCGGGTAGACGGAATCATGTAGCCTTCGTCGATGCGTAGGGCTCACATCATGCTGAGAGGGAGGACGTTAACTACTGATCCGTTGTCTACCAATACTCCGGGGAGAGATATGGTGTTGAGCCGGAGAGTGATGTACAAAGCTTCATTGTGCCCTGAGGCATCTCTTGGCTGGTCTTCGTCACAGAAAGTGAGCATACTGCCATACATTCGGGAATCGTAGAACTGATCTCTTTCCGGAGAAGGAGAGTCATCAAGCCATCCGTTTCCTGTCTTCCTCTTGCGAGGTAAAGCCTTTGGTGGTGCCTCAGGATTGTGTTGAGGCTGCTTGTGGTGGTGGCCGCCCTTGGTTAGCACGTTGATTGAGTGCGAGTGCCAAGCTGACTTTGACTTTCCCTTGCCGGCCCGCGCTCTGAAGCTGGGCAAATTGAACCTTGGCTGATCCCGCAGGGGATTAGGCTTCTAACTGGCAGTGAGATCGTCAAGATTTGAGGTATTCCGGTGTCCTGAGGCCTGAACTCTGGTGTCAGCAGGACTTTTCAGCTTTCCCACCCCTGTCTGCTCTAAAGCTGCATGGCCTGGAGGAAGGGAGGACTGGCTGGAGTAGAGTACGTAGTAATCGAACCTCCCGGATGGCTCTCCGAGTGTACCCACACTGGTGTCTCCAGCTTCATATCTTTCTCTCAGTTTCTGTTGAGAAGACTTCTTCTTCTGCTTTCTGGGAGAATTACCCCTAATCATGTCTTGGGACTCATACTCAAGGCATGCAGAGCAGTCACAAACATCGTAACTGATGTGGACATTTGATGAGGACCGTGCTGGAAGAGGCGGAGGGACTGGCTCTGCGGCAATCTTCTTTGGCACCCATTCAATGGAATTCACACTGTTGTTGTTTGGAAAAGGGTTTCCGACCGTATTGGGCCCACGGGGACGCTCCAATTTCCCTTCCTCTATCAAATTCTGAATTTCGTACCGTAACCCCACGCAGTTGTCGGTGGTATGGCCATGATACTGATGGAAGGCACAGTACTTGCTCTTGTCAGCGTTGACTATGGGATTTTTGGGCTTGTAGTTGGCAACGGGTTTGAGGAGTCCTTCCTTGATCAAACCTTCCAGCATCTTACTCAGCGGCATGTCCAACTTGTCGAAGTGTACGGCAGGCTGCTTCGAAATGGAGTTGTTACTTTGCGGAACTAGGTTTCTGTTGCCTGACTGCTGTCCCTGATGAATGTAGTTGACAGACGTATCTTTCCCTTTGCCTGGGGCCGGTGCGGGATTGAATGCAACTGCCGATCGGTATCTGTATGGCTGTGCAGTAGCCAATTTTTCCTTGAGATCCTTCTCAAAATGTGAGCCGGCATTGACCATGGCTCGGAGATCTGGGAAGAAGTGATGACTGATGAGAGTTCTGATGGACGGTCTTAAGCAGGACTTGAAGATCCGCATCTGTTCATCCTTGGAGAGTGGCTACATGATCTCAGAGAGTTTCCAACTCCACCTCTTGTAGAATTCTCCGACGCTTTCATCTGCTTTCTGCTCGGTGGTGATTAAGTCCTCACGAATTGTTTCCCACTCTAAGTTGGATGCACTGCCGTTCTAGGAAGATGTTACCGATCTCGATCCCAGTGTGGCGATCTGCAGGCTTGACCCTTAGGAACCATCGTAACGCTGAACTCTTGAGCGTATGCTGGAAGTGATCGGCCATTTGCTGGAGGGTTGCTCCTTTCGCTCTCATGCCAAGAACGTAGGTGTCAACATGCGTTTGAGGACACTCGGTTCCATTGAATCGGTCCATCTACGGCATTCTGAACTTGGCAGGGAGAGGCGTGACCATTCCGGATCTCGCGGCTCGAGCGTTTCTTGCTTGGAGCCGCTCATGGTGGCTTTCGTGTCTTTCATCCTGTTCGACCATCCGTGCTAAGGTTGGGTCCAGTGGTGGACTTTGAGGCTCGGTGCGGGTGCTACCATGTGAGTGGCGGTGATTAGAGGTGGAAGGCTCGATATATGAGGATATATGGGGGCCTTTTCGATCAGACGGGGTTTGTCCCCGGTGTTTTGGGATTCGTGTATAGGCAATGGGATGAACCCAGAGGGTATTTGGAGGATATTGGCATCTGTTGAGATGGTCCAGCGGTGCGCCGGTTGTACCGAGTGATGGGAGTAGCACCGGCTTGGCCGTATATAACAGGTTGCCGTGAGAGGTGGCTACGGAAGCCTAGGCCTACTGCTTCCTTGGTTCGAAGGCATCCCGTAAGTTGGCGGGGTAGGAACCTGGTTGAAGGTTTGAGGAACTGGTTTCGGGGAATCGTTGTCCTCGACTAGTACGAAAGTACTGTCTGACTGGGGGATAGCTGCTATACCTCGCTCATTCAGAAGCTATACCACGAAATTCCGCTGATCTTCTTTCTGCCTCTTGTAAACCTCACAAGCCCGGATGGCTTCTTCCAATGTCATATCTGTTACCGGTGGCGGGGGTCCATCCCCATCACGATTTCTCGGTGAGCTAGACATGTCGGATATTCTGGCTGAGGGAACTGAGGGAACCGAAGAACTGTCTGACGCTGCCGTAACTGTGACTCTGGCGAGGCGCTGACCCGGAATTCTGAACCACTTTCTGCTCACTGCAGGGAACGAAAGGCAGGGTTTTAGGCTTCGGAAAAGGGTATTTGGCTCAAGGTTTCGGGCTAGTGCAATGTGCAGTTACCGATTAATGTTTACTTAAAACGCGTTTTCTCAGAGTCCTAATCGGTTGGAAAAGATCGTGTCTTCTTTTTCGCAACTAACCTAAGGCTCTAATCAGTGGATCTCGTCACTACGTTTATAAGCCCCTCGTTTCCATTTGTAGATCATCTTCTCGGGATGGACAATCCCGAGCGAGGGTCCTATAAGGCAAGCGAGTTCCACCGACAAAGGAAAAAGTGAACTTAAGGCTAGCTGATCACGCAAACTTCCAACGTATGTGACGCATGGGCCACAGTCGAAGTCAACGTCCTTAAGTTAAAGCGGGGATCGTGCCAAAAATTTCGGCATGACCTCTCCTGACTCGCTTGCGCGAGGGGCCTTAGCTTTTGGCGTTGGCCTAGTTATGGCTGGTACGGTGCATACGGTGAGGGTTTAGTGACACGGTGTCACATTGAACCTTCGGGTATATTTTTCGGCAGAGCTCTGCGTCAAAGTCAAGGCTAAAAAGCTCAAGACTTCGGGTCGGGAACGACCTTCGGTCTCAATCATTCGAGCTTGACTCGTAACGGAACTCGACGTAAAAACATACACTCGGGCTTTATGACACGTACTAAGCCAAAAACCAACCAGGGTCTTAGACGAAGTGTGACACAAAGAGTGCATGGCTTACACGGGCTAGGATGGGCTGTTTGGGACGATCTCGTGCGCGCTCGAAAGGTGTCTGGCAGACCAACCGAGCTGCAACTGAATGGTCATCCCGGGTTACGGGTCGTAGTGTGCAGTGTTCCGAGGCAGCAAGTGCACGTGAAGTGCGGTGTACCGAGGCAGCAAGTGCGAGTAGTGTGCGGTCACTAAATTTCATTTTCTGAGTAAAACAGAGATTTTTCAGAATGTGTCTTAAAGAATTTTATGCACAGTTCAAAATGTAGCATGAAAATCAAGTATGAATGGGAATACACGAACATGTTATGATTTTGAAAAAGATACAAATGTAACACCCTTTTGAAAAACCGTTCGATGTTTAAAGCAACAAACGCACAAAAAAGAGGAAGGGTAAACGAAAGTTTGATCCACGAAAAGCTTTTTGAAAACAACGACATTTTTGAAAAAGTATCCAAGTCCCCAGCGGAGTCGCCAACTGAAATTACCCGAATTTCGCATGCGGCCAAAGGCGGTTGTCTTTCGTGGGAAATTTTGGTGTCTGAGACCTCGCTTTCGGGAAGAAGAGGAGTCGCCACGCGGTTTTTTGTATTTTGAGCCCAAACGTTGAAAAACGGCTTTTGTGAAAACTGTGTCGTTTTTATTGGTAGCAAAAACTTAGGAAAAAGCTTTGAAAGGGGGTGTCATTTTTATTGGTAGCAAAAATGAGGAAAAAGCTTTTTTGAGTACCGAGAGATTGTTAGGTTCGGAGGTCACGTTATGTTTCGGGAAGAGTATTTTGAGATCACTCCGAAATGCCTCGTATGACGAGTCTTTCTACCTTTCTCAAAAATGTGTCTGTGTGATGGATAAAAAATCCACTTGTAATAAAATACCTAGCAAGTGTACTAGTTACCGATGTAGTAGTATGCACGAGCAAGGGTCGAATTCACAGAGATTTGAGTGTTGAACAAATTGGTTTAATTAGTGTAAAAAGAAACAAAGGAAAAGGGGTTTTTGATTTGTTGAATTATTAAACTAAGAAAGCAAAATAAATAAATTAAAGATATCAAGAAACAAGGGATTCATGGATTGGGGATCATAACAATTATCACTTTATGCTTTTTATTTCATGTAAAAAGGATTCAATCTCATTCTTGGGTTCGTTCACAAAAACCTATGGTTAAGATGTTAATATCACAGTTACGTCGATAAGAACATTAAAACCCTAATATATCTATCTTGTTTATATATTCAGTTACGTCAATATAAACCTTCAAGAGATTCAATTTAAATCACAAGAACATAAGAACCCAGATTCATTGATTTCAGTTACGTCCTCAATTAAATCTATTCTCTCAACAATGGTCAATGTATAAATGTTCGAGTTACTGAACAAATTTATACCCAAATAGATTTATAGGCCAAAAGTATCTTAACATACAATTGAAGCCTATGAATAATCTTGAAGAATATTGAGAGAACAAGAACGAAAAAGAGGTAGAAAGAATTAAAACCTTAGCATAAAGATCAAATTGTTACTCACCTCAATCCATGAATCAAAATAAAATTAGCCTTGAATGGCCATTAGAATAAACAAATCAAAACCTTGTTCTTTAATCTTCATAAATAAATAAAAATCTAAACTAAAAATATAGAGAATAAATAAAAATATTCAAAAGATTAAAATATTTAAGGATTCCAAGGTTGATACAAAAACTAGTCTAAGGTTGTTTTTATAGGAGGAGGGAGGTAGAAATCATATTTGGAAACAAATTAGGGTCAAAATCCTAGTCAAAATAGAGAATTTTCCGAAATCCGTCACTGATTCTGTACAAATCTGTTGAAAATCACGTTTTCCTTATTTGTGACGGAATTAATTCCGTTGCTGAAAACTTTGTGGGCGGTCGCCCACAATTGCCCACTGGCTGCCCAAGTGTACAGAAAGTGCTCGGCCAAAGAATTCATTTGTTGTGCGGCCGCTCAGGATGCCATGCGAAGCGCCCATGATTTTGGCCTAGCCCAAGCCCATTTTTGGCCCAGCATATACCTTGCAGCTTCCTAGGCCAACAGCTTTGTCCTTTCCACATTTGGCCGGCCAACCTTGTGCATTGGCCCCAATTTTGGTGCAGCAAGTGTGGCCTTGTTTTAAGTACCATTTGTAGTATTCGTTTCGTCTCGTAATTTTGCCGTCGCACTTTGGCCACTATAATGAATTTTTTTGCACTTCGCTCTTTGAGATTTTATTTTTCATTTTAACCCATGAATTTTTATAAATCAAATTCGTCCAAATTTTCCATATTTCCAATTTAGTCCCTGAACTTTCAAGATTTCCAATTTTGCCCTTGAACTTCATAATTTCCGTTTTGTCCCATATTTTCCAAAATTGCAATTTGATCCAAAAGCTTTCAAAGTACGCTCCAATCCTCCATTTTTTCTATAATTGCACTTCAACCCCCTGTACTTTCAAAACACTAGAAAATACATTAAATTTTCAAGGTTTTGAGCACCAAATAAGCTAGAAAATATATCTTTTGGATGTGTAAAACCACATCCATCAAATACCCCCAAACTTATCTTTTTCTCGTCCTCGAGTAAAATAAAATTAAAACAAAATAAATACTAAATAACTAATTTAAACAAAAGAAAATATTTTTGGGATTTGCTCTATTCATATAATAGGCCGTTGGCACAACAAGTCTCAGATCTTTACAACACACATAATCTACAAGCATTATCATGAACATGGGACTATGATTACATGGATGCATCTAACTTACAATTCTCCACCACATAATGAAATATGAATGAAATATGGGAGATCATTGTCACCAAAGTAAGATATTTTATAGGGTCACTAACCACATGCTCTAAATCAATGATAATAAGATGAAACTTCTGCACAAGGGACACTCATATGCATATTTAAACAAAACTGTCAACCCGGATACTCTTTAGGGATCAAATATGGCTTTATGGTTTGTAATGTATCGCGATAAACGCGGGCAAGGTTCACGGTTCCAAAAGAAGGTAAGGACATACGAAGTCAAGCAAGTGAAACTAGAAAGTCTTCATCATACATCCTCCCATTGAAATTTATCACCCCGCTTCATGCCAACCTATTGATTAAACCCCCAAACTTATAATTTTACATACTTTCAAACTTGTGATTGATCACCATTCTTTTCTTTTTGATCACTTTCCACTTCAACATTAGAGAGGGCAAGGCAATTTTTTTTTCTTTTTTTTCAACTTTTTCTTTTCAGTTTTTTTTTATTTTTTTTTGCACAAATATATCACGGAGAATGTGCATTCAATACTTTGCTCAAGTCCCTCTTTTCATTACATAACATGACCCTTTTCTTTCTTTTCATGAGCACTTTCCACTCAACCCTTGATTTTCCAAACTTCACCCACAATTCCCAATTCATTCCCTAGTTTCACTTTCTTGAAAAGGTGAGAAAAATAGTGTATAGGTTAAAAGGGTAGGATAATGAGGGTACAAATGAAGACGAATGGTGGTCTAAAATAACCTCCCACTTTGTGAGAGATTCCATTCTTTTTCAAGCTCAAAAGGGGTTCTAGCGGAAATTTTTATATAAGTGACGAGAAAGTTAAAGGCTTACAAATAGGGTTCAAAGAAAATAGCCACATATCACTTCCTGAATAGCCTAATTGATGTGTTATTGACAGTCATGCAAACATGTTCTAGGGATCCCGAGAATGCCAAAGCGATCCTATAAAGGTCTCCTAAATTGGTAACAATGGCCAAGAAAAATAATATGGAAGTGAAAGGTGGAGAAATCATACTTTACATGTTTCAATGCAATTATATCCCCATATTGACAATAATACTCAAGATTTTAAAATTAAATCCCTCTCAAATCATCATGGACTCTAGCCAACTTCCCAAAATATGAAAAGAACAAAAATTTTAAAATTTTTCTATTTTTTTGGAGGGTGACACTATATACACTCCCCTATAAACTCACAAACTTGGAGAGATATCTACCCCCAAATTCAAAACATGCTATGTCCTCATAGCAAAGAGAACAAAAACATGCCTTGGGTTCAAAGGACGATATGACACAACAAAACAAATAAATAAAGCAAATAAAACGTACCTACTTGGGTTGCCTCCCAATTAGCGCATTTGGTTAAGGTCGTTAGCCCGACCGTTGCTCCCAATTACATCACTTTGGCCTTAGCCTTCCTTCCCTTGGCCCACCTCGCATATTCGCGGGCACAAACGCCCACCGCTTTCCACATGTATGTACCATTTTTGATTAGCTCGGGTGGAGCCCAAGGAATTTTATTGGCCTTCTTCTTGGCCTTCTTTTTCTTTTTCTTCATGGGGGTCTCTCCCCCAAACTCGTTTGGTGCCTTGGTCTCACAAACATCAAGCACCTCATCTTTCTCAACATCTTTATGAGAGGAGCTATCTTGATCATCAATGTCAGCCATAAAAGAATCAGATAAGTCAACACAGTAACATTCCTCAATTTGAGCACATGAATTATTACTTTCAGCTTTTAGAGGAAAAATGATTTTAGTTTTGACACCGACTCCTTACGGGGTCGGTCTAGGGGGTGATACGGTCTGTCACTCAAAGAGTGTTTGTCGGCCTTGTTGTTGCTAGCCATATCATGAACGTCCGCTTTATCCATAGAATTCTCACCGTCACTCTTATCTACTTTAGCACACATGTCCTCCTCTATGTCATCTAAGGACTCACAACCTTCCCCATCATCATCCATGGGGTGTTTCATCACATCATTAACCGAAATTTCTATTTTCTCATCCGCTACCATCATGGACAATTTCCCATTCCCCACATTTATTATTGTGTTAGTTGTGGCCATGAAGGGATGCCCTAGCAAAATAATAGGGTCTCTACTCATAATTCCTCCACTAACCATATCCATAACCACAAAGTCAATGGGAACTATCAAGGTCCCTACTTGAACCAATACATCCTCCACAATGCCCATTGGTCTCCTAATAGAACGGTCCGCTAAATAGAGGGCCATTGTGGTGGGCTTCAACTCGGACAAGCCCAATTGCAAATATGTGGAGTATGGTAATAAATTAATGCTAGCACCAAGGTCTAACATCGCCTTCACCTCACTAGAATCCCCAATAGTAATAGAAATTGTGAAACTTCCGGGGTCCTTTAGTTTAGGTGGAAGGTCTTGTCGGACTATGGCACTAGCACTCTCTCCCATGATCAACATCTCATTCTTTCCATACCTATGCTTTTTGGAGTTTAATTCTTTGAAATTTTTTGTATAGGACGGAATATTTTTAATCACATTAAGCAGTGGGAGATTTATGCTAACTTTGGAGAACATCTCCATCAATTCTTTCATTTGATGCTCTAACTTATGTCTCATCACTCGACCGGAAAAGGGCACCGGTGGTACATATGGCTTGGGGGGTATATAAGTGTCTTTGGATTTTTCTCCCAATCCACATGTACTCTTTTCCGCATCTTCATTAGAAATAGGAGGAGGAGGAGGGGGAGAAGAGAAGAAGGAGAACAAACCTCTTGACTTACCACTTTGCCATTCCGTAGTGTGGATATGGCCATTGCTTGATGTCCTTGGCTCAGAAACGTTCCGGGCTTGTGACCTTGAAGGGCTTCCGCAAGTTGCCCTATTTGAGTTTCAAGCTTTTTGATGGCGGCACTATGTTGCCTTGATTCTTGTTGTTGCTCCAACCTCATCCTTTCCAATGCCTCTTCCCATGGTTCTTTCCTAGTTTCACATTGTCCTTGGGGTGGTGGAGTGTGCAGGGGTTTATTTTGATTACCTTGGTTTCCTCCCCATGAAAAATTAGGGTGATTCCTCCACCCCAGATTGTAAGTGTTGCTATATGGATTATTTTGTGGAGGCCTTGGGTTGAATCCATTGAGTGCATGTACCTGCTCATCATTAGAAATAAACTGCGCACCACTAGGACAAAAGTTAGTAGCATGAGTATAGAGACCACAAATAGAACAAGCATCTTGCACAACATTAGCACCAAGAGAGGTGCCTTTAGCATTCAACATAGCAATTAATTGAGATACTTGTTTAGCCAAATTATCATTACCCTCTAACTCATGTACTCCCCTAGCCTTACCCCTTGTACTCTTTTATTGGGAATTAGCACCCAACATCTCAAATAAATCATGAGTCTCTTGAGGAGTTTTGGCTCCTAGAGTGCCCCCCGCCGCATTATCAACCATGACTTGATTAACATGATTCAAGCCATCATAAAAAGTTTGATTAAGCAAGGGCAAAGGAAAATTGTGATGGGGACATTGCACTAACATCATTTTAAATCGGTCCCAAGCCTCATGAAAAGGCTCACCTACTTCTTGGGCAAATCCAATGATCTTTTGCCTCATATTAGCTAACGTGGGATGGGGATAATATTTTTGTAAAAACACATCATGCAATTGATCCCATGTGCTTATACTTCTAGGTGGTAACATCATAAACCAAGTCTTGGCCGCCCCTTTCAAAGTGTAGGGGAAGCACTTTAATCTAATTTGCTCATCGGTTACACCTATTTTGCCCGGAAAGTGAGAGACTATCATCATATACTCACGCAAGAAAGTCAAAGGGTCTTCGGCCGGTAAGCCTTGATACATGGGCAACATGTTAAAATATTGACCCTTGACTTCAAAGTTCTTTGCCTCCTCCGATAACACAATACAAGATATGGAGGCATCGACTCTAGGACGACAAAAGTCTTGCATGGTTTGAGCCGGTGGGATTGCCATTGCGACTTCTTCCTCTTCTACCCCGGTGGTAGAAGGATTTAGGTTACTTTCGAGGGGATTGCCCTCTTTTAATTCAAGTTCTTTCAAGCGCTGACCTAACCTATCAATGTCGTCGTTCAATGGCTCCAAGGTAGGAATCAAAGAACGCCGACCAAGCATACACCGATCAAACAAATTTGTTCAAATCACAACAAATCCCCGGCAACGGCGCCAAAAACTTGAAGGATAAAAAATCCACTTGTAATAAAATACCTAGCAAGTGTACTAGTTACCGATGTAGTAGTATGCATGAGCAAAGGTCGAATTCACAGAGATTTGAGTGTTGAACAAATTGGTTTAATTAGTGTAAAAAGAAACAAAGGAAAAGGGGTTTTTGATTTGTTGAATTATTAAACTAAGAAAGCAAAATAAATAAATTAAAGATATCAAGAAACAAGGAATTCATGGATTGGGGATCATAACAATTATCACTTTATGCTTTTTATTTCATGTAAAAAGGATTCAATCTCATTCTTGGGTTCGTTCACAAGAACCTATGGTTAAGATGTTAATATCACAGTTACGTCGATAAGAACATTAAAACCCTAATATCTCTATCTTATTTATATATTCAGTTACGTCAATATAAACCTTCAAGAGATTCAATTTAAATCACAAGAACATAAGAACCTAGATTCATTGATTTCAGTTACGTCCTCAATTAAATCTATTCTCTCAACAATGGTCAATGTATAAATGTTCGAGTTACTGAACAAATTTATACCCAAATAGATTCATAGGCCAAAAGTATCTTAACATACAATTGAAGCCTATGAATGATCTTGAAGAATATTGAGAGAACAAGAACGAAAAAGAGGTAGAAAGAATTAAAACCTTAGCATAAAGATCAAATTGTTACTCACCTCAATCCATGAATCAAAATAAAATTAGCCTTGAATGGCCATTAGAATAAACAAATCAAAACCTTGTTCTTTAATCTTCATAAATAAATAAAAACCTTAACTAAAAATATAGAGAATAAATAAAAATATTCAAAAGATTAAAATATTCAAGGATTCCAAGGTTGATACAAAAACTAGTCTATGGTTGTTTTTATAGGAGAAGGGAGGTAGAAATCATATTTGGAAACAAATTAGGGTCAAAATTCTAGTCAAAATAGAGAATTTCCCGAAATCCGTCACTGATTCTGAACAAATCTATTGAAAATCGCGTTTTCCTTATTTGTGACGGAATTAATTCCGTTGCTGAAAACTTTGTGGGCGGTCGCCCACAATTGCCCACCGGCTGCCCAAGTGTACAGAAAGTGCTCGGCCAAAGAATTCATTTATTGTGCGGCCGCTCAGGATGCCATGCGCAGCGCCCATGATTTTGGCCTAGCCCAAGCCCATTTTTGGCCCAGCATATACCTTGCAGCTTCCTAGGCCAACAACTTTGTCCTTTCCACATTTGGCCGACCAACCTTGTGCATTGGCTCCAATTTTGGTGCAGCATGTGTGGCCTTGTTTTAAGTACCATTTGTAGTATTCGTTTCGTCTCGCAATTTTGCCGTCGCACTTTGGCCACTATAATGAATTCTTTTGCACTTCGCTCTTTGAGATTTTATTTTTCATTTTAACCCATGATTTTTTATAAATCAAATTTGTCCAAATTTTCCATATTTTCAATATAGTCCCTGAACTTTCAAGATTTCCAATTTTGCCCTTGAACTTCATAATTTCCGTTTTGTCCCATATTTTCCAAAATTGCAATTTGATCCAAAAGCTTCCAAAGTACGCTCCAATCCCCCGTTTTGTCAGTAATTGCACTTCAAACCCTGTACTTTCAAAACACTAGAAAATAAATTAAATTCTCAAGGTTTCGAGCATCAAATAAGCTAGGAAATACTCCCTCCGTCCCACTATACTTGACACTTCTTTCCATTTTGGACCGTCCCACTATACTTGACACTTCTTTCCATTTTGGACTGTCCCACTATACTTGACACCTTCCAAAAATAACCAAGTTTTTATATTTTTATATTCACTCTACCCCACCACTCATTCTCTCTCTTCATTTTCTACCACACATTTATTCAACCAACACTACTATTTACCCCACTCATTCTCTCTCTTCATTTTCCACCACACATTTTTTTTATTTTATTCTTTTTCCTTGGTTTTTGAACCCACCCCTTGGGTGTCTAGTATAGTGGGACGGAGGGAGTATATCTTTTGGATGGGTAAAACCACATCCATCAGTGTGTGTGTGTGTGGGTTTGCATTTTGAAAATGGGGGCTTGAATCACAAGCTTATTCTTGGTTTGAATGTCAAACGTTGATAATGTGATGCCTTTTGAAAAGACGAGCGTTTGAATGACAAACGTCGGTTTTGAAGTTTTTTAGGAAAAGTGACACGAGTGCTGATTTTAACGGTTTAACTTAAGTGTCAAATATTGAATTTTAAGAAAAGAGCGTTTGAATGTCAAACGTCGGATTTTGATTTTTGAAGGTGATCGTTTGGATGCCAAACGTCATTTCGCGCGTTTTTGAAAGAGAGTTCGAATGTCGAACTCCGATTTTGAACCGGGCATGTCATTGTTAGCGATTTTACGGGAAAAAAACATTAAATGATTTTGAGTGTCGAAAGTCGGATTTTAAGTTTGAAGATGATCGTTTGGATGCCAACGTCATTTCGCGCGTTTTTGAAAGAGAGTTCGAATGTCGAACTCTGGCTTTGAACCGGGCATTACATTGTTAGCGATTTTACGGGAAAAAAGCATTAAATGATATGCGATCAACGAATCGTTTTTGCGACTCGGACTTTGATAAGTAAATAATATCACGAGCCAAACGGCTCGGACTTGTAAATGACAGTATTTAAAGTGCAGTATCGACGGAATCAAACGACCCGGATTTTAAAGGTGCGATCAACGAGCCAAACAGCTCGGAATTGTAAAGTTGCGTAAAAGTAAATGACGATCAATGGATCAAACGATCCAGAATTTGTAAATGACATGAAAGTAAATGACGTTCAACGGATCAAACGATCCGGAATTGTAAATGACATAAAAAGTAACGGAACGGGGCCGGAACGCCGTTTTAACCCGAGATTACTTCTCTTACGGGAAGAGAAGAGGATCAAGGACTAAAACGTATCGGACCCCGTTAGACGGTGACGTCTACATTTCAACAACGTTCGTCCAAAATGGTTGTAGCGACTGGCGCGTAAACCGAGACGAAACGAGTGTTTAGGGAGAGAGAGTGTTACCTATGGCTAGGGGTTGACTCTTTTGGCTCGGGAGGCGTATACGGGATACGGAAAGGTGTTTGGAACGGTGTTTCGAGGTGTTTTGGTTCGTGTTTGGTTGAAACGCGGAGTTTTCACGCAAATCGAGGCAAAATGGGGCTCGGAAGGGGTTGAAAAGGGTTTGGGCCGTGGCTGAGAGAGAAAGGGGAGTAAGTTTTTTCTCTTTTTTGTGTTAACAGACCTCTGTATTTATAGGTGAATTTTGCAAAAGAGTTCGGACGGACTTGGGCTGAATTCCAGGGGTTTCTGTGAAACTTTGGAAACTGGAGGGACTTGTTGGCAATTCTGGATTCTCTGCAAAAGAGTCCGGACGGACTGGGACTGCATCCCAGAGGTATTTTGGTCTTTTCATACTGAAATCTGATTAGGTTGACAAGGAAGCTGTGGCATGCGTTCCACGTGTCCTGTGACTCACCTAGGGCTTGGAATATCGTGCCATCATTTCCGGTTTTGTTCGTTTTTTAAATAACTGTCCGGAAAATGTCCGAAATGCCCTCGAAAAGTGCCGGAAAGTGCGTTTTTCAGGAGAAGCTGTACTTTTACGTACGGCGATGTGTGTTGAGTACGCTTCGACGGTGGGATGCACGGGGCAGTCCCGGGACGTCTTGTTGGCTTGAGAACGGGGGGCTTAACGGGTTCCGGTTAACCTGGAGCGGGTCAGTTAACGGATTCCGGTTAACTTCTAACGGATTTTGGCGATCCGGATTTGGGTACTTACATTGGGTTAAGTCAATAATCTATTCGGTATATTATTGTTATCTTTTGTTGATGCCTTGCTGCGTCAAATTGGTATCAGAGCAGGTAAAATCCTGGGAAGATGGCGATTACCAGAGGTAATAACAACGACAGCCAAGCTGCTGTTATTGCAATCATGGAGCGTATGGATCATGCTGCTCGAGAACGTCATACACAACTCATGGAAGTTTTGCAGAAGGGTTTCAACCCTAGGCGACGGACAGGGGCTTGCAGAGAACCTGTAGCACACGTGGAAAACCCACTCCAACGTGATCAGCCGGCCGAAGGAAGGGAGTCATATTCCAACGGAGAAGATTTTTTTGCAGTCGGATCCGTATATCAGAATTTAGAAAGTCTGAATAACAGTTTCAAAGTAGAGGAGGTTAGTGATAATTTTCTTTCTTTATGTGGAGATACTGCTCCAAAAGAAACAATTCTATAGTCAAATAATAAAAATATGGCTTTGGAGGAGGAAAAGGTTATTTGTATAATAAAGAAAGAATTGAGATTTGTTGAAGAGAAGAAGGATGTTGAAGATGGAACGGATCTATACAAGATGGTTATGGAAAAATCAAAGCTAGTATTTTTTTACTTGACATGACCGTTCTCAGACTTCGGACGAGAACTCGAGGACAAGTTATTTTCAGGAAGGCGAGCATGATGTAGCACGAGTTGGTCTAACTCGGATAACAGGAATCAGAACAGGTGCACGGCCGTGCCTAGAGGGAAGCACGGCCGTGCAAAGCCGGATTAATGTTACAGCTTCACGGTGATTTTGTCTTATTATTAGTTTGTTTTATTTTGTACTCATCTCGTATTATTATTATCATTATTATTTATTTTAGTACTTTTAAGTGGGGGTATTTTAGTTGATAGGGTATTAATTAAGTCGTTAGGGTTTTATCTTTTTCTTTATTTATTTGGTTTTCATTATTTATTTTTCTTTATTTATTTGGATTTGCAAATATAAATAGACTGATAGGAGTTTTTAATAGGAGACTTATGATTAATAAATTAGATCGCTTTTGCCTTTTTGTGGGTTTAATCCCTTAATCCTTTGTATTGTTCAAACCCTAATTCATGGATTGAGTTAGGTTAATAATATTTTCGATAAATTATTGTTATCTTTTGTTAATATTCCGCTGCGTCACAGGAATTAGGGTTTGAACAAGCCAAAGGCTTCAGTGATTAAACGCACAAAGATGCAAAAGCAATCAAAATTTTATTAATCAAAAGTCTCCTATTAAAAAATCACTATCAATCTATTTATACTCGCAAATCCAAATAAATAAAGGAAAAGAAACAATGAAAAACAAATAAATAAAGGAAAAGATAAAACCCTAACGACTTACTTAAAACCCTATTGTAAGTACCCAAATCCGGATCGTTACATTCCGTTAAAAGTTAACCGGAATTCGTTAACTGACCCTTTCCAAGTTAACCGGAATCCGTTAACTCCCCCTTTCCGAGTCAACGAGACTTCCCCGGGCTGCCCCATGCATCCAAGTTTCAAAGTGTACTCAACACACGTAAAAGTACCACTTTTCTTGAAATACGCAATTTCCGGGACTTTCCGGGGCTGTTCCGGACATTTTCTCAGACAGTTATTTAGAAAATAGTCAAAACCGGGATTAACGGGACAAAAAAACCCTACCTTGGTGACTCACAGGGACATGTGGCACACATGCACAGCTCCCCAAATCAATATCAATCAAATTCAAGGGTGAAAAGACCAAAATACCCCTGAAAATGAAAGATAGGCCATCCGGCCTGTTCTTCATGAAAAGCCAGAATCCTCATCAAGCCCCTGCAATTTCCAAAATACCCAAAAACCTCCCAAATTGAAGGAAAGGCCATTCGGCTTGTTATTCAATTTTACCTCCTATAAATACAGAGGCTGTCATTCAGTAAAAGGGTCAAAATTTTTATTACCTCTCATCAATATCCCACGGTTCCAACCAACCAAACCCCCTCCCGAGCCTCGAAAATGCCTCGATTTGGGTGAAAACCACATTTTCTGACCAAACACGACCCAAACACTTCTGAAACACCTCCCAAATACTAAATCGTATCCCGTATATGCCTTTCCGAGCCAAAGAGTCAATGCCTAGTCATTGGTAACACACTCTCTCTCTAAACTCCGTTTCATCTCGATTTACGCATCATAAGCTATTTTCGATGCGATCGAAATTCTCAAAATGTAGACGTAACGCCGTCTACAGGACTTGATACGTTTTAGTCCCTAATCATCTTCTCTTTCGTAATAGAAGTAATTTCGGGTTAAAATGGTGTTCAAGTCCAGTTTTTTACTTTTCTGTCATTTACTGTCCGGATCGTTCGATCCGTTGATTCGAATTTTTACCGTCCGAACTGTTTGGTTCGTGATTGTCATTTACAAGTCCGGATCGTTTGATCCGTCGATATTGTCATTTACTTTACGCACCTTTACAAATCCGAGCCGTTTGGCTCGTCGATCACATTTTTACAGTCCGGATCGTTCGATCCGTTGATACTGCATTTCAATACTGTCATTTACAAGTCCAAACCGTTTGGTTTGTTGATAGTATTTACTTACAAATGTCCGAGTCATAGAATGACTCGTTGATCGCCTCTCATTTATTACCTTTTTCATAAAATTGGTAACATCGTAATGCCCGGTTCAAAACCGAAGTTCGTCATTCGAACTTCTTTTCAAAACCCCTCAAAATCGACGTTTGTCATTCAAACACTCATTTTAAACTCAAAATCGACTTTTGTCATTCAAACGCTCATTTCCGACTCAAAATCGACGTTTGTCATTCAAACGCTCATTTCAAACTCAAAATCGACGTTTGTCATTCAAACGCTCATTTCCGACTCAAAATCGACGTTTGTCATTCAAACGCTCATTTCAAACTCAAAATTGACGTTTGTCATTCAAACGATCATTTCAAACTCAAAATCGACGTTTGTCATTCAAACGCTCTTTTGCCAAAATCAATGTTTGTCATTCAAACTAAAGATTTCAGTTCATCATTCGAACTCCTTTTCAAACTCAAAACCGACGTTTGTCATTCAAACGCTCGTTTTTTACCAAAATTAACGTTTGTCATTCAAACTAAAGATTCCAGTTCGTCATTCGAACTCCTTTTCAAACTCAAAACTGACATTTGTCATTCAAATGCTCGTTTTTTACCACAATCAACGTTTGTCATTCAAACCAAGATTAAAGCTTGTCATTCAAGCTCCTTTTCAAAAGAAACACAACCACACACACACACACACACACTTTTTTGAGAAAGGTAGAAAGACTCGTCATACGAGGCCTTTGGGGTGATCTCAATATACTCTTCCCAAAACGTAACGTGACCTCTGAACCTAACAATCTCTGATAAAAAAAAGAAGCCTTTTCCAAGTTTTGGCTACCAATCAAAACGACCCCTTTTTCAAAGCCTTTTCCAAGTTTTGACTAGCAATCAAAACGAACTCCTTTTCAAACCACCCTTTTTCAAAGTTTAGGCTCATAATACAAAACGGCATGGCGACTCTCTCTTTTCAGCGAGGTCCAAGTTGCAAAAGCCACTCGACGCGTTTCTCGCGCGATCCGGGTAATTTCAGTTGGCGACTCCGCTGGGGATCGAACATATTTTTCAAAACTCCTTCATTTTAAAAACATTCAGTGGGTCAAACTTTCATTTACCCTCCCTCTTTTTGGTGTGCATGTGTGTTTTCAAAACATTGAACCGTCTTCAAAAAAAGGATGTTGCATTTTCATCTCTTTCAAAATCATAACATGTTCGGGCATTTCCGTTCATATTTGATTTCTGTGCCATATTTTGAACTGCGCATAAATTCTTTAAGACTCATTCTGAAAATCTCTATTTTACTCTGAAAAAAGAATTTAGTGACCACACACTACTTGCACTCCTACCTCGATATACCGCACGCTATGCGCACTTGCTGCCTCGATACACTGCACACTACAACCCTCAACCCAGGGTAACCGTTCAGCTGCAGCTTGATTGGCCTTCCTACGCCCTTCGAGCGCGCACAGGGTCATCCCAAACAGCCCATCCTAGCCTGTGTAATCCATGCACTCTTTGTGTCACACTTCGTCCAAGACGTTGATTGGTTTTTTGCTTAGTTCGTGTCATAAAGCCTAAGTGTATGCTTTTACGCCGATCTCCCTCACAAGTCAAACTTAAAAGTTGAGATCAAAGGTTGTTCTCGACCCGAGATCTTAGCTTTTTATCCTTGACTTTGACGCAGAGCCGCGCTAAAAACATACCTGAAGGTTCAATGTGATGCCGTGTCATCAAATCCTCAACGTATGCACCATGCCAGCCACAACTTGGCCAACGCCAAAAGCTAAGTGTAGACACCCCATTCTAAACTCATAATTACATGATTACACCACTCTTCATCTCTCTTTTGTGTTTTGATGAAAGCATATCAGTTTCGTTAAGTTTCTAACTAACCTCGTTAGTTTTGGACCTAACTGACTAACGGAATAACTGAAGAGGACAAAATAGTCAATCGACTAGTTGTCTCGCACGTGACATACGTGTCTTGCGCAAGAAAACCCCTCTGCAGGATGTGCAGAATCGCTTTCCTTCTCCGTTTCAAACTCTTTTCTGGATAAAACCTTATCAATCCGGTCATCCAATCACAGTTGAGTTCTGGAACCTTCCTTGAGTCTCCTAATCTTGGTGATCAAGTCATCCATCCACCTAATAAACCCCTATAAATAATTGATGACTTTCAGTATTTCAGAGGTCCCCAATCCCCGATCGAAAACACATAACACACACATTTTATAGGTTTTTCTCCCTGAAAGATTCCTACAAAATCACCCTAAATCACCTAAAGTTTGTTTATCAACCCTGTTGATCAACAAACATCGAAGAAAGAATCAAGGACTGAGGCGAAGCTCTGTCTGCATCAAGATCCGAATCAAGGATTAAGGCGAAGCTCTGTCTGCATCAAGATTCAACTCTAGGATTGAGTCGAAACTCTGTCCGAATCTCTTCTCAAAAGGTAATCATCCTTTAAACTTCCGTTTCTCTTCTCAATCCCTCTATTGATTTTAGAGTAGTGAAATCCTATCAAAAGGATTAGCCTAGAGTCCCTTCAATTCATGAAGGCGATCTCGAAGCATACGATCTGACATTCCTAATTAATAAATAAATTGGAATTTATTTATTTCTTCTTATTGTTCTTTAGATTGATTAGATTAATAACACCCAATTAGCAAGACCAATCTTCGGATTGGGTGGAATGGATGCTCCTTGACCTACCCATTTCATAACTTAACCCCCGAACCCTTGAATCTCTTAAAATATCAAAATGGTTTTTCTTATTGTTTTCCATCAATAAATAATAAGTGGCAACTCGAAGATGTTAAAAATTCACGCATCGCTACAGTGGCGACTCTGCTGGGGACAATTAATTAAGAGGGTTAGACTTGCGTTACAATTGGGTGTTATTAATCTTTTCAATTTCCTGTTTGAAATTTGATTTTTCTGAATTTTTTGAAAATTTTCTGCACTGTTATCGTCAAAAAAAAATTACTGTGCAACAGCTTGTCCAGCACGGGACAAAGTAGTCCCACGCGAGATTAATATTCGGAAAGTTTCCTCTGTTTGTTTGGCGGCGGCATGTGGCATTAAAGAAACAAAAAAGAAAATGGTTAGGTCAACTGTGACATTAAAGAAACAAAAAAGAAAATGGCTAAGTCAACTGTGGCATTAAAGAAACAAAAAAGAAAATGGCTAGGTCAACTGACCTTTCTCAATATTTGACCCTATATATAAAAAAAAGGTTTTTTTTTAGGTCACTGGACCGTACACCACAAACAAGGAAAAGACTTTAGCAATTGACTTAAAAGTTTGACCATTTAAAAAAAAAAACCAGTTTCAGAAACTTTCAAAAAAAAAAATTCCAAAAAAATCAAAATAAATGTTATTTATATTTTTGCTTGTATTAACTTTATTTTGCAGGGTAGAAGTAATTATTAATTACTTGAACTATATACTTGCGTGAGATTGATTTATTTTAATTTTTTACCGATCATCGGTTGACTCGGGCTTTGTAATTAATTAATTTATTTCTCTCTCTCTCCTTTATGTGGAACTACGACGGCCTGAGTCTCCCCCAATTTGTAAGAACGTAGGCAACCACTTGGTGCGGCCACTATCTGTTTTTCTTTTAGTTTTCAAAAAAAAAAAACTCTCTATTTTCTCTATCACCTAGATTGACTATCACACACGCGCACTCATATTATATCTGTCATTGCACTACATACCCCGATTAACCCGGGACCCACGCTAAGGACGGATGACGGTAACCACCTAGTCGCCGTCTCTCCGTAGTTGGATCATCCCACTCCGCGTATTCAATCCACCTAGATTGTCATATCGCGGGGAGCCTAGCCTTCCAGCCTTGCATCGCCACATATCATGTAGATTGTATCTTTAAGAACACTCCGTGACCGGTCGGTTTTGACTTGGTGAATGAACGGCCTCCGAAAATGAAACGTAAATGTAAGAAACAAACAACCATCTTTTCTTTTGGAAGTTTTGTAAATATCGTTGTTTTGGTTGTTTATCTTTTGAAATGTTGAGTTTTGGGAGTCGCCACTCCGTTTTTAAAGGAAAACATTGAAAAACCTTTTTTAAAGAGAATTTGGGTTCAGGGGTCAAGTTACATGTTGGGAAGAACTTGGGAGTTCACCCAACACGCCTCTTTCGAGACTTTCAATCAAACATTGGACAATTGTAAACATTCAAAGTGTGTGCGATTTGTGTCAACAAATAAAGTGTGCAAACTTGTATTTCATTGATAGTATTCAGAATGGGGTACAACTTGTGAGCCATGACAGGGGGCCACACCCTTTAAAACGATGACTTGCATTCTAAGGCAAGAGCTGAGACAGTCTGCTCAGGAAGCTTGGATGTCGTTCGACACAGGACTTCCTCAGAGAGGAATGTCGGACGACAGGAAGCCTCCTGGTCAGATTGTCTCTTACACACCAAGGCTGCTCTGGAAATTAGGACAATATTATTTTAAATAAGAAAAGACACTATTTAGGGTCCAAGTTCAGTTTGGGGTTGATTAGAGTGAGCAAAGTCAAGATTGACTTTTAATGATACGGATGTCATATGACATAGAGCATCCAAAGTTGTCTATGTCACATGGCAAACCGCCTCCATCAATTTATTGCACCCAAACAGACCTTAGGCTCCCCAAATAATGATAAATGAGCCAAAACTACTAGATCAAGCTTTGAGTCACAAAGGGGGGGATCAATCTTGATAGATATGAAGTCCATGAAAGCTATGCAGCCCTCTGGGAACTCTATGTCGTATGATACAGGACCTCTTGAGAGTCCTGTATCGTCCGACATAGGCAGCCTGTTTCAGTGCCCTTCAGTCAGATTGATCCCACCTTATTCCCAAAGCAAATTAAGCTATATTTATTAACTGAAAGCAGTAAAATAGTAGCACTACGTGAGTATTATGGGGGGATCACATGGCTTTAATGGCTAAATGTGATAAATCACATATCTATGGCCATTATTATGTAGCCATCTCCTCCTAACTCAATGGAAACTAACAAAGATGGAAACTTTAATGTTGCTAAGGTCACCAAATGTTCAGATCTGAGGTGGGGAGAAGTGAATATGGAAGATTCACCTCTCCACCACCTTTATCATGCAAAATCCCAAATATTTCACATAATATCAAGGCAAGTAAGCATGCAAGATGATATAGATGAATATGCAAGGGTTAATCAGAGAGAGAGAGGGTTTAGTGGCTACCTATTGTAGTCCACAAGGTAAATGCACCAATAGTATGGTGTTTACCCCTTCAAATCACCAACAAAGGAAGTTTCTCTTTGGATCTTGGCTTGGGATGTGTGTATGTATGAGAAGGGAGGTGAATGTGTGTGAGAGAGAGAGGATGAGACTCTATTTTGACAGAGTTTCCTTGCTTGCTAAGAGTCCTCCCTAAAATGATCATCCATGCCCTTTATTTATAGGCAGGCTGATGGGACGTCCTATGTCGTCCGACAGAAGGTTTCCACAGCCTTGGAAGAGTCCTATGTCGGACGACAGCGTACATCTTTTTGCCAAGTTGGGCCGCAGGAATGGCAGGCCCTATGGATCAAGGCAGGGACGGGTAATTGGGCTCAAAATGCATTTTAGCAAATAGATAAGCCCAAAAACCAAGGAAAGTGGACCCAAAAACACGAGTTCGTGTCGGGGTACTCACAGAGCCCCTCGGCGACATCACTTCTGCGGGAAGTGGGGTCGTCGACACAATGAGAATCCCGAGCCGGACACGAACGGCGGGAAAAAAGATGACCAAGATGGTCAAGTAGCTGGACCTCTTATGAAAAGGATTCCTACGTATCCTGTGGGGGAATCAAGCCAAATCGTAGTTCAAAGAAGGGGTGGCAATAACGAGAGGCCACGAGCTTTGTACCCAAAAGTGACTGTTCTAAGGGGAGTCACCCCGAAAGATTGACTGTTCCAAGGGGAGTCACCCCGAAAGATTGACTGTTCTAAGGGGAGTCACCCCGAAAGATTGACTGTTCCAAGGGGAGTCACCCCGAAGATTGACTGTTTAAAGGGGAGTCACCCCGAAGATTGACTGTTCAAAGGGGAGTCACCCCGAAGATTGATTGTTCCAAGGGGAGTCACCCCGGAAGATTGACTGTTCCAAGGGGAGTCACCCCGCGATTTTGACTTTTTCTTTGGGAGTCACTCGCGATTTTGACTTTTTCTTTGGGAGTCACCCGCGATTTTGACTTTTTCTTTGGGAGACACCCGCAATTTTGACTTTTTCTTTGGGAGTCACCCGCGAATTTGACTTTTTCTTTGGGAGTCACCCGCGATTTTGACTTTTTCTTTAGGAGTCACCTGCGAATTTGACTTTTTCTTTGGGAGTCACCCGCGAATTTGACTTTTTCTTTGGGAGTCACCCGCGATTTTGACTTTTTCTTTGGGAGTCACCCGCGAATTCTACTTTTTCTTTGGGAGTCACCCGCGAATTTGACTTTTTCTTTGGGAGTCATCCGCGAATTTGACTTTTTCTTTGGGAGTCACCTGCAATTTTGACTTTTCCTTTGGGAGTCACCCACGAATTTGACTTTTTCTTTGGGAGTCACCCGCGAATTTGACTTTTTCTTTGGGAGTCACCCGCGATTTTGACTTTTTCTTTGGGAGTCACCCGCGAATTTGAGAAAAACTGAGAGAAGGGTGTATTTACCCAAATGAGATGGTGAATAATGATGATAGACAGTCGCGAGGGACTGGCGAAATGGTTCAGGGGTAAAAGAAGAATATCACCCCTTTCTGGAACGCCTTTGTCGTCCGACATGGGGCTTTCCCCAAACTGTATTAAGTAAAACAGTTAGGTCGTAAGACAGAGGTCCAGACCAAGAGTAGCCGCCGAGCTCTGAGAGAGAGAGAGAGAGAAAAATTTGAAAATTCTCCCCCCAATTTTGATTTTAAATCATCGACCCTTCCCTTTTCTTTTTTGGAAGTTGGATTAGAATTCGGGGAAAATTGCAACAGAGGAAAATTGCATGCTATGGAATGGGATGCTTTAAAACAAGAAAAGATTTCTTTTTTGTTCTTTTCCTTTTGAAAGAATTATGTGATTTTAGAGATTGACAATGCACACAAAAGAATGCATACATTGTTATGAGTATGTTCTGATACCTGTGCTGTGCTTACCTGCAGGCTTTGTGGACCAAGGGGTCCCCTGAGGCGATTGCTACGATTTGGGGCCTTCTTCCCAGTTCTTCTAATTTGCCCGACAGTCCCAAGGGCCTGATATTTGCTGCTGGCCTCGGCCCGTTCTTTACTGCCGTCGGAGAGTTTGGGGACACGCCTAGGAGTATGGAGCTGGTCAGGGCCTTTAGGCAGTACTGGTGGGACTCTACCCACACTTTTCATCTGTCTTGGGGTGAGTCCACCATCACTCCCTATGATTTCACTGCTATCACGGGTTTGCGGTTCACGGGCAGACCTATCTTTTCTGAGGATCCTGGTGTCCTGAGCCCGGACACCATTAGAGCACTGACTGGCTTGACCCTTCGCCCGAAGGGCAATGGGGTCCCACTGGCGGACCTGCATTCTGCTTTGACGCAGCAGTGTCGTCTCTTCTCTGAGGATGTTGCTACAGTCACGGTTGAGCAGTTGGCGAGGGCGTTTGCCTGGGCTGGATTCTCAGATACCCTGTTCTGTAATGCCTCTACTACGGCATTGACTCTTCTGCTGGAGCCTCTTCGGGACTTGAGCCAGGTCTCCACCTTTTCGTGGGGTGAGGTCGGCTTGGCTCAGGTGTATAAAACCTTGGATGAGGTGAGTAGGGGCTCTGTGACCTCTCTGGATTGCTATCAGACTGTTCTGGAGGTATGCCTTTTTTTTTTTACTTTTCGCGCATTGACTGTTGCATTGCCTTTTCTGCCATCATTGTATCACTGCTGCTGCACACTGAAAGCTTCTTGTCTTTTGATTTCAGGTGTGGGCCTATGAGGTCTTTGGATGTTATGCTTGGGCTGTAGCTGATGGGATTGCTACAGATTTGTTCCCTGCTATATGCCGGTGGACTTTTGGGGTTAGGGAGAGCCGGAGAGTGGACGGGGTGAAGCCCTGTAAGACTGCTTGTTATCATGATACGATGATTGCCCTGAGGGGCACGCCAGCTAGGTTGAGGCTGTTTCCCTGGCATGGCAGGTACGGTGAGGATGTGGTTGGTGATGCTGCTTTGTTGACCAGGACGAGGAGGCTTCTGATCGGCCTGGAAGGAGATGCCCTGTATCTGGGAGAGAGGGTTTGTAGGCAGCACGGATATGGTGCCGCCGCTCGTGTTCCTCATGATCCTCCTGAGGGGATTTGGTATACCCGGGCCCTGCCTGACCTGGAGTAGTTGCGGACGGGTATTGATGCTGTTGAGCTGTCGGATGATGGGGACTACGGCTAGTTTGTCTTTACTCGGCTAGTGACCCCTCAGGTTATGGCTGCTAGGAGGGCAGCGGGGGTGCAGATACCGATGCCTCCCCGATTCTTTGAGTATGAGGCCGAGGGTGCCATCCGCCGCTCCTCATTTGATATGTCTGAGACTCATCCACATCTGCGGCACTACAAGAAAGGAGGCTATTTACGGTGCTCATTTACGGCGGTAGACACGCGTCCGCCGTATATATTATATATATACAGCGGTTATGTATACCGCCGTATATAACTAATATATACGGCGGACTAGACCGCCGTAAATAAGTAATGTACGTACATTTCACATGTACGTATATGAGATCGAAGTTATATACGGCGGTATATAAGTAGCCGCCGTATATAGGTAATTATTATCGGCGGTTGATACGCGTCCGCCGTAAATAATACACATTATTTACGGCGGTGTACAATATCCGCCGTAAATGTTATTAAATACCGGGAATCCCAAATTTCCCTATTCAGTTTCGCGGTAATCTCTATCTCTCCCTCTCTTTCTCTCCTCCATAGCAGCTAGGGCACGAAAATCTCCTCCATAGCTAGGGCACGAAAATCCGACGCCGGTGACCAAATCAGCAGGTAGGTATTTACTTTTAATTTTTTGGTTTTTATTGTTCTTGGTCTGTACTCAGTCTCTCTTTCTCTCCTCTAGCGTATCTCAGTCTCTCTCTCTCTCTCCTCCAGCCTGGGAAATTAAGCTTTGATTTCTTCGATCAACAACAATCAGGTATACATTTCTTTCCCCTTTTCTAATTTACTTTCAATTTCTGGGTTTTTTTGTTCTTGGTGTTGTGAGTTATTGTTGATGTTGCTGTTGTTGTTGTTGGTATTGCTTCAGTCTCTGTTTTTTTGTTCTTTTTTTTTTTTTAACTCAATAATGTTAGTACTCCGATATATTATATTTTGTTCTTGGTGTTGTGAGTTATTGTTGATGTTGCTGTTGTTGTTGTTGGTATATAACTAGGTTGATGTAAGCCCCAATTTTGAGCCTAATATACATCAATGAACCCTCACTCTGATAGCTTTGTTATTGGATGAGTCCGAAATTTACATTATTTTTTCCTCGTTCTCCACTTTCTTTGCATCCTAAGAACAGAACTAGCGAAGGAAGCAATAACAATTTAACCTATCAAAGAAACTTCAACCTGAAAAGGGATCCTTAAATCAGGTTAAGCTTCAAAGACTATGATATTCTTTCCCTTGTCAGGAAACCATTTCGTACTTGCATTCTATGCTAGTTACAATATCATTGCATCGACTTAGTGATACAAGTACTGGTATACATCTCTTCATAAGAGAGTTTTCCATCCGACACTGTTTGCTTGGATAAGTCGTTGACGCCTAAACAGCGCTAATGCAAGTCAATTTTTAGCCTTGTTCTTATGAACAATAAATTTATCTTTAGTCCTGATCAATATTCCAACAAATTCATTGCAATCGGCTAGTGAATATACTTGAACATTTCATTCACAATTTAGGAAGAAGCAACCAGCATTGACATATGAACTTGTTCACAATTTAGGAAGAAGCAACCAGTATTGACATATACACGCCCTAACTTGATAAAGCGCATAATCTTTTTAGCAATCTAGATGTTGTTTTGCACAT
Organism: Adenophora triphylla var. japonica; assembly: GCA_022495995.1. Taxonomy (NCBI): domain Eukaryota; kingdom Viridiplantae; phylum Streptophyta; class Magnoliopsida; order Asterales; family Campanulaceae; genus Adenophora; species Adenophora triphylla. The sequence goes on from JAFEMH010003671.1 coordinate 30,050, forward strand.
CAACCTAGTTCCTTAAATTAGCTTCTCAATTAGGGGGGGGGGGCTTGTGAGAGAGAACGAATGAATGTTGTCATAGGGTTATACTATATAATGGGCCCAAGTTCGGCTAATAGGCTAGGCTCCAACAATGTATATTATCTATATCGAGCCAAAAGTTGTACATATTTAGACTATGTTTGTTTATGAGTTTATTTTTATTCTAAAATTTGTGTCTCTCGGTCTTATATATAGGTTGTATTTTAACGTTAAAAATATCAAGTCAAGTCATATATGGACAAAAGTTGGATTGATTTGGATAATCGAATTTCAAATGAGTATATGTCTGGGGTTGACAACTTTCTCGATTTTGCATTCTGAAAAAAGTCTGTTGGTGTTAAAGAAATATATTGTCCTTGTAAAAAATGCGCAAATCGTTACCAAAAAGACCGTGCAATCGTGAGATCACATTGTATTGAAGTGGGATTTCAAAAAGATTATAAGAATTGGATTAGGCACGGGGAAGAGTACATTTCGGCGTATAAGAATGATAATAATGATAGGACAACTAAAGATGGCATTGAAATTGAATTGGGCGTGCAAGATTGTATGAGGTGAATGGTACATGAAGGGATGGGTATGCCGGATAGTAACCAGCCAGGAATTGAAGAAATCGTACAATCAGATGCATTCACCGCAAAGTTTCTTAGACTTTTGAGAGATGCTGATCAAGCCTTGTGGGAAGGGTGTGATAAGTTTACAGTACTCTCATTTATTGTATAACTTATGCACTGGAAGGCTAATTATCGAGTGGCCGATAAGGGATTTACTTCTTTATTAAAAATTTTCATTAGGGCATTGCCTTAGTCAGCGAAAGTGCCAAGTTCCTATCGTGAGGCGTACAAGATGACTGCGGATTTGGGTTTTAGTTATAAAATGTGGGACGCGTGCATTAATCATTGTATGTTGTTTCGAAATGAAATTGAAAAACTTACTAAATGTGAAATTTGTGGAGCCTCTAGATATAAGCAACAAGAAGAAGGGGGGGTAGCGGTGAAGGTGCGGAAATAAGTGGCAAGAATAAACTTCCCAAGCAGGTAGCGATGAAGAAAGTATGGTATTTTCCCTTAAAGCCAAGGTTGCAAAGGTTGTATTGGTCATCTAAGACCGCGACACTCATGAGATGGCATGCCGAGAAAAGAATAGACGATGGTGTGCTGAGGCATCCTGCAGACTCTCGTGCGTGGAAGGAATTCGATGAACGTTATCCATTATTTTCAAGTGAAATTTGGAATGTTAGATTGGGATTAGCATCTGACGGATTTAATCCTTTCAGAACAATGACTATATCTCATAGTACTTGGCCGGTTGTGCTTATGCCATACAATCTTCCACCTTGGTTATGCATGAAACAGCCATATTTCTTCTTGTCGGTGCTTACTCAAGGCCCAAAAGGGCCGGGCAACAAGATAGATGTGTATCTCCAACCGTTAATTGATGAGTTGAAGGAATTGTGGGAAGATGGCATATCAACTTATGATGCATCAAGGAACGAGTTGTTTACTTTACGAGTGTTCGGTCGAAACCTAACGGTTTATTTTATATCCGCAAGCGCACGGGCTATTGTAATATAGCGGGTGCAAGTACGAGTCGATCCCACAGAGACAGGGTTTACTTAAGGGATATTTTTGTCTTTAGAAAATACAGAAAAGATTGGGGGTAGATAAAATTTGTTTTAGAATAATAGAGAGAGCATAAACAGAAAATACTTTAATTGAAATCTTATAAAACGAAACATTCTCGGGATTGGAAATCATACACATATTCTTATTCATCAAATTGTCATTGTCTTAGAAATAAAAGGTTTTCATAAAAAGCAAGGATGGTATGTTAAGCCTACGCTATTTCGGGCTAAGACAATAGCGTTTGTATTCTTCACTAATTATGTCCTAACTGTTTGAGAAATCCGTTTATGTTTGCCCCCGCCCTGTCACAAACGGGCATTCCGGCTTATCTCTAGCTGACCATAATTAGTAAGAATCCATTAAGGACGGAAGTCAACATACTTTCCATTAAAGGAACATCCCTAGGCCATTGAACTACTCTCGTGATCAATGAACCTAGTTTCTTTATATGGTTCCGTCAATCGAGATTCTCCGCTAGGTACTTCTCTCAATTGACTGAATCATACAAATTGGATATCGCCAAAATGTAAGGCATTTAGAGAATAATATAAAGAGATTGTTTTAGATGAAGAAAGAAGACAAGACTAAACATTTTTGAATGATGAATAAGTATGTTTTTGAGTTTCCAACCCCAAGAATATGGGGGATTACTCACAAGCCATTGATAATATAAAAGTATAAATAGAGATTGAGTAAGAAAGACTTATGATTGCTGAGAATAATGCTTCACTTTTATTGCTTTTCCTCCAAAGTGATTCCAAGAACAAATAATGACTTTGATCTTCAAACTCCTTTGGAAAATTGTTGTTACAAATCTTTGTATCTTCTATCTATCTAATATCAGTAATTTCTCTCTAAGAATTCGTATCTAAGACTGATTACAAGGGTCCTATTTATAAATGGAAGGAGACTCTTCAATTGGGTGCCATCAAAAGGTGCCTTTACATCTGCAGTCACGACTTGCACGGCCGTGTCAAGGATTTTGCACGGCCGTGTCCTCTTTGGCGCCAGATTTGGATTTGAATTTGGAGACTTGCACGGCCGCTCCATATATAGCTGCACGGCCGCTCCTGGTTTGGCACGGCCAGTCACTTCGTGCTCGGCCACTCCATGGGCCAAGATGGCCGGCCATGGCCTATGATGCACGGCCGCTCCTGGTTTTGCTGCACGGCCGCTCCGACTGGTTTTCAGCTTGGAGTGCTTATTTTGCTTGGTGTTCCTCCATCCTTTCGGACCAAAATGTCCATGAATCCTTTGTATAAATAAAAAGACCCTAAAACCTGTCTAAAATGTATAAAACATACCAAAAACGTAAAATCTAATAAAATAACAAAAGTAAGTAAAAATACTAAAAACTAAATAAAAAGTGATGATTTATTTGTGTAAAAGTATATAAAAACTAGGATAATTGACTATATAATAGTCACTTATCAAACTCCCCCAATACTTAAGCCTTTGCTTGTCCCCAAGCAAACTTAGAATGAAATACGGAGAGGGAGAAAAACACGATTGATCCCTCAGAAATAAAGTAGCAAGCCCTTAAATGCCTTGTAGATAATGCCTTTATCTATCTAATCATATTTTGAATACCTTTAAAAATTTATTTTAGGAAGAAATATTTTAGGGATATTTTTAAAGAGATAAAATGCAAGACAATAACCTAATATAGCATATATAGAATTTTGACCAAGTAAAGCATGCTAGAAGGAAGAATCTTTAGATTTATTTCTTGGTAGAAAAAGTCCGTCACTTTTTAGAGTGATTTTTTAGAAAAGATGAATTTTATTTCTTTAAGACGTACAAGAGAAGGTATAAACATTTATTCACAATTTAGAAGTTCCGAAGAATTGTATTACATTCTTGAATCACAAGGGTGAAGAATGGATGATGGTAGTGGAAAAATCTCGTCAAAGTCAAACAAATTTATCTTATTTTTGTACGTGTTATATTTTTGCAAAAGATCTAAGTTATTTTTGATCCTTTCAAGTAGGAGACATTGTGGTCGCGAGCCCCATGTTCCTAATACTTAGATCAAGAATACTTTTGGATATTATTTTCGTTTTGGCAAGGAAGCATCGTCGCAGCGAATGCCGTGCCCCGAGTTACTTAGGAGATAATATGTTTCTTTTTGCTTTTAAGGATTGGTGACAATTGTCACTCTTTTATCAATAAGATAGAAGTGTTTTACTTTGACTTGATTTAAAAAATGGAAGGATGGAATTTATGAAAGGGTGTGATTCAAGGAATGCAAACAAAAAGGTACTTCTAAAAAGGGAATAAATATCTAATAAAGATAAAAAAAATGTACAATCTTAAAGGAATATATTCAAAATTTGCATAAATGACCAAGCATAAAAAGGATTCCTTCTAATCAAATGCATTTTTCTTGATGAGATTCTATATTGTGCTATACCAACTTATGAGGCTTTCAATTTTTTTCCTAAAAAGATCCCTTATACTTTTCCTTTTTATAGATTTCTAAGTGTATAGAAAATATGAGAGGAAAGATAAATAGGCATTCATACTAGGGCAAATGGCAAGCATAATGATAATGATTTTTGATCATCATAGGGATTTTTTTTTTTTTTTTATACTATTATACATGCATACAAAAGAAAAAAATGCAACTAAGTTAAAAAAGAAAAATTATACTAGAAAGCGATTAAATCTATCCTAGAAAGCAAGTAAAATTTAAAAACTAGAAAGCGAAAAATAAAGGATAGATTTACCCCCCCACACTTGAAATGAACATTGTCCTCAATGTTTCAAGGAACAATGCTAAATCTAGGGAGGGTAAAGGGAAAAACTTACTAAAAATGGATCACGGGTAGGTTCGCCCAAAGTAATACATGAAACCACTCCAATTGGATCTCCGGTTATGTAGTGTTTTAGTCTTTGCCCGTTTACTTTAAAATCTCCTTGTGTTTCGTTCCCAATTTCGATGGCTCCGTATGGATATACCTTACGCACTTGATATGGGCCTGTCCATCTTGATTTTAATTTTCCTGGAAAAAGCTTCAAACGAGAATTAAAAAGTAATACCATGTCCCCTTCTTTAAAATCCCTTCTCATTATATGAGCATCATGCCATTTTTTGTTTTCTCCTTGTATAATCTGGCACTTTCGTATGCTTCAAATCGGAGTTCTTCAAGCTCTTGTAACTGTAGTTTCCTCTTTTCACCGGCTTCTGTCAAGTCATAGTTTAGGGCTTTGATTGCCCAATATGCCTTATGCTCGATTTTCACTGGTAAATGACATGGCTTTCCATAAACTAATCGAAAAGGAGTGGTTCCGATAGGTGTTTTAAAAGCGGTGCGATAAGCCCACAAAGCATCGTTCAATTTAATTGACCAATCCTTTCTTGAACTTATTACCGTTTTCTCCAAGATCCACTTTATTTCTCGATTTGATATTTCCACTTGCCCGCTTGTTTGAGGATGATATGCGGTGCCTGTTTTATGATAGACTCCGTACTTTTTTAATAAAGCATCAAACTGGCGGTGCGAAAAATGTGACCCTCCGTCACTTATGATGACTTTTGGAACCCCAAATCTTGAGAAAATTGTATCTTTGAAAAGCTTCATGACGACTTTTGAGTCGTTTGTTGGAGATGCTATAGCTTCTACCCACTTTGAGACGTAATCTACCGCTACCAAAATATAATTATTGTTGAAGGATGCGGGAAATGGTCCCATAAAATCAATGCCCCAAACGTCAAAAAGCTCAACTTCTAGAATGTTGTTGAGAGGCATTTCGTTTCTTCTTGAAATGTTGCCGGTTCTTTGGCAACGATCACAAGAGATGACGAAATTTCGAGAATCTTTGAAGAGCGTGGGCCAGAAAAAACCTGATTGAAGAACCTTGGCGGCGGTTTTGGCTGTGCTTGCATGAATGCCATAAGGAGATGAATGACAATGATACAGAATGTCCTTGATCTCTTCATTAGGTACACACCGCCTAATGATTCCATCTGCGCAATGTCTAAAGAGGAGCGGATCTTCCCAAAAGTATTTTTTAATATCTGATAAAAATCTCTTCTTTTGTTGATAACTCATTTCTGGAGGAAGAATCTTGCATGCTAGATAGTTAACAATGTCTGCAAACCAAGGAATTTCGACATTGTTTATAGCAAGAAGATGATCATCCGGAAATGAATCATCAATGGGAAGGTCATAATTATCGGAAATTTCTAATTCTTTAGGAAGGCGGGATAAATGATCTGCGACCAAATTTTCCGTCCCCTTTTTATCACGGATTTCCAAATCGAATTCTTGGAGGAGAAGGATCCACCTTATTAACCTTGGATTTGCATCATTCTTCGTCAACAAGTATCTAATTGCAGCGTGATCCGTGTATATGATTACCTTTGATCCCACCAAATATGACCGAAACTTTTCCATAGCAAATATTACGGCCAAAAGCTCTTTTTCTGTGGTGGCATAATTCATTTGTGCTTCATCCAGTGTTCGGCTGGCATAATATATTGCGTGCGTTTTCTTGTCTTTTCGCTGTCCCAGAACAGCTCCGACCGCGAAATCACTTGCATCGCACATTATTTCGAAAGGGAGATCCCAATCGGGTGGTTGTACGATATGAGCGGATATCAAAGCTTCCTTCAACCTATTAAAAGCTTCAAGACAAGGGCTATCAAACACAAATGGAGCATCTTTCATTAGTAGATTAGTTAAATGTTTAGAAATTTTTGAGAAATCTTTTATAAAACGTCGGTAAAATCCGGCGTGACCAAGAAAACTTCTTATACCTTTAACATTAGTAGGCGGAGGTAATTTTTCAATAATTTCGATTTTCGCCTTATCTACTTCTATTCCTTTTTCGGACACCATGTGTCCTAACACTATCCCTTCATTTACCATAAAATGGCATTTTTCCCAATTTAGAACAAGATTGACCTCTTCACAGCGTTGTAGGACTTTAGATAAATTCTTCAAACATTCGTCAAAAGAATATCCGTAAACAGAGAAATCATCCATAAAAACTTCCATAATATTTTCTATGTATTCGGAAAAAATGGACATCATACAACGCTGAAAAGTGGCGGGAGCATTACAAAGTCCGAAAGGCATTCTTCTATAAGCGAAGGTACCATAAGGACAAGTAAAAGTAGTTTTTCTTGATCGTCCGGATGGATAGGGATTTGGAAAAATCCCGAATATCCGTCCAAATAACAAAAATGGGAATGTTTGGCCAATCTTTCTAGCATTTGGTCTATGAAGGGAAGGAAAGTGATCTTTTCGGGTGGCTTTATTTAATTTTACGTAATCTATACACATGCGCCAACCCGTGACAGTCTTTGTTGGGATTAATTCATCCTTATCATTTCGAATGACTGTCATTCCTCCCTTCTTAGGGACAACTTGAACCGGGCTCACCCATTTGCTATCTGAAATTGGGTAGATGATGCCTGAGTCAAGTAATTTAAGGACTTCCTTTTTAACTACTTCCTTCATGTTAGGATTGAGTCTTCTTTGATGTTCAATGGAAGGTTTATGATCTTCCTCTAAATCAATCCTATGCATGCAAATTTTTGGATGAATTCCTTTTAAGTCATCTATCGTATATCCTATGGCTTTTTGATGCAACCTAAGCTCATTTAACAATTTTTCTGTTTCTAGAGGACCTAGGCTAGCATTTATAATCACAGGGTAAGTGGAGTTAGGTCCCAGGAATTCATACCTTAGATTTGCAGGAAGAGGTTTTAACTCGACTTGAGGTGCCTTAACTACCTCTTTTTCCTCTTTGTTGGATGGTTCTGCTGTAGCCTCCAACTTTTCGAAATCATTGTCCCCACTAGGCTTTGCTGTGTCTAAAAGCATGGTATAATTTGCAATTTCTTCATCGTCATTATCATGCAAAGTTCTCTTCCAATCTATAAGACTTTTTTCTAGCGGATCCTTAGATTGGGGACTCTCTAATTCCTTGCTAATTGATTCTAACATGTTAATGTTCAAGCAAGGGTTCTCAAGATCAGGATTTCTCATGAATTTAGACAAGTTAAACTCCATTTTATCATCTCCTACATTCAAAGTTAGGTTACCATGTTTAACGTCTATAAAGCCCATTTGTGGCAAGGAAAGGTCTACCTAGAATTACAGGAATATGACTATCTTCTTCCATCTCGAGAACAACAAAATCTACCGGGATGATTAGTTTCCCGATTTGGCAAGGGACATCTTCCATAATACCCACTGGATATTTAATGGAACGATCCGCCAATTGCAGGGATATGGTTGTAGGTTTCAATTCTCTTACACCAATCTTCTTGCTTACAGAAAGCGGGATGAGGCTTACACTAGCTCCTAGATCCAGCATGGCATTATCAACATCAAATTTACCTATATTACAAGGGATAGAGAAAGTACCGGGATCTTTTAGTTTTGGGGGTAACCTTTTTTGTAAAACAGCACTCACTTCCTCTGTTAATGCAACAGTTTCATTTTCTTCTAGCTTCCTTTTGTTAGAAAGAACATCTTTGAGAAATTTAGCATAAGAAGGCATTTGTTGCAAAGCATCCGTGAAAGGTATATTAATGTAGATAGATTTTAAAACTTCTAAAAATTTTGCAAATTGTTTATCGAGTTTTGCCTTTACCAACCTTTGAGGGTAAGGTATAGGCGGATCAAAATTTCTAGTTATTTTAGGGGATTCCGTCCCCTTATTATCCTCATCATTAGTCTCGACCACGGGTGGGTTTTGACTAATACTTTCTTCAATGGGGCTACTCTCTTTAGGTGGACAATCAATAAGCTCTCTCCCACTCCTAGTAACCACTGCTTTAGCATGCTCATTTAATATTTTATTATGGGTGGCTAAGTCATCAAATTTATCATTAAATAACTTAAAGCATTCCCTAAATTCAGCATTAGTCTTTTCTTGCTCATTTTTACTTTCAACTATGAAATCCATTAAAAGATCTAATTTTGATTTAGGGGGAGAAAAAATATTTGAAGCATTATTGAAATTTCCAAATGTAAGACCTTGATGTTGTGTAAATGATTGCGGGTTAAGAACGTTGTTATTCTTATAGGAAAAATTGGGGTGATTCCTCCACTCGGGATTGTATGTGTTAGAATACATCCCCCCTTTTTGCCCAAAAGAATTAACGAAGTTCACTTGATCGTTAGAAGTAACGTCAAGTAACTCGCAGTTATCCGTACTATGTGAGTTAGACCCACATAGTTCACATAACACATTTACACTAGCAATGGGATTGACATTAAGATTTTCAAATTTTTTCAAAAGCATGTCAACTTTAGAGGAGAGAAGAGTAACTGCATCAACATTATATTTACCGGGCGTACCTTGTTGCTGCTCCCTCTCGCTTGACCATTGGTAATGGTTCAATGCAATGTTTTCGATAAGGTCGTATGCCTCATCAACTCCTTTGTTCATCAATGCTCCTCCTGCAGCGGCATCAATGGTCTCTCTTGTTTTGAAAATGAGACCGTTGTAGAAGGTGTGAACAATCAACCACTTTTCAAGCCCGTGGTGGGGGCACATTCTGAGAAGTTCCTTGAACCGTTCCCATGCGTCATACAAAGTCTCACTATCTGTTTGACAGAAGTTAGTGATCTTTGTTCGTATCTGGGCAGTCTTGCTTGGTGGGAAAAATCGACCAAGGAATGCTTCTTGAATTTGGTCCCATGTTGTTAATGAATTCTGGGGGACCGAATTCAACCATTGTTTTGCCTTATCCTTGAGAGAGAAAGGAAAGAGGCGCATCCGGATTGCTTCCACCGTAACATTTTGAATACGTGTAGTATCACAATATTCAAGGAATGTTTGGATGTGTAGATGGAGATCTTCGAAGGCAGTGCCGCTGTATTAGTTATTCATAACCATGTGCAATAATTGCAGCTTTATCTCGAAGTTTGCTGCTCCGGCATTTGGCACAACAATAGGGGATCTAGTTCCCGGGGTACTTGGGTTAACAAAGTCCCGTAGGGTCCTAGCAGGTGTTTGCGGTTCTCCGTCCATGTGTTTTTGTAGAGTTTCTCTAAATCTTCTTAATCTTTCGTGAAAGCTTCTTTCGGGTTCCGGATCAAAGTTGTCAACGAATGTCCGAGACCGTTTCATAAACTACAAGAAAAAACACTTGAAGAAAAATTAAACGTAACAGATTATAGGACAAGAAAGCAAAATAGTAAAAATAAAATAAAAAAAACAAAAAATTTTGTAGTAAAGACAAAAATAAAAAGTAAACCGTTGTCCCCGGCAACGGTGCCAAAAACTTGTTCGGTCGAAACCTAACAGTTTATTTTATATCCGCAAGCGCACGGGCTATTGTAATATAGCGGGTGCAAGTACGAGTCGATCCCACAGAGACAGGGTTTACTTAAGGGATATTTTTGTCTTTAGAAAATATATAAAAGATTGGGGGTAGATAAAATTTGTTTTAGAATAATAGAGAGAGCATAAACAGAAAATACTTTAATTGAAATCTTATAAAACGAACCATTCTCGGGATTGGAAATCATACACATATTCTTATTCATCAAATTGTCATTGTCTTAGAAATAAAAGGTTTTCATAAAAAGCAAGGATGGTATGTTAAGCCTACGCTATTTCGGGCTAAGACAATAGCGTTTGTATTCTTCACTAATTATGTCCTAACTGTTTGAGAAATCCGTTTATGTTTGCCCCCGCCCTGTCACAAACGGGCATTCCGGCTTATCTCTAGCTGACCATAATTAGTAAGAATCCATTAAGGACGGAAGTCAACATACTTTCCATTAAAGGAACATCCCTAGGCCATTGAACTACTCTCGTGATCAATGAACCTAGTTTCTTTATATGGTTCCGTCAATCGAGATTCTCCGCTAGGTACTTCTCTCAATTGACTGAATCATACAAATTGGATATCGCCAAAATGTAAGGCATTTAGAGAATAATATAAAGAGATTGTTTTAGATGAAGAAAGAAGACAAGACTAAACATTTTTGAATGATGAATAAGCATGCTTTTGAGTTTCCAACCCCAAGAATATGGGGGATTACTCACAAGCCATTGATAACATAAAAGTATAAATAGAGATTGAGTAAGAAAGACTTATGATTGCTTGAGAATAATGCTTCACTTTTATTGCTTTTCCTCCAAAGTGATTCCAAGAACAAATAATGACTTTGATCTCCAAACTCCTTTGGAAAATTGTTGTTACAAATCTTTGTATCTTCTATCTATCTAATATCAGTAATTTCTCTCTAAGAATTCGTATCTAAGACTGATTACAAGGGTCCTATTTATAAATGGAAGGAGACTCTTCAATTGGGTGCCATCAAAAGGTGCCTTTACATCTACAGTCACGACTTGCACGGCCGTGTCAAGGATTTTGCACGGCCGTGTCCTCTTTGGCGCCAGATTTGGATTTGAATTTGGAGACTTGCACGGCCGCTCCATATATAGCTGCACGGCCGCTCCTGGTTTGGCACGGCCAGGTCACTTCAGTGCTCGGCCACTCCATGGGCCAAGATGGCCGGCCATGGCCTATGATGCACGGCCGCTCCTGATTTTGCTGCACGGCCGCTCCGACTGGTTTTCAGCTTGGAGTGCTTATTTTGCTTGGTGTTCCTCCATCCTTACGAACCAAAATGTCCATGAATCCTTTGTATAAATAAAAAAACCCTAAAACCTGTCTAAAATGTATAAAACATACCAAAAACGTAAAATCTAATAAAATAACAAAAGTAAGTAAAAATACTAAAAACTAAATAAAAAGTGATGATTTATTTGTGTAAAAGTATATAAAAACTAGGATAATTGACTATATAATAGTCACTTATCAGCGAGCTTCACTATTATGGACAATAAATGACTTTCCTGCATATGCAATGTTGTCTGGATGGAGCACTAAAGGTGAATATGCTTGCCCTTGTTGCAATGTGAGACCTCAAGCACGATGGTTGGATCATGGTGGCAAGTATTGTTATATTGGTCATCGACGCTTCTTGCCTAGGAGTCATGCTTTTCGTAAGGATAAAAGCTCTTTTGATGGTACTCATGAAGTGAGAGATAAGCCCAAGTTATTGTTTGGAACAAAATTGCTTAAACAAGTTGAAAATATGGAAAGCAGTATAAAATAGAAGATGTTATTAAAAAGAGGAAAAGAGAAGAGGGTGAGAAGCAACAAGCCAAGTTGGAGAAAAGAAAGGTTCCTAAGTTGTGTCACAATTGGAAAAAGAGGAGTATCTTCTTTGAGTTGCCATATTGGGCAAATAATCATGTTCGTCATAATCTTGATGTTATGCACATTGAAAAAAATGTGTGTGATAATGTGCTACATACTCTGTTAGGTACTGCGGGGAAATCAAAAGATAATGATAAAACAAGAAAAGACCTAAAAGAGATGAACATTCGAAAACCATTGCATCTACAAAAGCTTTCATCTGGCAAAGAAATTATGCCTCCGGCTCAGTTCACAATGAGTAAGAAGCATAAAGACACATTCTTGAAAGTTCTAAAGGGAGTCAAAGTCCCACGATGGCTACTCGTCAAAAATATCTCGTTGTGTACATCTAGAGGAAAGAGCTATTTGGGGTCTTAAGAGCCATGATAGTCATATTTTGCTCCAACAACTACTCCCTTTAGGCTGTTCGAAAAGCGTTGCCTACTTACATTGTAAAAGCCATCATTGAGTTGGCAAACTTCTTTAGGCAATTATCCTCAAAGGTGAATACACTTGCTGATCTCGAAAAGATACAAGATCGGATGGCTGTCACACTATGCGCTCTCGAGAAAATATTCCCACCAGCTTTTTTTGATGTTATGGAGCACTTGCCGGTGCATTTAGCCGAGGAGGCCTTGCTAGCAGGCCCAATACAATTTCGTTGGATGTATCCGGTAGAGAGGTACATCCATATTAAATTTACTTTGAAAAAATTTAAATTCCTTTTTACATCTGCTTTAGCATAATTAAATGTTTTTGTAGGTTTCTACTTACATTACAATTATATGTTCGAAATCGAGCCCATCCCGAGGCCTCCATAGCTAAGGCAATTGTGGCTGAAGAATGCATGACTTTTTGTACGCAATATTTGGATGACATTGAGACAAAGTCCAATCGTCCTAGAATAAATGATGATGAAGGTAAAGAGTTAGGCCGCTTTGTAGGAAAAGAAGAGGTAATTACCCTTGATTACATCACACGAGTACAAGCGCATAGATATGTGCTTTTCAATACTGAAGATGTTGAACAATACCTAGAGTAAGTGATTCCTTACATGAGGCTTACATTCCTTATATGTTTTATATTTTAAATTAATACTTAATTCATATTTTCAATCTGCTCAGAATGCATCGTGCACATTTGAGGGAGACACTACCTCGTAATCAACGACATCTTATAGAGAAAGAACATAATGATAAGTTTGTTAGCTGGTTTAAGGATTATGTAAGTATGAAACCACCTTCATATAATAGTTTCAATTTATCGTTTTAAATATTTTCTTATTAAATTTTGTTTTTTATAAAAGGTATGCATGACGAAAGATGTAGTGCCCGAAAGAATTATGAGTCTTGCATTGGGTCCTCATATGGATGCGAGGCGGTATAAGTCTTACATAATAAATGGTTTTCAATTTCGAGTGAAGAATGTTGATAGACGAAGGAAAACTCAAAATAGTAGAGTCATGCTGAATGCAAGTGTGACAAGTTTTGCAAGCCGAAAGGATAATAATCCCATTGTAGGGGATGTTAACTTCTACGGGGAGTTGATTGAGATCCTTGAAATTCGTTATAGCAACTCAATAAGATTTGTATTATTTAAATGTGATTGGGTTGATAACCAGACAGGCAAGATGGAAGATGAGCAAAAATTTACTCTTGTAAACTTCAATCACAAGTTGTATAAGGATAATCGAGTTGGTGATGAACCATTCATATTAGCATCTCAAGCTGATCAAGTTTGGTATGTTAAAGATCCTATAGAAAGTGATTGGAAAGTTGTGATGAGGATTACACCAAGAGATAGTTTTGACATATATTCAAATGATGATAAACAAGTTTCAGATTCGATTCCACAATTGGTACCATTTTGCTCACAAAATCTGGATGAAAATGTTGCTAACAAAGAAGCATCGTGGGTGCGAGAGGGGGTTGATGGGGTCGAGATTGAAACTACTAATATCAATGATGTTGATGTTGATATGACCGATAATGATGATGTTGATATGGCCGATAATGATGATGATTAGTTTGAGTAGTATTTGTTTAGATCTTATTTGCTTACTATTTACAAAGACAATGTTATTACTTAAGTTTCATGTTTCAATCAAACTTGTTATTTTTGTATGGTTGAATATTAATATTGTTACTTCTATATAATATGTATTTGTTTAGATCTTAAAAGCTTACTATTTACTAAGACAATGTTATTACTAAAATTTGTGTCTCTCTATCTTATATATAGGTGGTTTTTGTGTTGAAAATATGCCTCCTAAGGAGAGAGACGTTAGAGGGGGTAGCAACAAGAGGGGTAGACAAAACCCGCCGCCCGTAGTCCCAAATGATCCCACTTCCCCTAATGCATCATTGACGCCGTTTATGGGATTGACCCAATTGACCGCCGCTCAAAAGAAAAAATGGCGGAATTTGGAGGGTAGGAAATTTCAAGTCACCACTTTCCTTCATTTGCCGGTGTTGAGGGATTTGGGTTTAGAGACGTTAGTAACAGAATTGATGACGCAAGCCGGGTTAGGTAATTTCCTGGGGAAGACTCCATCTACGTATTTGAGATATTCACTTGAGTTCCTTTCAACTTTGGAGGTAGGCAAGGGGTCACAAGAAAATTCTATTCGATTTCATCTGGATGATGAAGCCTATCGAGTGACTTATGATGAGTTGAGGGAAATCTTCTGGGTTGATCAGCAGAGAGGAAACTGGGTGGAGGCTGATTGGGGGACTTGTTTTTTCTTTTCGGAGCTCACAGGATTGCCCTGCAAAAAAAAAATACCTTAGGGCTTCCTCTCTTTCTCACCCGGCTTGGAAATTATTTTACAGAGGTCTATCTATGTCTTGGTTGGCAAACGGAGAGCCCGCTCACTTGAATGTGGCTATGGTAAACCTTTTGCGAACAGGATTGAGGAGTTTTCAGGTGATTCCTGATTGGGTTGATATTTTTGTTCAGAGATGTGAGGCATTTGCCCTTACCAAAAAGGGAAACATATCAATAGGGGGGATGATCACATTGATTGCTCAAGCTTGTGTGGGTGAACCAAAACCCGAGGCGATGAGATTGATGGGGGGCACGAGTTTTTATTCTGGAGACTGGCTAGTGCAGTATTGTAAGTGCTCCAATTTGAGTTGTTAGTATTTTCGTTAGAAAATTAACGAAAGTCTTAACATTCCTAACATTTCTAACAATTTCTAACTTTTCTAACAAAGCAAGGGTAGATTAGGCATTGCTATTTAAAGATAAACCAAGAAAAGAATCTCAAAAAGCAAAAGAATTGTAAAAAATCCTAATTGGCAAGCTGAAAAACACAGCCAGTTTGAATTTTTGAATAATATTCTTCCTGTCCAAAGCCTGGAGCAGCATTTAATGAACTAGGCATGCTTACAGACAGATCCGCGCGGATCCTTTTGCTCCTCACAGTGGCCTATAAATTGAACCCTCCTCTCCCAGTTTACAGAACACAATTCACTCACAGCAACAGCACTCTGGCGAAAAATAGAGAGAAAACAGTGAGAATCCTTAGATTGCCACCATTTTCTCTTGAATCTTTCCCAAATCCCACTCACTCCAAATACTCTCAAATCACTCCCATTCATACACAAGCCCAAGCTTCAATCACCCCTTAAGAGGAGGATTAGAGAGAAAACATAGAGGACTTAATTGTTATCTACTTGTTTTCTCTTTGACCAACTCTAATCACAAGCCCTAAACACATTCAAACCCTAAACACATTCAAACCCTAAACATATTCAAGACTTGAATCCATTCAAACACAAACACAAGGGAAGATAGGTATAACCTCCCTCTCCCTACCCTAAATCTCTCTCATCCATGCATGCACTTTCAAACTCCAAAATATAATTTGTTCATCTTCTTGCTCTAGATCCAAGAGGATCACCATGGAAGTTCATCTCCATGGATGATCCTCTACAAGGATCAACATTCTTTTCAAAGTGTTTTTACTTACTTGCAAACATATTTTCAAAACCCTAAAAATCATTTTCATACACAAAATCTTTCTTTCAAAGGTTAAAATTCCCCTTCCCAAGCAAATGAAGTGCTTAAAGTCCTAATGTACCCCAAGGATAGCTTGATATAGTAGATCACCACTAAAATGTTTAATGATCACTAATCAAAGCTTAGGGAAATGGGGAAATGTAGCCTTTCTCTGAGACCTCTGTCAATGGTATAATTTTTTGGACATAGAGCAACTTGGAATTTGGTATTTACTACAAAATACTTTTTGTAGCCAACATCCAGAGCTTTCCATACATATTTTTACTTTATTTTTTTCGTGAGTAAAACTCCCTTTTGAAAATTATCTTTTAAAAGTCAGTTCATCAGTCTCTGGAAGTCCAGATTTCATATCCGAGATTTCCAGAAGGTTTTGGTCCA
This sequence comes from Adenophora triphylla var. japonica, assembly GCA_022495995.1. Classification (NCBI taxonomy): domain Eukaryota; kingdom Viridiplantae; phylum Streptophyta; class Magnoliopsida; order Asterales; family Campanulaceae; genus Adenophora; species Adenophora triphylla. The sequence goes on from JAFEMH010003671.1 coordinate 46,292, forward strand.
CCAAATCATCTCCAAATTGGAAAGTTATTTTACATAAACCTTAATTAAGGTGTTTTTAACAACTTTCATTCTCGGACTTTCCCCATATTTTGAAGTTTTAAATCCTTTAAACCCATTTTAAAATCAAGTGTCCACTGCCTTTTTCATTCTGGCAGAATTGGTTTTCAACTTCAAAAAATCTTTTGAGTACAAAAACTCAACCCAAAAATAACACCAAAAATCATGGGACTTTTTTAAAGTCTAATAAAGAGTTCCCAATTTTTAGTTTTCTCAGTTTTAACTTATTTTGGCCAAAGGAACACACACACACATACAAATGGTTTTTAATGCTTGGAAGACTCGTTTTACGAGGCATTCCGGGTGAACACTAACGCTCTTCCCGGCGTGTAACGTGACCTCCGAACCCAAATCTCTCATTCCGGGCATTTTTCAAAGTTTTGGCCCTTAAAATAAAAATGGCGTGGCGACTCCGTTTGATAAAAAAAAATCGGGTACATCACAGTGGCGACTCCGCTGGGGATTTTAATAAGTTTTATCTTTTCAAAAAAAAAGAGAAAAACTTTTGAGGGTCAAGCTTCCGTCCCGGCATTTGAAACCGTTTGTTGTGTGTGTGTTGATTTTTTACATTTTCTTGTTGTTTTGGCCGCCTCGGAAAAGTCAAAATTTTGACTATCGGACCCGTTGCCTTGAATTATGTGCTTATTTGCTTTCAAAAAAAAATTTCAAAAAAAAATAAAAAATCAGAAATTCAAAAAAAAAAAGATTTTCAAAAAAAAAAAAATCATTTTCAAATAAAAAAAAATCATTTTGAGCATGCATCATACTTTTTAAAACACATGCGAAAATTTCTATTTTACTCAGAAAAAGAAGATAGACTGCTTGCACACTACGCGCACGTGACCTTACACTGCACACTACGTCCCTAACCCGGGGAAATCCCTGTCGCGGCCCGTTTGGTCTTATTACGCCTCTCGGTGCAAGCACGGGACTACCCAAACATCCCATGGAGCCTCGTGTCGACCATGCACTTGTCCGTGACACACTTTGTCCGAGACCCGGTTGGTTTTTAGTCTGGTCTGTGTCATGCCCTGTCTGTGTATAGACCTTTCCTTTCAAGCCTTAGTCGGCATACCAAGTCAATATCTTTCGGGACCCTAATCGAGTCAAAGTTCTCGCCGGTTTTCCGTCACGGATTTGACCGAGATATTGATCTGGCGCCTTGACTTTGACTGGCACAAATTATACACTGACTCCCAGCATGACACTGAGTCATCAAGGATTAACGATTATTCCATGCCTAATTACGGCCTAATTGACGACAAGTCAAGATCAATTGTGGACATTTATCAGTCCGAATCATGCCGACTTTTTGTCGAGCCCTCGGACATGATCTTGACTTTGACGTCAGCTTTGTCCGTAATTTACATCGAATGCTCGTTAAAACTCGATTACCCGCCAGACTTTTAGGATCGTTTTCATTTTCGGTCGGTGGGACCCGCTTGCCCTATAGGACCCTCGCCCGGGGCTGTCCACCCTGGGAAGTCGAAATACAGGTGGAATACGAGGGGCTTATAGACGTAGTGATGGGGCCCACTGATCCAGGATCCAGAGTAGTTTGCGAAAAAGAAGAGCAATCTTTTCCAACCGATTAGGTTTAATAAAACATGTTTTAAGTAAATTTAAACGAATAATCGCATGTTGCATGAGCCCTAAGCCCAAACACCAACCTGTTTCGCTTTCCCGAGTCTGAACCACACCCTTTTGTGCCTTCCACAGTAAGCAAAGTTTGGATCGAGACCCCGGGTCATCGTTTGTCCAGCTCAGTCATTCCAAAGTCAGATACTTCATCGGTTTCCTCCTTCGCTTCAGCTCAAAGTTTCAGAATGACCAACTCAGAGGAGAACGGTGGGGGACGTACAACTCCACACCCCGAAAATCCACAAAATGCCGAACAGTGGAATCAGATGTTGGAACAGATAAGACAAAATCAAGAGGCTCATATTAGTCAGTTATTGGAAAGTATCAGAACCCAGGGGCTAGCAATTGTTCGCCACCCTAATGGAACCTTTACGGTTGATGCGGAGATTGGAGCTAATTACCCTCCCGGGCATGCCAACTACCGTCAAATGCCCTGTTCCCTTTCGTGTGGAACTACTAATGGGCCAAGCATCCCCCAGCCTATCACTCAGCCTCGCCTCTCGTCTCGTCGTATCGTTCTTGGTCAACTTCCCCCGGCGCCTCTCGGTTTTCACCTTTGGGTTTCAATCGCCTGTTTACGCCCGCAGCCTTGGAATGGGTCGGTTCGCTACTCCAAAACCTCGGTCGGCCTGGTCATCGATGCAGAATTGTTCGGCTCGGTACATCTCAGCCCCTACGGCTCGACACTCCTCAACACCCGATCTAGGTCAACCCGCCTCCGTGCCTCTCGAGGTCTCACCACCAGATTGAATCGGTTGGCTTTCGCCCACAGCCTTGGAAGGGGTCGGTTACTACTTCACAACATCGATGCAGTTTGGGTCATCATCTTGGAAGGGGTCGGTTCACTACTTCACAACAATCGCTGGTCATGGCTCGGGAATCATCTCGGAATGGGACAGTTCACTTCTCGAGCTCCATGGTTCGAGGGGGCCAGCTTGCTTCCTCCAGTTCTCAAAGCACATTTGCCCCTATGATACTGCAAGATCACATGGGCCACCAGGCTTTTATCACCACTTCATCAGGTTCACCGTATTCACAATATCCTCCAAGCTCTACCTCGCCCCTCCGGTTGGGAAGTCCGACAAGGTCAAATGCTCCTCATCAAATTCTCCACCCGGCCGTTACGCAAGCTGCTCCTGCTCATCAAGTACAGTATACACATTTCCCTTGCAGTCATGTTCCTCAGTGTGGTCAAGACACATTCAATCCTACTGTTACGATGCCTCAAACCTCATGTTTTGGCGGCCTTTTGGATCCGCACTCAGCTGCTCCCACGGTATCCGGCCATTACGATCCATATATCCTCATCTTCGGTGCTTGCCGGGCCTTATGAGGAGGGTTACGGTCCACGATTTTAATGCTCAGACTGTCATCCCTCCCACCAGAGTACTTCCTACTATGGTTTCATTTACTAATGCCAATCTTGTGGTGGGGTCATGCAGTCCTAGTGTTCCTATTGGCTCGTCCAATGGATTATTGGTAGAACCAATTAAGGAGGTACAAGAAAATCCTAGCAACGAGAGTATCGACGATCGCTCGACTCGGGCCATCTCACCATACCAATCTTGTGTATCTGACACGAATGAGGTTTACAAAAGGTCGAATCTCGTTGATTACATCGATGATTACATCAAAAGGGTCCGTGCACGGGGAAAAACTACGAGTCTGAACATGTCTCACCGCTATAAACCTTACCCTTCCAACACGGCTCCGACATCCAGTAAAGGAAAGAAGGCATTGTGTACAATTGACGGCACCCAAAAGCAACCAAGAAATGGTGGTCCTTTAAGGCAACGAGAACATTTTGATGATTTTGGGATGCCCATGGGCTTAATTTTCAAGGGTTTAGTAAGGGAAGGCCTTTTGGAGCCTCTCAGGGACTACCATCCAAGGAGCTCAAATGCACCCCTCGACAAGAGTAAGCACTGGCGCCTTCCATGATCATTATGGCCACACGGCCAGAGCAAGCTGCACGATCTTGAAGAGAGCGGTTCAAAGGTTAATCGAAGCGGGCAAGCTTGAGCGCCCCAATGGACCAAAACCGGCAAACCACATTCGAGAATGGTGACCAAGTCAATGACCAAATCTCGAATCAAAAGAGCATTAAGAGTTTATTCTCCCCCAAAGGAGAAATCACATCCCGAGGATTTGGGTGTTCCCTTAAGCAAAGTTTTAAATAGCTTGCTAAAGCAGGGTCTCCTCGAACCCATAAGAAACTTTCAGCCCAAGGATCCCAAAATCCCTTTGGACACCACTAAGCATTGTGCTTTCCACCAGTATCACGGTCATATAACCGATAACTGTACAGCTTTGAGAAAGGCAATTCGGGGGTTAATTAAGAAGGGCGAACTCGAGCGCCTCAGTGATCTCGGCCACGCGATGGTCATTTCCCAAACAACGCAAATGTAAACATGATTGAGTTTTATGATTCAAGCTTTGTGAATTCAATAGACTCTGACAAGCCAGATGATTTAGTCGCAACAAATGTTGAGAATGGATGGTTTGACTGCAACAAGCATGTGGCCATGGCAAAGATGGATTTGGTGAAATGCTTTGAACTCTCGCCCTCCGATAAGTTCACGACTGACGCCAAGGGTAAATGGGATGATAATGATCTGATGGCAGATAAGGCAACCGTCAGGGCCGGTGAGCGAGGAATTCCTTGAAGTTACCAAAGGCGAGCATAGTCTGCTGAAGGATAGAGACGTGGTCCAACAACAAAGAGTAGCTAGACTAGGGGCTACCCATCCTTTAATATTAAAACAGTCTTTTAGTCAACCTTCGTAGGTTCTAGTACTTTCTTCGTTCAATCAAGTCCTCCTTGGACATTGTAGTTAATCTTAAATTTTCTATAAAAGAGTCTTTTTCTTTTCTCGCTAGACTTGAGACATTATTTGCACACCTACATTACATTTAATGAAATGGTTTTATTTTAAATAATCACTCGCATTGCTCAACAAATAATCTCTGGAAATGATTAAGATTTTAATTAATTGGTGCGAGAAAGTCAACTAATGCCTTCCCTATACACTTTCCTCACCTCACAAAGGCCTTCATCAAGCCATACACTTTCCAAAACATGTCCCCATCATCACCTTGACCAAGTCGCAGCGACGGCGGCATCAAAGAACAACAAAAGGTCACTCAGCATCGGAAGATTGACCCCATGTCGACAAAAAACCAGGGGCTTGCCTCCGCCCCCCATGCATCAAGAAAGTTCAAGCAGAAGCTTGCCTTCGTCCTCAAGTGCTTAAAAAAAAAGCTCAAGCAAAAGCTCCAAAAAAAAAAAACAACAAAAGCTTCAAAAAAAAAAATAGCAAAAGCTTCAAAAAAAAAAAAATCAGGCCAAGGATCCAGCACCGCCAATCAGAAACTTGACATATGGGCAAATTTAAAGCTCGAGGAACGGAAGTTGTCGGCTACAAGGGAACAGTCAAATACCCTTAAGCTGATTCAAATTCTTTCTCCCCCAATGAAAGATGATGATCAAGAAGCAATGAAATCACGAAAGAAGCCGTCAAAAAACGACTTGTCAAGGAACATCTCAAGGCCCGTACCTTATCATTCAAGCCTCCCATCCGCCCCTTTTTCACCAAATGGACCACAAAGCCAAACAAAGTTCAAGCCCGAACTACGGCGACCTGAGCTCCTTATAATAAGGGTAACGTAGGCAACCAGAAATGGTCCGGTCATAAACACATCCAAATCCCAAGAAAATTAGGTCTCATCGATGGCCTCTCCTATACACAATCCCTCTTCACCATTTGCCAACTTCGACTCTTGGAATCAGTTGACTTTCTCCTCTCAATTAATCTAAATGTTTGTTCATATCGAGATTAGGGGTTGAATAACCCGAACATCAATAAAGGGTTTTAAGCAATCTTGTGATCATTTTGAATAAAACATGTTTTCAGATGTCTCGACAAGTCTTCTTTTTCTACATTATAGGAAAAATAGAGCTAAACACTAATTTTTACGTCGGCGGGGGCTTCCATACACTTTTACAAACCTTTCTACACTTATGCTCTCTCAAAAGAGTCAAACCCAAAGCGAGTTCTTTTGTGCCTTCATCAAATGAGGCCAACAAATAATACAAATCGGGGATTCGTAACCACTTTTCGAAAATATGCCCCTGCAGATATACATTTCTAAACTGTCTTTCTTTTACATTTTCTTCCGGTTGACTAATTGACTAAAGAAAATAATAAAGTAAATATTGAAGGATGGGTTGCCTCTTTTGCTACATGACAATTCAATTTGCATTAGAGCTGCACTGTACTCTTTGAGGGAGGACTTTCGTCAAGCCATTTGTTTAGAGTGGGGCTTCTCTGGTCACGCCGGTTCTTCACTTTGCTACAAGATGGGCTGGGTCTTTGTTTAGACTCATCTCAGTATCGATGCACAATGCCTACCAGGTTTGTGTCAGATTCACAATCATGAGACAAAGGCTCTACCAAGTCACTTCTTCAAAATCAAGACTTCGCAAACACATCTCTTCAGACCAAGGCCTTGCCAAGCAAAGTGAGATTTGATCGCCATGTTGGTCATGGGTTTGTCAAGCACAGTTCTTTGATGTCCAAGGATGAGGACGGAATTTTAACCAGGACCAGAGATTCATCATATTTCTATGGCTAACATTGGAACCCGAGTCCATAAAACTCCTTGTGCCAATCAGAATGAGGTTTCGATGTTCATCCTTGGAAGGTGTCAGGAATTTTGGTTTGACGATTGCCCTCAACCCCGATAGGACTTTCACAATAGAAGAGGAAAAGGATCCCCATCCCTATCTTGGCCAGACAGACTACTGCCGAATGCCACCACCTTCCTCACATGGAACCTCCACCGGGATACACTCTTCTCAACCTGTGAATCAGTCATCCTTTCAGCCTCGGTCTAGTATACATTCACAGTTCAGTCTGGGACAGTCGTTTGGGGAAACAAATTGAATTCAGCTCGATTTGGGCCAGTATGGTGTGCCTCAATACAGTTGGGGTCAGCTCGGTATGTCGCAGCAGTTTGGTATGCCTCAGTAGCTCGATACAGATCAGTCAGGGGCTTCTCAGTTACATCAGCTTGGTATGACTTCTCAGTTGGGTTTGGGACGGCGGTCAACTATGGATCAGTTTGAACTTCTCAACCCCAGTAGTTTGGAATGCCTCGGCAGTAACCCAGTTCAAGACAACCAGTCCCCGGCACCTCACAAGTCTCACAAGATCCCTTCATGACCACCTCAATGGGACATTAAACCCCCAATCCCACTCTCGGTCGCCCAGGCTACTCCAGGATGCCACCACCAGCCTCCTATGGTACTATCTCCTCGATCTTTGGGTCAGCCAGCTCCCCAACTACAGACCACTGGATCCATGCAGCCTGATGGGACGAATCAATTCGCAGTTCCTCAGTAGAAACAAAGTCAGTACGGAATGTCTTCTCATGGTTGGGGGTACCTTGGAATGCCACAGCAAATTGGGATCCCGTCTCAGTTCGGAAACGATCAAGCCGAATCTTCACAACAATAGTTTAGAGTGCCGCAGCACCAGTTTGGGATGCCAACACAGTTTGGTTCGGGACAACAAAATGATGCTAGTTCAGCTGCCCCTAACACAGCTTCCACAAACCCATCTCTCACTCAAGGATCAATGGGCCAGCAAGCCCCTATCACAGTTTTATCAGAAATCACCAGGACCGCAGCATCCTCCTGGTTATGCACCCTCGCCACAGCTAGCCATACAATTCAACAACCAGGGACAGCAACCCACATTTAAGCCTACCTATGGGTCTCACTCCGGAAACTCGAGCTACCCGGCCACCTCAAGTCTACCACCACCCTCTTTGCCAATTGGAAGTCAACAGCAAGCCGCTGGGTTCTATCCCTTTGAACAGGCTCCTACTCACACTCCACAGGGTAATTTGGGCTAAGGACAGGTTTATGCCTATGCCCCAGGCCCTGCCATACTTTCCGCCAATGTGCCGCCAATGGTGACCTCTCTCTCCAGCACGATCACCGGCTTGAACACTCTGATTCCACCACCGGACCCTCATCTGGCTTTGGTTCATGGAACACCATAAGGAAATGAAAGCGCAGGTCGCCCAGCTGACACAAAGGAAGGCCGCCCTCCGGCCCGCAGATCCCGATTCCGCACAAGTTCGTGATACCTAACTGTTTGACGGGGCTGCCTGTCCTAAGATCCACCTTGACACCTACTAAGCCAAAGGATACACAAACCGGTAGTCGGCTGACTACTTCTCCTTAAAACTAGGGGCTTCTAAAGTGGTTCTTTCGTTTGAAACCCAAGTTCAGGGCTACTTGGGAATAGATCACCAACACTTTCACAGATAAGTATAAAGCCAACTTGGAATGAGAGACAAACAGAGTCGACCTGCAGACGACAATGCAGCGCCCAGATGAGAATATTGGGGATTTTTATAAAAGGTGGAACTTGAAGCTCAGTGAAATTGCCATCCCTCCCTCTGACGAGGAGCAGTTAGACATCTTCCAGTCATGCTTGAAACCGCATTTAAGGGCCTCACTTAGCAATTTCCCCTATCCGGATCTGCGGGCAATGGTCAATGCCGGGGCTAAATTTGAGAGGGCTTACAATCAGCGGCAAGTTGTTGCACACCTTACAGAATCTAGGGCTTCTTCCACCTCTCCTGCCCAGTCCTATTCGGGACAGGATTGCAACAATGCCACTCCTTTCGTGCCAAGGAAAGGTGATGTGCCCAAGTCGCGAAGCCTTAAGCTTAAAGATTTCGAAATGCCTCTGAGCGACGTCTTTCAGGGATTTATGAGGGAAGGTTTGACCAGACAACCATCAGCCCATGGATCCCGGTGTCCCTTTGGACACAACTAAACTCTGTGCTTCCCACTAGTATGCTCCTGAAAAGGGCGATGTGAGAACTGATCGAAAAGGGTACTCCTAGGACCCAATACAGTCAACAATCCATTCCCTAGAAAAAAAACATAAGGTGAATATGATTGAAGCCATGAACAAGCCAAGTGCCACTATTGCTAACAGTTCCCATATGGAAGACATCCTTCGAAGGGAGGATTCTAGTTGCATAGTTGTTGTCAATCTCGCCTCGAGGATTCTAGTTGTTATCAAAGATGGGTTTCTCACTTCATGACGTAATGCTGCAATGAATCTGGGGTCACATCAACTCCACCTCGAGGTCTCTCACGTTGATCGATCGGCTTGGTACTTCATCAGTATGTCAGTTTTACAGTCAAACCTTTAACTGGACCTCTGTAGTGACGCTTTGTTGAACATGGGGCCTCATCAAATCATTCAGAGAAAGATTCCGTGGCTTTCGGAATGGGGCTTTATCGAGTCACACCTATCTTCAGAAGAAAGACCTAGTCACCTCAACAACTGTCTTGGAGTTTCAGCTTTAGAACTTGGTATATGGCAACTCCCTGCATCATCAAAAGTTGAGAATCGGGAATCTCCTCATATCAGCATTCCGCCAAATCATTCTCCAAATTTATGTCAAATCACAACTAACCCAAGCGAAAGAGGGTTCATTCATATCAACATACTTTGATGCTAGAGCCGGTCAACATCGGCTTCAAATGTCCGAGGCGAAAAGAAATTTCAATCAAGACCGGGGTTCAAATCCAACTTCATCCCAAAATCCAAAATTGACATCGTCAATGACGTGCAATTCGATCCATGACCCAAAGGATATCACCCCACCGGCTCAAAGCTTGTCCTAAATAGTCCACAACACATGCAAACCCTCTCACCACATGCATCCCCACAAAATTTCCCCGGGGCTCATGTAGCATGCAAAACATGAATCAATTAAAAAAAAAAAACCCTAAGCGATCGCGAATCATTTTAGTTCCATACATTGCATCCATCATCATGAATGTCATATGTGCATTTGTCCCTCCACTAACAAATGTAGCAATTCAAGCATGAAAGACCGAGTTTTCCATCACTACCGAAGCCTCTCCCTTGGCGAGGATGGTCTCCATGAGCGTAATGACTTCACGGAACTACCCAGGGCGATACCTCGAATCAACACCCTCTTGGTTCAAACCCCTCAAGCCCACGTCAGCTTGTGCTCGGACACCTAAAAGTCGACATCAGCCTGATTCAGACACCTCAATCCTGCACCATTTTGGCCTCAGACACATTAGGACAACACCACCTTGGCTCCAGATCTACAGTGCATCAAGTCTGTAAAGACACCTTCCGACATCTCCAGTTCGGCAAAGGCGGCCTCCAATGTCCAAAAATGGATGAAGACAGCCTCCAGCATCTACAGTTTGGCAAAGATAGTCCCCATATCTATAGCTTGGCAAAGACGAGCTCCGGCAACCCCCAACATCCACAAATATATAAAGACCGCCTCCAGTATCTACAATTCGGTCAGAGACGCCAAGTTCTCAAATGCAAATCGGTCAGGGACGCCAAGTTCTCAAACGCAAATCGGTTAGGGACGCCAAGTTCTCAAATACAATTCGGTCAGGGACGCCAAGTTTTCAAACGCAAATCGGTCAGGGACGCCAAGTTCTCAAATACAATTCGGTCAGAGACGCCAAGTTCTCAAACGCAAATCGGTCAGGGGCGCCAAGTTCTGGAATACAATTCGGTCAGGGACGCCAAGTTCTCAAAATGCAAATCGGTCAGGGACGCCAAGTTCTCAAAATGCAAATCGGTCAGGGACGCCATGTTCTCAAAATGCAAATTGGTCAGGGACGCCAATTTCTCAAAAAGCAAATGGGTAAGGGACGCCAAGTTCTCAAATGCAATTCGATCAGAGACATCAAGTTCTCAAAGGCTAGTAGGTCAGGGATGCCAAGTTCTCAAATGCCAATCGGTCAGAAGTTCCTCACGCCCCTAAATGTTTCAACATCTCGATCAGATACATCGAGACTCTCAACTACCACGCAGCCCCCACGACTTGCTCTCCTGCAGGTAAGCACAACAAAGGTATGTTAGTCCCTCAACATATCTCAAATGTTGCATGATTACCCATAGCTTTAGCTATCTCTATCTCCGCAAATAACAACGAAAGCTTTAGTTCCTTAAGGTGACAGCCTCTGAATTATCAAAAGACCCAGGATCCTAGACCTGTTCCTAACTGTCCAGTAGGTTTCGAACTACGATTGGCTTGATTCCTCTTAAGGATACGTAGGTAGCCTACCATAGGTCCAGCCACCCGACCAAAATGGCCACCCTCTCCTTTGGCAGCAGACGAAGAACACCAAAGGACCACCCATCCCAAACCATTAAGGGAAAAAATTTCAAATCAAGGTCCGAGGCACCTAAAAAGCCATCGTCATCAAGGTCCGAGGCACCTAAAATGCCATCATCATCAAGGTTTGAGGCACCTAAAGCGCCATCATCATCAAGGTCTGAGGCACCTAAAAAGCCATCATCATCAAGGTCTGAGGCACCTAAAACGCCATCTTCAAGGTTCGAGGCACCTAAAACGCCATCATCCAGGTCCGAGGCACCTAAAATGCCATCATCAAGGTCCGAGGCACTTAAAACGCCATCATCAAGGTCCGAGGCACCTAAAACGCCATCATTACCAGGTTGACGCCTCAAAATAGTCACTTCAGGGTCAAAGACCCGAACTACGACTGGCTTGATTCCTCTTAAGGATACGTAGGTAGCCTATCATTAGGTTCTGCCATCAGACCGAAAATGGTCATTCCTATTCCCAGTAGAGCGGATATACAACTTCAGCCATCAGACCAAAATGGTCATTCCTTCCCCAGCAGAGCGGATATACAACTTCAGCCATCAGACCAAAATGGTCATTATCTATCCCCAGCAGAGTTTCTTTCAGCAATCGACTGCAGAACTCGCTCACCAGGTTGACATCCTAAAACAGTCACTCCAGGGTCGACGACTGAAGATAGTCGAAAGACCCGAACTACGGCCGGCTTGATTCCCATTCGGGATACGTAGGTAGCCTATCGCTAGGTTCAGCCACTCGATCACTTGATCATCCTGTCAAATATGGAGCCTTACTCTTATCGACGACCCCGCTTCCTTCGAAAGCGCCGTCACCGAGGGGCTACTGTAAGTGCTCCAATTTGAGTTGTTAGTATTTTCGTTAGAAAATTAACGAAAGTCTTAACATTCCTAACATTTCTAACAATTCCTAACTTTTCTAACAAAGCAATGGTAGATTAGGCATTGCTATTTAAAGATAAACCAAGAAAAGAATCTCAAAAAGCAAAAGAATTGTAAAAAACCCGAATTGGCAAGCTGAAAAACACAGCCAGTTTGAATTTTTGAATAATATTTTTCCTGTTCAAAGCCTGGAGCAGCATTTAATGAACCAGACATGCTTACAGACAGATCCGCGCGGATCCTTTTGCTCCTCAAAGTGGCCTATAAATTGAACTCTCCTCTCCCAGTTTACAGAACACAATTCACTCATAGCAACAGCGCTCTGGCGAAAAATAGAGAGAAAACAGTGGGAATCCTTAGATTGCCACCATTTTCTCTTAAATCTTTCCCAAATCCCACTCACTCCAAATACTCTCAAATCACTCCCATTCATACACAAGCCCAAGCTTCAATCACCCCTTAAGAGGAGGATTAGAGAGAAAACATAGAGGACTTAATTGTTATCTACTTGTTTTCTCTTTGACCAACTCTAATCACAAGCCCTAAACACATTCAAACCCTAAACACATTCAAACCCTAAACACATTCAAGCCTTGAATCCATTCAAACACAAACACAAGGGAAGATAGGTATAACCTCCCTCTCCCTACCCTAAATCTCTCTCATCCATGTATGCACTTTCAAACTCCAAAATGTAGTTTGTTCATCTTCTTGCTCTAGATCCAAGAGGATCACCATGGAAGTTCATCTCCATGGATGATCCTCTACAAGGATCAACATTCTTTTCAAAGTGTTTTTACTTACTTGCAAACATATTTTCAAAACTCTAAAAATCATTTTCATACACAAAATCTTTCTTTCAAAGGTTAAAATTCCCCTTCCCAAGCAAATGAAGTGCTTAAAGTCCTAATGTACCCCAAGGATAGCTTGATATAGTAGAACACCACTAAAATGTTTAGTGATCACTAATCAAAGCTTAGGGAAATGGGGACAAGCATGGATGCCAAACCCCTTTTAAAATCATGTTTTTCTTCATGAGGAAGTTGCTGTCCAGTAGCCTTTCTCTGAGACCTCTGTCCATGGTCTAATTTTTTGGACATACAGAAACTTGGAATTTGGTGTTGACTACAAAATACTTTTTGTAGCCAACATCCAGATCTTTCCAGACTTATTTTTACTTTATTTTTTTCGTGAGTAAAACTCTCTTTTTCAAATTATCTTTTAAAAGTCAGTTCATCAGTCTCTGGAAGTCCAGATTTCATATCCGAGATTTCCAGAAGGTTTTGGTCCACCAAATAATCTCCAAATGGGAAAGTTCTTTTACAGAAACCTTATTTAAGGTGTTTTGAACAACTTTAATTCTCGGACTTTCCCCATATTTTGAAGTTTTAAATCCCTTAAACCCATTTTAAAATCAAGTGTCCACTGCCTTTTTCATTCTGGCAGAATTGGTTTTCAACTTCAAAAATTTTTTTGAGTACCAAAACTCAACCCAAAAATCACACCAAAAATCATGGGACTTGTTTAAAGTCTAATAAAGAGTTTCCAATTTTTAGTTTTCTCAGTTTCAACTTATTTTGGCCAAAGGAACACACACACACACACAAATGGTTTTTAATGCTTGGAAGACTCGTTTTACGAGGCATTCCGGGTGAACACTAACATTCTTCCCGGCGTGTAACGTGACCTCCGAACCCAAATCTCTCATTCTGGGAATTTTTCAAAGTTTTGGCCCTTAAAATAAAAATGGCGTGGCGAATCCGTTTGATAAAAAAATCGGGTACATCACAAGTATGACAAGTTTGTGAGAGACCGGAGGGCGACAGACAACAGGTCTTTATTGTTTGAATATGGTACTCCCAGGAAGACGGTCCATTGCAGGGTAGGGGCCACGTTTCCGAGTGGTGAACAGGCCAGGCATTGGCGTATGCCCGGTGTTGATGATCAAATGGATCCCGTTGATGAGGAGGATGATGAGGAGCGGGGAAGAGGAGGATCGGGGAGACGGGGTGGTCGGGGAGGAGAGCGGGAACCGAGCCGGCGGGGTTCTTTTGATCAATGGGATACCATGAGGGCATTTTGGAGGAACGGGAGCGATCAAGGATCGCTCGGGAGCGAGCCGACATGCTTTGGAGGATGCTAGATGGGGAGGTTATCGCTCGGGAACGAGTCGACGGACTTTAGAGGATGCTAGATGGGGAGGTGCGGGATCGTTTTGAGGGGTTGGAAGATGAAAGCGCCATTTTGGGAGCCCGATATACGCAGTGGAGGCTTGGGCGATGCGGACGAGCCCGGAGTTACGAGCCGGTTTCGAGAGGATTATTTGACTATGATGCATTCGAGAGCCCTTTGCTCGTGCACGGGCGTTCTTCCCGTCAGACCTACTATCAGGGACAAACCTCTGGCTCTCATCAGTGATGTTATTATTGTGATGTTATTATTAATGTTTCATGTTTCAATCAAACTTGTTATTTTGTATGGTTGAATATTAATATTGTTAATTGTAATATGTATTTGTTTAGATCTTATTTCCTTACTATTACTATGACAATGTTATTACTTATTGAATATTAATATTGTTAATTGTAATATGTATTTGTTCTGCTTCTTTTGATCAAACTCTTATTTCCTACAGGATCTTGTTGCAGCAGCTCTCTTACTTTCCACCTCTGTCATCTGCTTCTCTAGGTACTCCTTTGATGCCTGTAGAAATTTGAATATATTAAATGAATATCCAATTTTTACTTTGGGATGTCCCCGCCCCGCTTCCCCACCGATTTGGTACCCGCGGGAGCCCCAGCCCCCTCTACTATTTTATACTTTTTCTGTATCAAGCAAGGCTTGCCCTATAGTGTTGTTGTTGTTGTTGTTGTTGTTCCTTGTTGTTGTTGTTGTTCCCCCTGCCCCGCTTCCCCACCGATTTGGTACCCACGAAGCATGTTCCTTCTTGTTGTTGTTGTTGTATTTGTGATTTTCCATGGTTTATGGTATTTGTTTTTTTTTTTTTCAATTTTTGTTGATTCGTTGGAAATGTTATTGTATTTGATTGACCTTAAGTGCATTATGTTTGCAATTGATTCGTTGGAAATGTTAAGCTTTGAGTTTGTTGTTCAAAAGTGTCTTGTGGTTTTGGTCCTTGATGCTGTAGAAGTGAGGTCAAACTGAATCTAGCAGATTTACTTTTCAAATAATGTCAATGTGATCAAATCAAAACAGGTTATTGAGTTAACCTGTGACTTTTTATTTTCCATTTTGGACTTCAAGATTGAGCATAACACATTTTGGGTGCTCTGCTTGATGAATTCAAGATATACCATAAATGGCTATTTCTTGAACCTTCTGAAGTAGTACACAAACTAGAAAATAATCAACATTTTTTTTTCAGTAAACGGTTACCCTTTGTTTTCACATTACGGATGACATTGGAGCCATTTTTTTTTCCTGAAAGGTCTTTATCTCTTCCCTGTACAATTTGTTGGTTATAAATTTATAATTTTGTAAGAGAGGTCCCAGATCATTACTTGGTCCACTTTCGAGTTTGCCAGAAACTTGAATTTTCTTTTATTCATTTTTCATGTGCTTTTCAACTGATTTTCTGCTATCAATGAATTCTGTTTTGGCTGTTGTCTATTTCATTTCTATAGCCGCCTTTTGGTTTGGTTCATGTTAACTGATATTTGTCTAAATCAGGAACGATCATGGGCACCATGAGCTTAAGAGCATGATGTTGAGATGAAATTGGGTGTTGAATGTTATTATTGATCATTTTATTTGCATATCCTGGAATGAAATCTGCTTAATCATCATGGATTGGAATGGTCAGTTTCGTGTATCAAACAAACACTTATATCTAAGGATTCGTTTGGTAGGTAGGATAAGTATTGTTATTGATACGAGTAATATTAGTACCCTCACTATTAATCAACAGGATTAGTAATCACTCCCAACAAAATACGACAGTTTGGTAGTTCCAGGATTAATGTGTAGCACAACTTCTTTTTTTTTTTTCAATATTAACCTCAAACCCCCAGTTGGTACATTCTATTGACTAGTGACTACTGTTTTTTTTTTTTTTTTCAATATTAACCTCAAACCCCCAGTTGGTACATTCGTTGGAAATGTTAGATACTTGATAATGTTCATAACATGTTAAAGTACTTGCATACTCAGTTTCAAGGTCTAATTCCATGTTTAAATCATGTTCTGAAGCTTGTTTCCATGATCTATGTCTGCTTTCCAAGTGTTGTTGTTGTTGTTTATAGGTCTTATATAAGATACATAAGACCTATAATAAATTTATAGGTCTTATACATATATTATAAGACTGTTTTTTTGGGTCCTTTACTTGGTTTATCCAATTTTTGTGCTAGAATTGAATTGTCATATGACAGATATGCCGCCAAGGAAAAATTTAATAACAGGTCAGGGCTCGAACAATAAAGGAAGAGGGCTGGCAAAACCAACCAGCAAATGGGGTAAAGAGAGATTGAATATAATATGGAATCAATATGGTCAACCAGTTGGTGGGGAAATGGCAAAACTAGCTACTCAGCTTGGACATTTTGCTAGAAATGGGGAACATTTCCCATTAACTAAAGAGTGGCCTCAGATGGACCATGAGTTCATAGATGCAGTATGGAATGACGTTCTGGGAAGTTGTAATCCATATTTCTTACATAAATCTCTAGTACGTAGTCAAAAGTCTTATGATTCTCTAACAATTGTTTTTTTTTCTTTGTTGAATTGTGTATATAGGATAATACAAATGCGCCTCCGGAATATTACCTAGTTATGAATCTTTCTCTCAATAAAGCGTGGCGTAACTGGAAATACCAGGTGAGACAAGCATATAATAAGTATTACTCAGTTATGAATATTACTCAGTTATGACTTTGTTATGAATATTACTCAGTTATGACTTTGTAATATGGAAATGTCAGTTGAAAGCGTTTTATAAGATGTATGAATCCGACCGGGACGCATTGGCTCACCCACCCCGTGGGTGCGTTGCGAGTCAATAAATTTGAACTTGTTGCGATGTGGGGCACAGACAAGTCTCGGGTATATTTCAAATTAATCTCAATCTATTATCGTGAATGTCTTATATAAGTAGTCAAATTAATACTAATATTATCTTCTTTTTTTTTCCAGGAAATATCAGAAACAAATAAAGCGAATCGAGAAAAGCAAGCGTGCCTGAACCGGACTGGAAAAAAGTCCCATCCCAAAGTCATAAAAGAGGTTTGTCATCGTTCAATTTAGTTCTCAGTTGTCAATTAATGTTTTTTTTTGTATCGTATATAAATATATTTTTTTTTGGTCAAATGATTCTATTATAAATTGTAGAGAGATGACGAGGGTTTACCAACTGATCGCGTAAGCTTGTTCATAGCTACGCGCACGGGCAAAACACCTGCAGATCAAGAAACCTCTCAAATGATTGTAAGTTAAAGTTTCAACCTTTTACATTTTCGGTTTTGTTATTCTATAGAATACTTTTTTCATTTCTAACTTCATTTTCATAATATTAATTAAAGTTAAAACATTTATATTGAACATGTTGTTTTTGTTACAGCAAACGCTTAATGATGCAATTGATGAGCTGCCAGAGGAGCAACAAAACTCTCCCAGGGACGTGAAAAGATTTTTACAGGTATGATGGGCACTGATGACCACGGGAGAGTGCGATGTATGGGAGGCGGTGTTAATAAAACTAAGGTGTTTGGTAAATCCCCAACTTCTCAGACAGCTATATTGGAGGCGGTGGCATCCGTCACAGCAGATTTTGAAAGGCAACTTCAAGAAGAACGCCGACAAAATGAGGAGAAACGCCTTTCGTTACAACAACAAATTGATGATTTGAAACGTTTTTTTATGGAACGTGGAAAAGACGGTAATCAATAGGTGGTCATATATTTCTCAAAGTTGTGGATTTTAGACATTGATTGAATTTTGGATACATTCAACAACTAACTTTTTTGTATAATGGTTATTATGTTTGGATACATTCAACATTAATTTTGTGTTAATATGTAGATTGTAAATATTGATTGCAACATTGATTGCATTTGTGTATTTTTGGTTATATATAGGTTGCATTTGTGTGTGTACAGGTTGAATTTGGTTTTTGTGAATGTATTTTTGGGGAAAGTGAATTATACAGGGCTGGAGGGAAAAAAAAATTAGGCTTATTTACGGCGGAACCCTTCATCCGCCGTAAATAAAGGCCTAGACGACTCGTGCCAAAAGGGGGGACGAGGGAACCTGGAGGGGGTGCAAATGGGACGACTCGTGCCTTGGTGGACGACTCGTCCCTAATATGTCATTTACGGCGGTGAGCACATCCGCCGTATAAAATGGGCATGGACGGCTCGTCCCAAATGGGGGGACGAGGGAACCTGGTGGGGGTACAATTGCGATGACTCGTTACGGAGCGGACGACTCGTCTCTTATTTACGGCGGTTACACCTACCGCCGTATAAAGATTACTCAAATACGCCATAATATACGTATGTATTTCATTTATATACGGCGGCTGAAAATCTGCCGCATATAGTATTTACGGCGGGATATCCGCCGTATATAGTATTTACGGCGATGTTTTATACGGCTGACTATTTACGGCGGCTAGTCCGCCATATATACTATTTACGGCGGGGCGCATTTTATATACGGCGGATTTTAACCGCCGTATATAAGCCTCTTTCTTGTAGTGCGGCTTCCTCGCGGGACTACCTCTGTGAGCATTCTTTTCTTTTCTGCTTCATTCAAACCTTTTACTGCATTAATGCCTGTATTTATTTCTTTCTGATTTGCCTCTTTTATGTTCATTCAACAGGTTCCAGCCAAGACTTATAAGGCGGTGGCCAAGGCGCTCACCGGGGTTGTGAAGATGCTGCGCCAATTTCAGAAGAGGGCAGAACATTGGAAGGGGAAATGCAACTCTCAGCCTGGTGATGCCGTACCTCCGAAGAAGAGGCCTAGGCTGACTTTGGCTCCTTCTAGCTCACAGGCGGGCGGTTCGAGTCAGCAGCCCCAGCCCGATGATGATGATGGCGAGGACGATCCTTATCAGCCCCCTTTCTCCACAGTGCCCGAGTGGCACGGATATTATGGTGAGCCCCAGCCTTGGGCCCAGTATGAGGATGATGATGACTCTGATGGCGAGATTCACGAGGTGCAGGAGGGTGGCGGCGACGGCCAGGAGCAGAGCGGCTCTGAGGAGGAGGTAGGCAGCGTCCAGGACGACAGCGGCTCCGAGGAGGATGAGGAGGACGATTCTGAGTAGGATTGATCGTGGCAATCTCCTTTTTGTCATGCTTTGGACTCTTTAGGGAGAGGGAGAGAGAAGATGCATGCACTATTTTTTTTGCTTTTTGGGTTGTAAAGACAAGTATTTTATTGCGTTTTGTATTTTAACAACTAAAATATTTGCTTATTTGTATATACGCCTGTTTATATGCACAAGTCCATCCCAATAAAGGCACAAAAATGGTGGCTTTTGATGTGATTGGGTGTTTTTGTGATTTTGTATGTATTGGGTGATGTTTATGTGTCTACAGGGGTGTTGGATATGCTGGATCCTCTCCCATGGGCTTGATGAGCGAAGGGGAGTGTATATGTATGGTTTTTGGATGTTTTGGACAGGTTTGGGTAGTCTTTGAGCAAGTATTAGATTGCTGAGGGGTTGCTGCAGTTGCAGCTACTGCTGTTGTCTGATGGGACCCTCCATGTCGTCCGACACAGGACTTCATGGGACCTCCCTGTCGTCCGACATGGAGAGTCTGGGGGACAGGTTTCTTGATCAGCAAGCCCCAGCATTCTATAAAAGGCAGACTCGTAAAAAGCACATTCTAGCAGTCACAGCAGACTTCAAACTGGTCTTCCACCCCAAAATTGACTCCAAGATTCGACCTTTAACTCGAAATGGAGCATTATAATGAGAGATTCAAGATCAGAGAGCGCCAATTTCACTCCGATCTCATCAATCTAACCCGCCACCATCATAGCACCAATAGGAGGGTTATCGACCAACGATATGGGTTGAGGTGCCTTTGGGCACTGAAGGAATGGGCGGTAGATTGGAATCTTCTCTGGGCCGCATCCAAATGTTGGGATTGTGTAAGTGCTCCAATTTGAGCTTGTTAGTATTTTCGTTAGAAAATTAAGGAAAGTTTTAACATTCCTAACATTTCCTAACAATCCTAACTTTTCTAACAAAGCAAGGGCAAAGTGGGCATTGTTATTTAAGGTTAAACCTCAAAAAGAATCTTAAAAAGCAAAAACAAAGGAAGAAAACCAAAAATAGAAGTGGCTGGAACATAAACTGGCTGTTTAATTTGAATTTTCAAAAGATTATTCTTCCTGTCCAAAGTCTGGAGCTGCATTTAATGAACAGTGCACGCTACCAACCTTGTCCGCGCGGATACCTTTGTCATTTCAGGAGGGCTATAAATTGAGCCCTCCAGTCACAAAAATAAGAAGCCACAACACAATTTGCACCAAAACTCTGGCGAAATATAGAGAGAAAACAGTGATAATTCCCTTGAATTGTCACCATTTTCTCTTGAATCTTTCCCAAATCCCACTCACTCTCAAATTCAAACCCTAAACACATTCAAGCCTTGAACCCATTCAAACACAAACTCAAGGAAGATAGGTATAACCTCCCTCTTCTTACCCTAAATTCTCTCATCCATGCATGCATCTTCAAACTACAAAATGTAGTTCATTCTTCTTCTTGTCTTAAGATCCAAGAAGATCACCATGGAAGTCCATCTCCATGGATGATCTTCTACAAGGATCAACATTTTCTTTAATGTGTTCTTGTTTTCTTGCAAATGCATTTTCAAAACCCTAAAAACCATTTTCAAGCATCAAATCTCATTTTCAAAGGATAAAATTCCCCTTCCCAAGCAAATGAAGTGCTTAGTCCTAATGTACCCCAAGGATGGTTTGGTATAGTTGATTCACCACTAAAATGTCAAGTGATCACTAACCAAAACCTAGGGAAATGGGGACAAGCATGGATGCAAAACCCCCCTTAAAATCATATTTTCTTTCTTGAGAAGTTGCTGTCCAGTAGCAATTTTCCAAGATCCCAGTCCATTGTCTTAATTTTTGGACACAGATGAACTTGGAATTTGGTGTTGACTACAAAACACTTTTTGTAGCCAACATCCAGTGCTTTCCAGAAATATTTTTATTGTATTTTTTGGGTGAGTAAAACTCCTCTTTTCAAATTTTCTTTTAGAGGCTAGTTCATCAGCTTCTGGAAATCCAGATCTCATATCTGAGATTTCCAGAAGGTTTTGACCCCTCAAATCTTTTCCAAAATAGAAAATTCCTTCGAAAAAGTCTTATTTAAGGTATCTGGAACAACTTTCATTCTCTGAGTTTATCCATATTATGAAGTTTTAAGACCCTTGAATCCATTTCAAAATCAAAGGTCCACTGCCTTTTTCATTCTGGCAGAAGTGGCTCTCAACTTCAAAAGGTCTTTTGAGTACCAAATCTCAATCCAAAAATCTTCCGAAAAATCATGGGATCATTTTAAAGTCTTAAAAAGATATCCCAATTTTTACTTTTCTGAGTTTCAAATTATTTTGGCTAAAACACACACACACACACACACACAAATGATTTTCAGCTTGGAAGACTCGTTTTACGAGGCATTCCGGGTGCACACTAACGTCCTTCCCGGCGTGTAACATGACCTCCGAACCCAAATTTCTGATCTCGGGCATTTTTCAAAGTTTTGGCCCTTAAAACAAAAATGGCGTGGCGACTCCGTTCTTTTTCCCGGGTTTTATTTGGTTTTTTTCAAAGAAACGCGAAAAATCGAATTTTTTCCCGCGAAACGGCGACACATCATCACAGTGGCGACTCTGCTGGGGAATTAAGCTTTTTCTAAAAAAAAAATGATATTTGGTATATTGGTGGAAACCATTAAACTTCCCGTTACCGCCTCCTAACACGAGTCGGGGATAAATTGTGGTTTAACAATCCCACGTACCGGTATCACCGTTTTCCAAAAAAAAAAAGAAAAAGCTTTTGAGGGTCAAGCTTCCGTCCCGGCTTTGAAAATCATTTGTGTGTGTGTTAATTTTTGCACATTTTTCGTGTTGTTTTGGCCGCCTCGGAGAAAGTCAAAATTTTGACTGTCGGAATCATGTCCCTAGCTATCGGAATTTTCGTGCTTACGTGCTTATGTGTTCATTAAATTTCAAAAAAAAAAAAAAAAGGATTTTCAAAAAAAAAAGAAAATTTTCAAAAAAAAATCATGCATCATATTTTTAAGACACATGAAAAATTTCTATTTTACTCAGAAAAAGAAGATAGACTGCTTGCACACTACGCGCACGTGACCGTACACTGCACACTACGTCCCTAACCCGGGGAAATCCTTGTCGCGGTCCGTTTGGTCTTATTACGCCTCTCGGATGAGCACAGGACTACCCAAACATCCCATGGAGCCTCGTGTCGACCATGCACTTGTCCGTGACACACTTTGTCCGAGACCCGGTTGGTTTTTAGTGCAGTCTGTCATGCCCTGTACGTGTATAGACCTTTCCTTTCAAGCCTTTGTCGGCATACCGACTCAATATCTTTCGGGGACCCTAATCGTCGAAGTTCCGCCGGTTTTCCGCCGCGAGACTTTGACCAAGATATTGACCGGCGCCTTGACTTCGGCTCGGCGGCACAAATTATACACGATTCCCGGCATTGACAGAGTCATCAAGGATTAATGATTATTCCATGCCTAATTACGGCTTAAGCGACGACAAGTCAAGATCAATTGTGGACGCTTATCAGTCCAAACCATGCCGACTTTTCGTCGAGCCCTCGGACATGATCTTGACTTCTGACGTCAGCTTTGTCCGTAATTTGCATCGAATGCTCGTTAAGACTCGATTACCCGCCAGACTTTTAGGATCGTTTTTCTTTCGGTCGGTGGGACCCGCTTGCCCTATAGGACCCTCGCCGGGGCATCCGCCTGGGAGGTCGAAATACGGGTGGAATACGAGGGGCTTATAGACGTAGTGACGGGGCCACCGATCCGGGATCGAGTAGTTTGCGAAAAAGAAGAGCAATCTTTTCCAACCGATTAGGTTAATAAAGCATGTTTTAAGTAAACGTGAACAAATAATCGCATGTTGCATGAGCCCAAAGCCCCGAAACACTGCCCTCTTTCATTCCCAGGACATCGAGCCCTCGTGCCTTTTCCCCGCTGGCTCCTCACAAAGCTTGGTTTCGGGCAAGGTCATCGTTTGATTAGTTGGGAAGAGTCGACGCGTCATCGGCTTCGCCGTTTATTCCGACTCGGGTTTGAGAATGTACGCATCTGCCGGTAATGATGGGGACAACGTCACTCCGCCTCCACGGGACCCCTCGGAGCAGAGCAACGGTGGAATCGGTTAGCGAACGAGATGAGGTTACGACAGGGAAGCACGGCTAAATAGCCTTATGGAGGCTATTAAGAGCCATAGTCGGCCGCCGGCCTCAATCCGAGATGGCACCTTCACGCGTGGAAGAAGACGAGGATGCAACCCCGCTCTCGGTCGCCACTGACTACACCAGATGCCTCCACCCACCTCCTATGGCGCCGTTACGAGAACCCATGCTCCTCGATTTTCGGGTCGACGGCTCCCCAACCGCAGACCACCAGGATCCATGCGGCCAGAATTTGACACAAATCAGTGGGGACAAAGTCGATGCGGAATGTCTTCTCATGGTTGGGGCTATCTCGGAATGCCACGGCTAATCGGGATCCCGCCTACGCTTGGAACCGATCAATCAGGCCTTCGCAGCAACAAGGTTCAAAAGGCCACAACGGCTACGGTTCGGAATGCCGCCACAACTTGGTTACGGACCACGATCGGAGCCCTCCTCGAAGCAGTACTAGTTGTTGCTCCTCACACAAATCCGTTCCTCACTCGAGACTTCTATGGGTTACTAAGCCTCCATCCGGTGTCATCCGAATCACCGGGACCGCAGTACCCCGGGTTACACACCTTCACCACGAGCGGCCATGCAATTCCAACAATCAGGGACGGCACGCGCTCAAGCCTACTTACGGGCCCTGTAAGTACCCAATCCGGATCGTCCAAATCCGTCGGAAAGTTAACCGAAATCCGTTAGCGGCCCGCTCGAGGTTAACCGGAACTCGTTAAACTCCCCGTTGCCGTGCCAACGAGACGTCCGGCACTGCCCCGTGCATCCCGGCGTCGAACCGTACTTAGCACGTGACATCTCACGTAAAAGTATGGCTTTCCCTGAAAAACGCATTTTCCGGCACTTTCAGGGCGTTTCGGACATTTCCGGTGTTATTTTTAAAAACGGATAAAACCGGGACCAGGGAACAATCGTCCACCTCGGTGGTGACTCGAGAGGGCACGTGGCGGCCATGCCACCTCCCTCTAGTCACCCCTCAATCAATTTCAAAGGAAAAGACCAAAATGCCCCTGGTTTGCAAGCCAAGTCCGTGGGACTCACTGTGCACTTTTCTGAAATTGCCGGCCAAGTCCTTCAAATTCTCAAAATACCCCAAAACCCCACCCAGATTCGGGCAAGTCCGTCTGGGACTCCTCGCAATTTTCACCCTATAAATAGAAGTTCTTTGTCAAAGGCACAAAAGGATTTTTACACCAAAAATCACCACCCCCCACGGTCCAAACCGGTTTCACCCTCCCAGAGCTCCCGTTCTGTCTCGATTCACGTGAAACCTTCGTATTTCGATCAAATACGCACCCTACAACTTCGAAACAACCTTTCGAATCACTTTCCGTGTCCCGTACACACCTCCCGAGCCAAAGGAGTCGACCCTATCCATAGGTATAACTCCCTCTCTCTAAATCTCCTGTTCCGTCTCGGTTTACGTGCCAGTCGCTATAACCGTTTCGAACGTCGTTATCGAAATGTAGACGCCTCCGTCTAACGGGGTCCGATACGTTTTAGCCCCTCGATCCTCTTCTCTTTCCGTAAGAGAAGTAATCACGGGTTAAAACGGCGTTCCGACCCCGTTCCGTTTACTTTTACGTCATTTACAATTCCGAGCCGTTTTGCCTCGTTGATCGTCATTTACAATTCCGAGCCGTTTGGCCTCGTTGATCGTCATTTACAATTCCGAGCCGTTTGGCCTCATCGATCGTCATTTACGAATCCGGATCGTTTGATTCCGTTGACACCGCTTTAAATACTGTCATTTACAAGTCCAATCCATTTGGATTGTGATAGTATTTACTTTTCAAAGTCCGAGTCGCAACCCGATTCGTTGATCGCATGTCATTTAATACGCATTTTTTCCGTAAAAATCGTTAACAATGTAATGCCCGGTTCAAAACCGGAGTTCGTCCGTCGAACTCTCTTTCAAAACGCGCGAAATGACGTTTGGCCTCCAAACGCTCATCTTCAAACTAAAAGCCGCCATTTGACACTCAAAATCATTTAATACGCATTTTTCCCGTAAAAATCGTTAACAATGACTCGCCCGGTTCAAAAAACCGGAGTTCGACCTTCGAACTCCTTTTCAAACTCAAAATCGACGTTTGCCACGCAAACGCTCATTTCGAACTCCTTTTCAAACTCAAAATCGACGTTTGCCACGCAAACGCTCATTTCAAACTCAAAGTCGACGTTTGCCACGCAAACGCTCATTTCAATTCAAAGTCGACGTTTGCCACGCAAACGCTCATTTCAACTCAAACCGACGTTTGTCATTCAAACGCTTGTCTTTTCAAAAGTCACCTAATCAACGTTTGTCATTCAAACCAAGATTAAGCTTGTCATTCAAGCCCCCATTTCAAAAGACACACACACACACACACGTTTTTGAGAAAGGTAGAAAGACTCGTCATGCGAGGCGTTTCGGGCGATCTCGTAATACTCTACCCGAAACGTAACGTGACCTCCGAACCTAACAATCTCTGGTACTAAAAAAGCTTTTTACTCGTTTTTGCTACCAATAAAAATGATCCCCTGTTTTCAAAGCCTTTTCCTAAAGTTTTTGCTACCAATAAAAACGACACCATTTTCTAAAGCCGTTTCTCAACGTTTGGGCTCAAAATACAAAAACCGCGTGGCGACTCCTCATTTTCCTTCCCATGAAGCGAGGTCTCAGACACCAACCCTCCGCGAAAGACAACCGCTTTCGCTTGCGCGAAATCCGGGTAATTTCAGTTGGCGACTCTGCTGGGGAAAAGATACTTTTTCAAAACTACCGTTGTTTTCTAAAAAGCCTTCCGTGGGTCAAACTTTCGTTTACCCTTCCTCGTTTTCGTGTGTGTGAGTTCCTTTAAACCTCGAACGGTTTTTTTCAAAGGCATTACATTGTCAACTTTTCAAAATCTTACCATGTTTGTGCATCCCCATTCATGTTTGATTTTCATGCTGTCTTTTGAACTGTGCATCATAAATTCTTTAAGACACATTCTGAAAAATCTATGTTTTACTCAGAAAAGGAATTTTAGTGACCGCACACTACGCGCACTTCGCCTCGGAACACCGCACTTCACGTGCACTTGCTGCCTCGATGCACACTTGCACACTACTGACCCCAACCCAGGGATGGCCTTATCGGTTGCACTCCGATTGGTGCGCGGACACCTTTCGGGCGCACGGGGTCGTCCCAAACATCCCATCCTAGCCCGTGTAAGCCATGCACTCTTTGTGTCACACTTTGTCCAAGACCCCAGGTTGGTTTTGGCTTAGTTCGTGTCATAAAGCCTAAGTGTATGTTTTTCACGCCGGGCCCGCTCAGAGTCAAGCTCGAGAGTTTTAGACCGAAGGTCGTTCCCGACCCGAAGTCTTGAGCTTTTCGGCCTTGACTTTGACGCGGAGCTCTGCCCGAAAAATATATCCGAAGGTTCAATGTGACGCCGTGTCACCAAACCTCGCCGTATGTACCGTGCCGGCCACAACTTGGCCAACGCTAAAAAGCTAAGGTCTCTCGCACAAGCGAGTCGGGAAGGTCATGCCCAAATTTTGGCACGATCCCCGCCTTAACTTAAGGACGTTGACTTCGGCCAGTGGCCCGTACGTCACATACGTTGAAAGTTTGCGTGATCGGCTAGCCTTAAGTTCACTTTTTCCTTTGTCGGTGGAACTCGCTTGCCTTATCGGACCTCGCTCGGGATTGTCCGTCTGAGAAAGATGATCTACAATGGAAACGAGGGGCTTATAAGCGTAGTGACGAGATCCACGATTAGAGCTCTAGGATTAGTTGCGAAAAAGAAGACACGCTCTTTTCCAACCAATTAGGACTACGAGAAACGCGCTTTAAGTAAACTTTAATCGGTAAGCGCACATTGCACAAGCCCGAAAACCTTGAGCCAAATACCCTTTTCCGAAGCCTAAACCCTTCCTTTCGTTCCACTGCGGCGAGCGTAAAGTGGTTCAGATTTCCGGGTCGGCACCTTGCCGGGATCACGGTAACGGCGGCGTCGAGACGGTTCTTCGGTTCCCTCGGTTCCCTCGGCCAAATTTCCGACATGTCTAGCTCACCGAGAAATCGTGACGGGGAAGGACCCCGCCACCGATAACGAGATATGACATTGGAAGAAGCCATTCGGGCTTGTGAGGTTCACAAGAGGCGAAAGAAGATCGGCGGGAATTTCGTGGTACGGCTTACGAATGAGCGAGGTATAGCGGCTATCCCCGGTCAGACGGTACTTTTGTCACAGTCGAGGATGACGATTTCCCAAAACCAGTTCACCAAACCTTCAATCGGGTTCCTCCCCGCCAACTTACGGGATGCCTTCCGGCCAAAGGAAGCAGTAGACCTAGGCTCCATGTTGCCACCTCTCGGGGCAACCCTGTCAATTTTGGTCGGCCCGGCGCTACTCCTATCACTCAATATCACCGGCGCACCATTGGACCATCTCAGGATGCCAATATCCCTCAATATCCTCCCGGGTTCGTCCGTTGCCTATACACGAATCCCTAAACACCGGGGACAAACCCCGATACGATTCGAAAAAGGCTCCCGTATATGCTCATATACCAAGCGTTCCACCTCCAATCACTACCGCTCACGTGGTAGCACCGGCGCCGAGCCTCACAGTCCACCTTTGGACCCGACCTTAGCCTGGATGGTCGAGCGGATGAAAGACACAGAAAGCCACCATGAGCGGCTCAAAGCGAAACGCTCAAATCCACGGATCAGGGAATGGTCACGCCTCTCCCTGCCAAGTTCGGAATGCGGGAGATGGACCGATTCGATGGAACCGAATGTCCTCAAACGCACGTCGACACTTACGTTCTCGGCATGAGAGCAAAAGGAGCAACCCTCCGGCAAATGGCCGACCACTTCCGGCATACGCTCAAAAGTTCGGCGTTACGATGGTTTCGAGGGTCAAGCTGCGGATCGCCACACACAGGAACGGATCGGTAACATCTTCTGGGCAGTGCAGATCCAACTTAGAGTGGGAAACAAGTCGCGAGGACTTAATCACCACCGAGCGAAGCGGATGAAAGTGTTGGGGAATTCTACAAGAGATGGAGCTGGAAACTCTCCGAGATCATGGAGCCACTCTCCAAAGACGAACAGATGCGGATCTTCAAGTTTTGCTTAAGATCGTCCATCGAACTCTCATCGATCACAATTTCTTCCCGGATCTCGGGCCATGGTCAATGCAGGCTCACGGTTCGAGAAGGATCTCAAGGAAAAGTTGGCTCTTTGCACAACCATACGAGATACCGCTCAACAGTGCATTCAATCACACTTGCAGGCCCCGGCAAAGGGAAAGATACGTGCATCGGCTACGTCCATCGGGGACAACGGTCGGGTAACGAAACCCCGGTCCCGCAAAGCAACAATTCTACTCGAAAGCGGCTGCCGTACACTTCGACAAGTTGGACATGCCCTTTGAGCAAGATCTTTGGAAGGGTTAATCAAGGAGGGTCTCCTTAAGCCCGTTGCCAATTACAAACCCAAAGTTCCCGTAGCCAATGCGGACAAGAGCAAATCTTTGCGCCTTCCATCGGTATCACGGCCATACCACTGACAAGCTGTTTGGGGTTACGATACGAAATCCAGAACTTGATAGAAGAAGGCAAGTTAGAGTGCCCCCGTGGGCCCCAACGATCGGGAATCCCTTTCCGAACAATAACGCGTGAATTCCATTGAGTGGGTGCCCAAGAAGAGTGCCACGAGAACCCGTTTCTCCGCCTCTCGGTTGGATCCTCCTCTAATGTCCACATCGGCTACGATGTTTGCGGCTTGCTCACTTTGCACAGAGTACGAGTCTCGAAAGCTGTCGGAGCAATCCTCCGAGAAAACAGAAGAAGAAATCCTCTCAACGGCAAGCGAGAGAAAGATACGAAGGCTGGAGATACCGGTGTAGGTACACTTGGAGAACCCTCAGGGAGGTTCGACTACTACGTCTTGTACTCCGGCCAGTCCTCTTTGCCTCCGAGCCATGCGGCTTTAGAGCAAACGGGGTGGGAAAGCCGAAAAGTCCAGTGAAACCGAAGTCGGACCACAGGACACCGGAAAACCTCGAGATCTTGGTAATCTTGCCCGGTCGAAGCCTAACCCTCCGCGGGATCGGCCAAGATTCAATTTGTCCGGCTTAGAGCTCGGACCGGTAAAGGAAGATCAAGGTCGGCTTGGCAATCGCACTCGATCAATGTGCTAACCAAGGGCGGCAACCGCCACGCGGGCGGCCTCAACACACTCCGAGGTTCTACCAAAGGCTTTACCTCGCAAGAGGAAGACAGGAAACGGATGGCTGGATGACTCTCCTTCTACGGATAGAGACGAGATCTATGACTCCCGCCTATATGGCAGCATGATCACGTTCTGTGACAAAGACTTACCGAGAGACGCCTCGGGGCACAACGAAGCTCTGTACATTACTCTCAAACTCAACACCATATCACTCCCTGGAGTATTGGTAGATAACGGGTCAGCCGTTAATGTCCTCCCTCTCAGCATGATGCGAGCTCTTCGCATCCATGAAAGCCATCTGATACCGTCTACTCGGACTATCAAGGCCTACGACAACTCGTCCCGTCCCATCACAGGGACGGTGACTCTGGAACTACGGTTCGAAACCCCAAATGGTGCCAGCAAAATTCCACGTGATGGACATTCCATCCGAATTCACAGCTCTCTTGGGATGCCCTTGGCTACACCACATGAAAGCCATAGCTTCCACTCTCCATCAGTGTGTTAAGTTCATTAACCGGCAGGGAGATCTCGAAGTCATCCGAGGGGATAGTTTCCTCATAGGAAACGAAGCCGAGGCAGTAGCCAAGCGTGTCCGCACTCAGGCACCGGGGTTACCTCCTTCGAATCAACCAAGGGACTACCGGGGCAAATCTCATCGAGAATCCTCGAGTCGGAGATGCCAACTATGTAAACATACTCGAGCGGGCGGACCACAGAGCGATCGATACATCAAGTTCAGCTGTCATTTCCAACATTTGGAGGCGAGATTGGAAGGAAACGCTGAACATCGCCATGATGCGGGCACATAAACCCCCTGTCTCCGCTTAGAGATTTGTCAGCATTCTCCAAACTCACTCTACGGCCCCGCAGTGAGAGAGATCTTTGTGATAAAGGTCAACAAGCACCGTCATTCTCGTGATGAATGCATGGAAGTCGTATGGGATGTCCTCCACGAGGAACTACCCATTGCACCCCTTTTCTCCAACGAAGAGCATGATGTTTTCCTAGTTTGCTCCAACAACGCAACCGGACGCAATACGTCCCTACACACTGGATTGAGCGATCGAGATGACGATGAATCTGGACTCTCCGGAGTCGAGGACGCGCGAGACCCGCAAGGCGGACCTCTGCATTCACATGCTCGGTTTGAGGACGGAACTCCTTCCGATCGGGTCACCTACGACCAAGGTTCCAATACCATGGAAATTGTCAAGCTCAATGTCCGATCAGCGGCTATACGATAATTGGAAACACGTGATTCACGCAATGAGGAATCCCTCGATCAAGTAAAGGACGACGACTTCGTCAATATCATCTATTCCGGATATCTGATGAAGCCGAGATCCGGTCCTTGTTATCGATTCTGTAACACCAAGGTCACCCTTGATGGCTGCTGCTCATGGTAAACGAAGCCTTGGCCAAGCAAGCTCGAGCTCATCACTACTTCCGAGTACCGGCCCGGTGGCAACCGGCCCGTGCCGTCGGTCAAGCTTATACCCTCAAACGCCGCGAGGCGAGGGCAACGGCGAAGGAGACCAAGCTCCTCCTCACCTGCTACAAGTCGGATCAACCTCGGGAACGCTTCGCGGCCACCCCGAAACATCTGTGAAAGTCTTCCCCTTGAGACGAGTCATCTTCCGACATAGGAAATGACCACCTCAGCATCAACATGCTCCGGTTCGATTCTACTCCCGGCCGTCATGGCCCCCGATTCGAGACATCCCGCGCCGATGCTAGCTTTGATAGACTTGGCGATCGAGCGAGATCACGAGACCGTCAACATTGCGAGAATTCAATACCCCGTAAGTGTCAATCAAGCAAATATGGGCAAACTTCTTGGTGATCGAGATCAAGGAAGGCCGCATGGAATGTCCCGGATCCGACTTCCTTCGTCAATGTAATCCAAGTGTTCCCGCCATTCGGCGATTTGAATGTAATCACGGTTACGGACACTAGCCGGACGATGCGCACCTACGGAGGCTGCCTAGGTCTCGCAAGGAAAGCTCTCATGGAGCTAGCCGCTCAAGAAAGTCGTCTTTGGGACGAAGACCAAGCTCGAAAGACCTACGGGGACCAAGCCCTTAAAGTGTCACAGGCGGCTTCGGACGAAAGCTAGAGGCCACTCTAGACCGGTTCGACCTCAAGAGTTTTGCTCATGGAAACTTCCACGACTACCGTCTGTTCTCATCCAACCCCTCCGCCGAGGCAAGGGTGGTCAACGGTCCCAATGACCTAGGAGATGGAACGACACGGCATAATGAATCCCGGCGCTTACCTTCCCGAGGAAAGCAAGTTCTCTGTGAAAGCGACGATGAAACCATTCTCTTCCAAGCCGGGCATGAAGTCAACAAAACCGGACTCCCGAGGTCCTGGGAGGATGGGAACGGATCATTACCGCACTCAAATTGAAAGGCCAACTCGGGGAGGAAGGTCTATTTAAAAACAGGAGGAGGATGGAAATTCGTCTCGAGCAACTACTCGGGGAAATTCCACGATCTACGGCATTCGTTTACGAAACGATCAAGCTGGGACGACAACCGATCACATGGGCGAGATGTTCGGGAAGCCGTGTACTCACCTTCCGACATACCCGCCACTCGAGATAAAGCGAGAGGAGAAAACTCTCCCGATGGAGGTTTACCTAGGCCGCACGCGGTTCAAAGAAGCATGGCTATTCTCACATGGGAAGAAACGCAGGCGCTAACTCTCGACGCGAGCTCCATTGCAAGAAGGTTGATACGGGCCCGGAGTGGAGGAAAACTAGCAAACCACGAGTATCGCCGGACCCAACTCCGAATGCCCTGAGTATGCTCAACAAGAAGGAAAGGAACGCGATATATCGTGAAGAGATCAAGGAGACCGTTCGCTTGAGCCGAGAACTCTCCCAACCTCCCAGGAGGGTGCGGCACACGGTTCGGTTCGGGCAACCATTGTTGTGCGGCGACATTCGAACAAGCTGCGTCAAGCGTAGGCTACCTCCCGCAGAGGCACCTAAGCCGGTATCACAGGACAAAATTTGTCAAGTGCCCGAAGCTCCAGGAATTCATCCACAATCAATGAGTTGAGGGAAGACATATGGCCCTATGCTACGAGGAATCCGCCTCTAACCATGGCTCAACTCGGAGCGGCTTGTTCGAAGGGACCAAACGATGTCGGCGTTCTAACCCGATCGGGTCAAATCCATGCATTACCACCTAAGGCCACCAAAAAGCCGACGGGCGATTGCAATCCGGCCGGCCCGAAGACGCAAATTCCTTGAAAGAGGACCCGATCCTCACTCGGCTCAAGCGGACTCGGGCGAACATTTCCCTTTGGTCTCCGCTCACCTCCTCTTATCCTCACAAGCTCAAGCTAGAGGAAAGCACAGCCCGTACCATGGTCCCCGTGGACGCAACCCCGAGATGAAGTCATTCAAATGATCGGCAACATCCATTATGGCAACATTATCACCTTTACTGATTTGGACCTTCCAAAATTTGGGGCGATCACAATGAGCCGCTCTACATCACGGTCCAGTGGACGAGCGTCGCCTTCCCCGCGTGTTGGTAGACGGAGGTTCGGAATGAATGTCTTGCCCGCCAAGATGATGGACTGCTTGATATCGAAGCCCACGAGATCTTAAGCCTTCGGTCCTCACTGTCAAGGCCTATGACTCTACTTCCCGTACAGTTCTCGGGGTTGCTACTCTTAATATCTGGTTCGGCAAGCGGATGATCCCAACCGAATTCCAAGTGTTGGACATTCCAATCACTTTCACGGCCATCCTGGGGCGTCCCTGGTTGCATCAAATCAATGGCGTGGCATCCACCCTTCACCAGTGCCTCAAGTTCATGCAAGGCGACGAGCTAACCACAATCTACGGCGACAGCGTCACCACCGAGGGGACCAGCACCAACGACATTCCAGTGTTGGAAATCAAGCATAATGACGACATGCCATTATCGGATTCACTCTGGAGACCTCCAAGATCCAAATATGCAACGTGGACCTTCCACTGTCTCACGATCAATTCCTCCCGCCGTGAGGATGATGAAACTCATGAACTTCATCCCAGGGTCGGGGCTCGGCAAAAGGCTGCAAGGCCAACATAAAGTCATTGAAGTCAAGGACCACACCACGGTCCGGGGGCTTGGCTACGTGCCAACACCGCCGACATCAAGGAAGACAAAAGGCTCGCCCGCACCAAGGCAAAGAACCGAAAAGGGGAACCTCCGATGGCACACCCAATCTCCGATCTTACGGCTTTGACCTTGCTCATTACTTCACCAAGGGAACCGACAAGCGAACCGAGGGGACCAACAAGGGAACCGACAGTAACCGAGGGGACCGACAAGGGAACCGACATCAGAACCGAGGGGACCGACAGCGGAACCGACAATGAACCGAGGGGACCGACGGTGGAACCGATGAAGATGAGAAAGAAGCGAGGATAGTCAACACCAAGACTACGGGAAGAATGGAACAGCCTAGCACGGGACCTCAGCGTTTCGAGGACTCAAAGCTAATCCGATAAGGAGCGTTCCTCGACATCACGGCTCTACTGGACCAACCGCCACCACACCCAAAGATGAGTACACATTCAAGGGAATCCCGCACTTGGAGGAGCAACTCAAGGTACTCTCCATGGGAAACAAGTTGTTCGGATCAGCCGAGGCCACATTCGAGACAGTAAATCCAAAGCGAAGGAACCGGAATTCATAGAAAACGCTCTCGGTGGACCGGCTCTACGAGTCTATTTGAAGAAGTCATGGAGTTGCCCAACTTGATTGATCGGGGCTCCGACAACGGCATGATCGCCATGATAGGGACGGCGGAGCCAAGCCTCTCGATCCCCGCACCCTCATCAAGCATCCAAAGAATGCCACTGAAGAATTGGGTAACTTTCACCGGACCAAGGGCAAGCCGAGCAGAATTGGAAGGCAAGCCGGGCCCGCACCCACATCTCCCTAAACCCGGTCTCAAACCCTCTCGAGTCGGTCCTTGTCGAGTCCAGTCCTCCGAGTCATCCAACGGCCTTACGCCGGGAGGACTATAATGTTGTAGCCAATCATGTATTCCCGTTCTTGTTTAATGAAAAGTCGACCTTTCGGAGTATCCTCTCATTGCCACTTTAACAACCGATAAGTTAACAAACAACTTAAAAGACGTTAATAATCCAATTGATAAAGAATCGGACACATTAAACGAACAATACATTAAAGAAGTTCTCGAGCGTGTAGTTGACCAAGAGGACAATCGGGCCCAAGCTGCCGAAGAGGTTATGACCAAAGTGAACACGGGGTCGGTGCAAGAGCCTAAAGAGACACAAGTGGGCGGTTTCTTCGCCGATGCGAGAAAAGAAGCCCTGATAAGCCTCCTCCGGGAGTACGTTGACGTGTTCGCCTGGTCATATCCAGGACATGCCAGGACTCGATCCCTCAATCGTGGAGCACAATTCCCTGGATCCCGAATCCAAGCACTGTCAAACGTAAGCTGCGCAAGATTAAGCCAGAGTGGTCCTTGCAAGTTAAAGAAGAAATTGAGAAAATGCTCCGAGTTGGTTTCATCGTAGAGATTGAGTACCCGACTTGGCTCTCCAACATCGTGACGGTCACCAAGGCCAACGGAAAAGTCGGATGTTGCGTAGATTTCCGGGATCTCAACAAGGCCAGCCCTAAATATGATTTCCCACGCCTAACATCGACATGCCAGTCGACACCACGGCAAATTTCGAAGTAAAGTCCTTCGTGGGACGGGTTCGCTGGATACAACCGCATCAAGATGTCCGAGGAGGATCGAGGCCAAGATCGCCTTCACCACTCCATGGGGACATATGTTACACGGTCATACCGTTCGGTCTAAAGAACGCCGGGGCTACTTACCGGCCGGGCAATGCAGCCCTCTTCCATGACATGATACACAAAGAAATCGAAGTATATGTCGACGACATGATCATCCACTCCAAGGGATCGGACATGCAAAGACATGACAGATCCGAGGAAGTTCTTCAACAGACTCGAAAACACTCCATGAGGTTGAACCCGGCAAAGTGCACCTTCGGCGTCAAGCGCGGCAAGGTACTTGCGGGGTACATGGTTACGAGAAAAGAGGTATCGAAGCCGATCCCGAAAAATCAAGGCCATCATCGACATGAAGCCGCCTCAAACCCCGACAGTAAAGAGCTTCATGGGAAGACTTCGACATCATTCGCTTCATCAACCGGTTGACATCTCTCTGCGAGCCCATGTTCAAACCGATGAAAAAGAATGCCGACATCAAATGGGACTCCGAGTGCCAAACAGCTTTCGAGAAGATAAAGACCTACTTGGTTAATCCCCCACCCCGTGCCCGCCACATGAAGACAAGCCACTACTCCTCAGTATCCGACAAATGATGTACACGTCAATCGGAGCAATGCCTGGCACAAGAACGTAAAGATTCCAAGGTTGAGCATGCAATCTACTTCGTAGCCGGAAGCTTCAAGGAAGTGAACTCGGCTACTCGGCATCGAGAAAACTTGTACCGCCTTGGTATGGTTAGTAGGGAAGCTGAAACACTACATGCGGTCGCATTCGGTGCTCCTGGTCTCCAAAGTGGACCCCGTCCGATATCTCTTTCACAAGCCATCCTGTCAATGCGGCTAGCCAAGTGGTCATTCTTCCCGGCCGAGTTCGACATCAAGTACATGGTCAGAAAATCAACAAAGGGCAGAGTAATGGCAGATCAACTTGCCGACTTCCCGAGCAGTGAACCTAAGGGTCCTGATCCGCAATTTCCGGACGATGGAATCTTTTCACTTGACAGCGCAAACCGCTGGCAACTCTTCTTCGATGGGGCAGCCAACAAGAAGGGGAATGGCATTGGAATGCTCCTTGTCGATCCCAAGGACGAGCATACTCCCATAGCATCAAGCTGAATTTTGAAGCAACCAACAATGCGACGGAATACGAAGCACGTGCGACGAGGTTTGGAAGCCGCCCTCGAGCGCAACATCTTAGAGCTGGATGTATTTGGAGACTCAGCATTGATCATCAATCAAGTATCCAACAAATGGAAGACGGTAGATTCTGGCCTTCAGAAGTACCACGCGTACATGGAGGAGCTCATTGCTCAGTTCAAGGACATCTCTTTTCACTATTTGCCAAGAGACAGGAACCGCTTCGCAGACTGTAGCGTTGTGAGAAAGAAATTCTGGTTCTTTTTATTTTTATGAGTCGCCACCTATATTATTTGATTGGAAACATAGAAAAACCATTTGAAAGAGATTTGAGTTCGGGGCTTAGGTTATGAAATGGGTAGGTTTAGAAGGCATCCATTTCACCCAATCCGGAGATCGGTCTTGCTAAAGAAAAGAGAGGTTTTTCAAAAGAAGAAGTAAAAAACGAATCCAAATACTACAAATAAAGATCCATTTGACGAGGTCAAACGGAATGTAGAATCGATTGCTTCGAGACCGTCTCCATGATTTGGAGAGGCTCTAGGCCGATCCTAGATTCTATGGACTTATACCACTCTAACAATCAATTAGAAGGAAGATTAGGAATTACCTTGCGTGAGGTGATTTGGGCAGAGTTTCGACTCAAGTTTAGAGTCGACCCTTCACACGGACAGAGCTTCGCCTTGGTCCTTGATTTGGAGGTTGATGCTTGATTATCAACAAGGTTGACAAACAAACTATGAGGTGAGTTTTAGGGTGATTTTGAGGGATTCTTTCAGGGAAAGAAAACGACAAAATGTGTGTGTGTTGTGTAAATTCGCGGTTTGGGATTTTCGACCTCCGACCTCCGATCCTTGGAAGTCACCAAGTATTTATAGAGGTTGGATATGAAGAAGTGGAGAGTTAAAACCCTATCAGATGGTTCTAGACCTCCTCTCCCATTGGTTGGCCGGAGAGATAAAGTTTTATCCCGGAAAGAGGTTGAAATCGACGAGGGAAGCGTCGGCAATCTGTAGAGGAGATATCTCGCGCGAGACACGCCATCTCGCGGCGAGATATTGCTCTGTGGACGTTTTGTCCTTTCCTCGTTATCTCGTATGCAGTTTAGTCCCAAACTAACGGTGGTTAGTCAAAACTTTAACGAAACATGACGAAATGGTGGATTTCTACTTCTTGACTCAAAGCGAGACTTAGAGTGGTATAAGTATGATCCGATGTGTTCAGAATGGGGTGTCTACAGAGCCCCTCGGCGACATGTCTTATGAAAGAAGTCATGTCGACGATAGAAAAGACATCATTCTGAACATCGGGATGGTCGTGCCGCACGGCTGCCTACGTATCTCTATCGGAGAATCAGACCAAAACGTAGTTCGACTCCAAAACACGAAAAGGTTGCTTTAGGTATTTTGAAAAACGTTTGAAAATCGAGGAGATTTTGTTTTTTGAAAAGGCAAATTCATACTGAGGAATCAAATCAAGACCCAATTCTGAATATACCTGTCTGTCTGAAGATTCGCACATGCAGGCTCCGAATCCTGTGGGAAATATGTTAGAAAACAAAGGCTTACCTGTCCGGTCCTCTGAGTCCTGTTGGTTTCGTGACGATTCGCCTTTCTGGGCTCCGAAACGGGCTTTTTGTTGTTGGGGATGACGATCCACCTGTTTGGGCGTTGAATCGGGCTTTTGGTTCGACGATCCACCTATTTGGGCATTGGACCGGGCTTTTTCTTTGATGACGATCCACCTGTTTGGGCATTGGACCGAGCTTTTCTGATGACGATCCACCTGTCTGGGCGTTGGACCGGGCTTTTCTGATGACGATCCACCTGTCTGGGCGTTGGACCGGGCTTTTTCTTTGATGATTCACCTTTCTGGGCTCTGAATCATGTGGATTGAGTTGATCTTTGGACCACTCGGTTCTCGGGCGACTGGTGCCATACCAGGCGATCGTGCGTATGTCACGTTTGTCTCGTTCCGTGACTTGCGGTGCCGGTTTTTCTACGTTTCCCTGCTAGTTTATCATTTCCAAGGGTAAATGTGTCAAAATTTTGAACTTTGACGTTGCGTAGACGCTTATTGTCGAGGACAATTTTGT
This sequence comes from Adenophora triphylla var. japonica, assembly GCA_022495995.1. NCBI lineage: Eukaryota > Viridiplantae > Streptophyta > Magnoliopsida > Asterales > Campanulaceae > Adenophora > Adenophora triphylla. The sequence continues at coordinate 84,769 of JAFEMH010003671.1, forward strand.
CCTTTTCCAGAAGGTTTATCTCGCCGCGAGATATGATATACTGCGCGAGATATCTACTGTCGGGGCATATAAACAGCAGCTCTTGCTTATTTTGAAAACATCATTTTCAAAATTTCCCTCCCTAGCTCAAGCCAAGGTCGCTTTCTTTGCAATTTTTTCGTGGATTGCTTGGTGTTTCTTCCTTCCAATCAATTCTCAATCCCTCCTCTCTCCATAATCAATGGCTCAAGAACAAAGGAACCCGATTTTGGGGAGCTATTTGCTAGGGAAGGACTATCCCCGCGATGATCTCACCTTTGATAGGCACGCCCACATCTCTACCGCTGTCCGGGAGGGCTTGGTAAGAGTTTCTTCCTCACCTCTTGATTCTTGCATTGCATTGATCTTGAATCCCCTTTCCCTTGAATTCAAAGTTCCATCAATGGCTTTTGTTCTTGTTCATGCCTAGAACTAGGTTCCTCTTGCATGCGTTGATTTTGTGCATTTCTTTGGATGCTTGTTGTTGCATTGTGTGCGTATGAGCCTCCTACACATCATGGATTGTAGGAGAGGTTGATTCGGATTATGATTGACATCCTTGGGCAAGCTTTTCTTGTACGCACGCCAAGTGTTCGATGAAATGCCCCAATGAAAAATTTCTTCTATTTCATTGATTTCTTGACATGGAATGATTTCTAATGTTGCCCTCTCTGTTTTTCCTCTGTTTTGCAGTCGTATAAGCCAATTAAGAACTGTCGGGGGAGTCCGAAAATGGCTAAGGCGGTTTGGGACAAGATCAAGGATCTTGACGGCGTCCGAGCTAGGGTGGCCCAAACGGGTCTTCTGACTTTTGTTGACAATCTTCGGGGAATACGGCGGACCCCCCAAGTTCTCCAGGCTATTCGGGAGAGGTGGTGGGACACTACTCACACGATCCGTTTGCGCTTCGGGGAAGCAACTATGACTCCGACTGACTTTCTGGCCATCACGGGACTAGAGTTCATTGGCGATCCCCTGCCGAAGACTTCGGGTTATAAGCCTACGGGTCCAGTAGCGTGGAGCGATTGATTGGTTTCCCCCTAACAAGGTTAAGGGGTTTCTTCTTGAGTTGACACCCCTCAGGCGTCGGATTGAGGATTATCTTTGAGAAGCCAAATGCGATCACGGATCGGTTGGTGAGGGTGCCCTACAGTATATCCTTTACGAGACCATCTTTGCGAACCATTCTTCTACGGCTCGTCTTTCTCTATTGGGTTTGTTGGTGAATTTGGATGAGGTGAGCGGCTATGACTGGGGCTCAGCGGGACTGGCCTTCTGCTACCACGCCATGGATGAGGCGTGTAGGCATACCAAGGATACTCTGTCGGGGTATTCTTATGCACAGGAGGTATGCTCTTTGATTACATTTACATTTTTATACGTATGCTCTATCTGCGTTTCTGCTTGAATACATTCTGTTTTCTTGTGCAGATATGGGGCTACACTGTCCTTGGGCTGTATAGGTTTGAGTTGGAGAGCCGGGCCCCTTTGTTTCCGGATATCAGGAGGTGGAGCCACCCGAATCGGAGCGTTGATGAGGAGGAGGACCAGGATTGGACTTTGACGGTGGCGGAGGCGCGGGCCATCTTTGGACACCTTTGAGTATGAGAGGTGGGCCTATATCCTTGGACCTTGTTAGAGGCTGGAGGTGCATCGAGCTTGGGATGCCACGGGATGCGAGAGGATGCTTTGGCATCTTTGGAGGGAGATACCATGTATCTCGGTGAGCGGGTCTTCCGCGGCATGGCGGGGTAGACTATCATACGGGGTGACGGCGGATCCGCCGAGGTCGATGTATCCCACCCACTCTATTCCGGAGGATGATTATGCTAGTCTTTTGGTAGGGTGATGTGGCGACGGCTTGTGTGATCCCGGGGCTTCTTATGCGGAGTTTACGCCTCGGTTGATGGGTCCCCTCACGGTGGGGGATAGGCGATCACATGCTCGTGGCTCCGCCTCTGCCACGCTTCGGGTTCTTGACCCTAGCACTTCCTCTCAGGCTACTGGTTCTCTGCCTTTTGCCCCGGATTACGGCCCTTTGAGCTACACGTATATGGTGGGGAGCATGCCGATGATGGGGCATATCCCGTCTCTGATCGGGTTCCCGAGGGTTACCGCCTCCCGGTGATGTCTCTTCGGTATGTTTATGTCTTGTTTCTCGTATTCGTCCATATAAGTGTATATGTCCGACTTCATCTGAACGTCTTCTTTTCTTTGATTGTCAGGTCACCATATCCACGGCCGATTACAACCGTGGAGCGACCAAGATGGCTGGGTTGATGGCTTTGGTGTCGGACCTGTCCGAGAGGCTGTTCCAGAAGGCTTCTTCGGCGGCCTCGACGGTGGCCTCGGCTGTGACCCCTACTTGCGGAGCCAAGAGGTCGAGGAGAGATGGTAGCCCCCGTGGAGGTGATGGCGGAGGTGCTGGCGGCTCGAGCGACTTGATGGCGTGATCCCCTCCCCTTTTCTCTCTTTATCTGATGATTTGTACATATTGGCCGTGTGGGCCCAGACAATTTTTTTCTTTCTTTTAAATTTTTGTTAGGAACAAGTAGGTAGCACAAAACAATGGTTTTTTTTTCTTAGCCCCTAATCCTAGGTCTAATTAGTTTAATTAACTTTCTCGACTTTCCATGTGCTTTTCGGAAATAGGAATGGCCGATAGGCCGCAATTTTGAGCCTGAATATGGTGTTTTATTGCATGTTATGAATTGTAAACGCAGGTTTTTCGAGACTTGCTTTGTCAAGTCGGGGCTAGATCGTTGTTTGAATAGAACTGCTGTTGCTTTGCCGTAGGTATATCTCGCGCGAGATAAGGTGTCTCGCACGAGACACGCTACCCAGGCAGAAATCTCTTCCTTTTTCGAACAGGATTTTGACAGTTTTCCTTATAAAATCACCCTGTAGTCCGGCCAGATAACTCATTCTAGCCTTTCAAACTCTAGAGATATCCTGTTAGGGTGAAACTCTTGTCTTCTTCTTCAACCCTGTGATCCATGGCTTCCAAGGAGATTCCCCCAACGTCCGTGATTGTCGATGATTTTTATTTGTCCTCTGAAGTGATTGCATCTTTCAAGCAAGCATCAAGGGATTTTGTAAGGTCGTTTCGCAACCGGTCTCGCAATAAGTTTATCGCAGAATTCGGATTTTGAATTCTTTTCACTTTGAAGAACCTCCAACCGGATTGGAAGTTATTGCCGGGTCTTTGCTCGATTTTGGGATCCCTCTATTCATCTTTTCAATTTTTCTTTGAATGAGATGGTGCCTCTGTGGAGGAATTCGCCATTATCTTGGATATGCCTTTGGTGGTGAGATTCTTTGTTCCTAAGTATCATAGGAATCATTCGGAGGCTTTGAGCGAATTGTTAGGGATCCCCCTTGATACTTGCTATGGGTTGGTTCACCCAAGTGGGTTGATTGCTCTTCTTTTAGGGACGCTTCGGCGGTGATTCGATGATGATGCTTTTCATGTCCATAAGCGGAACTTTACGGCTCTTTCTCTTTTCGGAGATGTTTTGTTTTACGTGCGGGGACGGCTTGGTCGATTCCCAGTGGTGGAAGTTGTTACGCGGGCTAGGAAACGTTCTAGGAACATTATTCCGCTAATCTTGGGTGAGACCCTTCATGGTCTTGATGAGCTGCATAGGGTGGCGTCATGACTCAAGGGAGTCCCCTCTGTTGACTATTTGGCTTAGGGAGCATCTCAAGTTGATAGGTCCCCGTTGGAATATTCTCCTTTTACATATCATACGCGAAAGTTGTTGATCAAAGATCTTTCGGCGGATGAATGGGCTGAGTTGATTGCGAAGACCGAAGCTGCCGATATTCTCTGGTGTCCACCTTATTGGAGGTTGAACAAGTATGTTGCCAATACCAAGGGTTTTGACGGGGTTGTTCTTAGGGTTTGCGAGATTCCTCCTTTTACTTTCCCAAGCGGGTGCTCGCGTCGGTTTGGTCGGCGGCGGGACACTTATCTTTTCGAAGGAGCTTCTCGTGTAGTGTCTTATATTGGTGTAGAGTTTGCGCAGTGCTAGCTCAAGCATGGGGTGAAGGAACTAATCGGGACCGTTGGTCGAACCTTCGGACTTTTAATGCAAGCATCTTCTGTCGACAAATATTTGGATTGGTTCCTCCATACCGGTCATCCTAGTGCAGAAGATTGATGATTTGCGGCTTTCCTTGCTAAGAGATTCTTTTGTAGCTAGCGGTATCTTGCGAAGGAGCGAGGCTCGGTCGATCACTGCTAATGTGCGAAACTGATCCAACTCGGGATTTTCTTGATGGGGATTGGTACGAGAGGCGAGGCAAGGGAATGCACTGGAAAGACGCAAGCTTTGGATAGGCCTCATGTCTTCAAGAGATTGTCGGAATCGTCTGTCTTTGATCGTCTCGAGGGATGTTACGCTTTGAGAGGCTCAAAGCGCAAGGAGGATCACGACGACGGTGGAGACCATGTCCGCCGGCCAACCAAGTTAATGAAAGGCTAGATCTTTAGGAGTACCAAGAGATTGCTTTGATAGATCAATTGTTTACGCTTTATTAGTATTATTTTTTTCAAGTTTGTTAGCTTAGCAAATTAGTCGTTGTGGTTAGGATTTCCCTATTGTCATTAATGAAACGCATTCGATTAATAAAAGGGACAACTTTGATTTATTTATTTGATTAGACCGAACCCGAATTTGCCTACGTTCCTCTTTTACGGCAATTAAACAAGAGGCTCGGGTCAACGTAGTTCATTTTTGAGAAAAGGACAAAATATGGCTCCAGGCCGTAGTGGGTAATCTCGCGCGAGATAAGGCCCCCTTTTTTTTTTTTTTTTTTTTTTTTTTTTTATGCACACCCTTTCTTTTGCCTAGACCGCCCCTTCGGGTTTTCAATCTAGCGGGCTTCTTTTCTTGTGCTAGCTCTAATTTTTGCCTAGGTCGTCCTTTCGGGATTTTCAACCTAGCGAGCGATTTCTTTTAAGGAGGCGAGTCACGCGAAGTACTTCTTGAGCTTGTCCATGTTGACCGGCTTCGGTAGTTGATCTCCGTCTAAGTCTACCGGTGAAGGGCTCCCCCGAGAGAATATCTTCTTCACAATGTAGGGTCCTATCCATCTTGGTCCCCACTTGCCTAACGGGTTGAAAGGTCAGGGACGATGCTCACGGAGCACCGGGTCGCCTACTACGATGTTCCTTGTCTTGACCTTTTTGTTGAAAGCTCTTGCCATTCTTCTTTGGTAAGCTTGAGTGTGTTCGGCCGCTTTCAACCTTCTTTCGTCCAACGGGGCTAGCTCTTCGTATCTGCTTTCTAGCCGATCGACTTCATTCACTTGGTTTTCTAGGAGAACCCTTAGTGATGGTATTTCCAATTCTATCGGTAAGACGGCCTCCATCCCGAATGTGAGGGCGTAGGGAGTTTCTCCTGTAGGCTGTTCGGACTGAAGTGCGGTACCCCCATAGTGCGAATGGTAGCTTGTCGGGCCGGTCTTTTCCGGTGGCTGCCATTTTCGATGATAGTCTCGATTGTTTTGTTCGCGGCTTCAAGCTGCTCCGTTTGTTTGAGGCCTATAAGGAGACGACTTGTGTCTCGTGATTTTGTACTCGGTCGGTAGGCGATCGGTTTCCTTTTCGAAGTGTGACCCATTATCGGATATCATCTCTTGTGGAACCCCATATCGGCGAGATGATGTTGTGCTTGATGAATTCTGCAACCTTTCTGGCATTCGAACTTTGTAGGAGGCGGCCTCGACCCATTTAGTGAAATAGTCGATGGCTACTAGGGCGAACGATGTCCGTTGGCTCTGCGGTGTGATCTTTCCAATCACGTCTATTCCCCATGTAGAGAACGGCCAAGGTGAAGTCATTGGGTACAGCAAGGAAGGCGGTGCATGTTGAAGATTGGCGTGTATCTGACACTTGTGGCACTTCTTGACCATTTTGGTACAGTCGGCTTCCATGGTCGGCCAAAAGTACCCTTGTCGATGATCTTTTTGGCGAGCATGTTTCCGCTCATGTGGGTTCCACATATGCCTTGATGAACATGGTCCATTATTTCTGGGCCTCTTCCTCAGTGGCGCAAAGGAGGTTTCCTTGGTAATGTTTCTTGAATAAACGGCCGGCGGTGATGACGTAACTGGCAGCCAACCTCTTAAGGGCGATCTGAGTCTTCAGGTCTGTCTCGGGTGGTATGGTTCCATCTAGGATGAAATACCAAATGTCGTGGTACCATGGTTTCCCTTCGGAGTTTTCAACAGCGGCACCTTTGGATAACCATTTGTCTTTGCAATCGTGAAGATCTATAACGGCGCAGTATGCAGGAGTTGCACGCCGTGTTATTTTGAAGGGTTTAACCTTGCTTTTCCTTTAGGGATTTCGACCAAAGAAGCAAGTGTGGCTAATGCGTCCGCAAACCGATTTTTGTCTCTGGGGAGATAGTGGAATGAGACATCCTGAAATTGTTGCGCCAATTCTTGGAGGTGGGCACTGTATCTTTGAAGGGTTGGATCTTGGACCCTCCACTTCTTCAATGTCTGATTGATGATCAATTGGGAATCCCCGAATACCTCGAGTTCAGTCACGTTGCGTTCTAGGGCTGCCTCAAGCCCCGCTATGCAAGCCTCGTATTCTGCGGTATTGTTGGTGGCGTCAAAGTCAAGGCGTCTTGCTAGTGGAGTGTAGATGTCGTTAGGGTCTACCAATAACATTCCGATGCCAAACCCTCTCTTGTTAGGCTGCGCCATCGAAAAATAATTGCCACTTATTTTCTTCTATGCTTAGAATGTCCTCATCGGGGAATCGCGGGTCTTCCCCTTCACTTCGTCGCAAGGAAATTCGGCCAGCGATCTGCGAATACACTCCCTCGACGGATTTACGAGTGACGTAAGTGATATCATACCCCGCGAGCATGAAGTACAATTTGGCTAGTCTCGAAGACAAATTTGATTTGTCTAGGATATATTTCGGTGGATCCATCTTTGCGATGAGACGGTGGAAAGGCTTCCATATAGTGCTTTAGCCTTTGTGATACCCAGGACGAGAGCGGCGCATGACTTGTCGAGTGGAGAGTAGTTGATTTCACCGCCTTGGAATCTGCGGGCGACAAAGTAGATGGCATTTTACGTGTGCGAAGGCTGTTTGTTCTTGAGCAAGCATAGCCCTAATGCGTTGTCTGTGATCGTGAGGCACAACTTCAAGGGCTTCTCCTTGTGTGGTGGAACCGGGATAGGTGGGGAAGTCAAGTAGTGCTTAACTTCCTCGAATGCTTCTTGACATTCTTCGGTCCACTCTTGAGGTGCGTTTTTCTTAAGCGGCTTAAAGATGGGGTCGCACATTGTAGTCAGTTGATTAATGAATCGGCGATATATTGGAAATCTGCCCATGAATCCCTTTACTTCTTCTACGTGTCCTGGGTGGAGGCATGTACTGTAATGGCCTTTATCTTGGCGGGATACTGCTTCTATGCCGCGTTACTGTGACCATGTATCCCAAGACTTTCCCTTTGACTACTCCGAATGAGCATTTGGCGGGGTTGAGTCTCATTTTGTGCTTTGTCTCGGTCGATTGAAGAATTTTACGAGATCTACGAAGTGTTGGCCATCTGTCCCTTTCGAGTGGATAATCATGTCGTCCACATACACCTCTATTTCTTTATGGATCATGTCGTGGAATAGTGTCGTGGCGCTTTCTACGATAGAGTAGCCCCGGCGTTCTTGAGGCCAAACGGCATGGCCGTGTAGCGTAACGTTCCCCAAGGTGTGGTGAATCTTTGTTTTGTCTTTGGTCCTCTTCGCCATGAGGATTTGGTTATACCACTGCGAACCCGTCGACGAATGAGCGGACCTCGTATCTTTGCTGTGGCATCGACCAACATGTCTATGTTTGGTAGTGGGAAGTCATCTTTAGGGAATGCCTTGTTCAAGTCTCTGAAATCAACACAGACTCGTATTTTCCCGTTCGACTTGGCTACTTGCACCGTGTTTGCTAACCATTCCGGATATTCAATCACTTTGATGAACCCTACATTCAAGAGTTTCATGATTTCTTCTTTCACTTGCATTGACCATTCCGGCTTGATTCTGCGTAGTTTCGCTTGGCGGCTTGGCGTTGGGTAGCAGTGGTATCTTGTGTTCTACAAGCGGCGATTCAACCCGGGCATATCTTTGTAGGACCAAGCGAATACGTCGACATATTCTACGAGGAGCTGGGTCAAGGTTTCTCTGTCTTCCCCCTTGAAGAAGCTGTCGATCTTTGTTTCTCTGGGATCTTCCGTCGTCCCAAGATTAACCGTTTGCATTTCCTCGTCGTCAACAGGGCCATTCTTTCCACAACGACCTACTTGCTTAGCTAATTCTTTTAAGATTTGTTCGTTATCTTGATCTATCTCATCGTATGACTCATTATTAACGTGTTCATTATATTGATTATTATAAGTTAATGCATCATTTATGATGTTAGCAATCTCAGGGTACTCGGAAAGATCAAAGTTTTCATTAAGGAAGTAAGGGAATACATGTTCAGCCACGCCTCGATTTCCTCTTGAGTGAGTTCATCGGAGGTGGAGCACTGCTTCTAATGTAAAAGTTGTAGGGCCTATCTTCTGCGAGGGTGGGGAGTGCAACCAAGCTCTTTGATCATGAAGTCTTCATCAACAAGCTGGTCCTCCGTGACGTGCCGGTTTAGAATTGGCTCATCACATTTCGTATTAGTCTTGTGTAGTCGGTAGTTGGAGCGTCCCCCTTGGATATTGCATGAATACACGTCTTCTAACCTGCACAGTCTTGGAACTGTCGCAGCATGTCTTCTCCCAACACAAAGTCCCATTCGCTTGTCATTTACGCCTTCGTGCCCCACAAATCATTAGGGATCGGTGGGACGGATTCTGTTTTCATACGGAGAAGCATCGCGATCAGCTGAAGATTTCAAAGCCCGGTTGGCGCTTTCCTTTATCATCAGTCCATGGTTCTGCAAAGATAAAGTAGGGAATACTTTCCCCTTCTCGAACAAAGTAGCCATTGAGTGTCCTTCGATATGGTTTGAGGTTGCAATCCTTGGACTTCTGGTCGTTGCAGCCTTTGTACGAGGTTCCTTCCCACTTGATTTGAGTGAAACCCCACTCTTCCACGTCATCTTCTTCGTGGATGAAGGTGTCGTATCCTAGTCCATGCTTTGTGTGAGGCGGGGGGACCGGTGGTGGTTCCGTTATTCCTTGTAAGTGCTTTCCAAGCCCCAATCCAGGAAAGTACCCTTTTGCTAGCATCATTCTCCGTGACAGAAGGCTTTCGGAAAACCTAAGTGCCTTTGAGTAGTCGTTCTCGTTGTAAGTGTCTATGACATTCACAGTGCTTTCTTTCTCGATCTCAAAACCACTGAACAGGAAATCAGAAGTGCTATGTTGTACTTCGAGGATAGGACTAACGGTGACCATCTCTCCGTGTATGGTGACTATCGTGTTGTTGTGTACGAACTTGATGCATTGGTGCAGGGGAGGAGGGCACACCCCCTATGTCGTGTAGCCCAGGGCGACCAAGCAGCAAGTTGAAGGATCCCGGGATGTCGATGACTTGAAATTCGATGCTCATAGTGACTTGCCCCATTTCTACGAGTATTACAACTGATCCCAGGCGGTTCTAGCGGTACAATCGTACCCCCTTACAGTATGCCGGATGGCTTGAGGTCTTTGTGGGTGAGGCCTAATGATGATAAGGCTTTCTTCGGGAGGACATTGATTGCGAGAACCATTGTCGACCAAAATGCGTGGCATTCGGTACCCATTCACCTTAGCAGTTATGTAAAGGGCCTCATGATGATTGTTCCCATAGGATGGGAGGTCCAAGTCAGTGAAAGTGATGACGTTGCCAAACTGCACTTGGCCAATCATTTGAGTGAGCTCTTCGGGTGTTGCTTCTGAGGAAATGGTCATTTGAGCCAATGCCTTTTTCAACATCTCACGGTGCTTGTGAGATGCTCCTATGAGATCCCAAACCAAGATATTTGCTTGTGTCTTTTTCAATTGAGTTAAGAGAGGGTCCTCCGGTTCACTTGGCGATGAGGCTTTAGTTTGTTTTGGAGGATTTTCATCCCTTGGGTCTTTGTTGAGGATCACACGACCGGATCGTGTGAGTAGGTTGACTGTTTTAGACCCTTTTCCCTTTTGTTCTAAGATTTCCTCCCAAGACATCATATAACAGAAAGAAGATTCATTAAATTCAAGAGGGCTCTCGTCCACAATTGAGGCTAGACGAGTAGGGTCCTCGAAGCTACTTTCTATCTCTATTAAATTGACCTCATTGTTTGGCAAAGGATTAGTAACAACATTTGGTAACCCTATCTCTTTATCGTCAAACAAATCTTGGATGACGTCTTTCAAGTGGAAGCAAGAGTTGGTGTCGTGACCGGTGAAGTTGTGGTACTTGCAGAAGAGATGATGAGCATGGTTGGCAGGGAGATCTTTCTTTGGAGGTCCGCCTTCTCTTGGTTTGATTTTCCCATTCTTGACAAGTACTTCGAAGAGTTCTTCTTGAGTGATTCCTTCAAGCTTGTCATAATGTCTATCTTTCTTCTTCTTTTGTGGTGGGGGTACCGCGGAGTATTTACCATTTCCAGGATGATTGAAGACAATGGCATTGACAGATGCATCCTTGGGATTGGAGGAGGAAGAAGAGCTCTTGTTGTAACGGAATCCACTTTCTTTCTTGGCTTCCCTTTTCTGTTTGATGAGGTCATCTAACCGTATGCCCGACTTGTGAAGTTCGGCGAAGCTAGGAAAGTAGTTGCCGGCTAGCTTGTCTTGATATTCCTCTCTAAGGCATTGTATGAGGATGTGAATTTGCTCGTCTAGGCTGGGCCTATCAACGATTTCGGTTAGCTTGGTTCTCCACCTTTTGACAAAATCTGTGAAGGACTCGTTCGGAAACTGCTTGGTTTGCTCAAGATCCCTTCTAGTGGTGCGATAAGTGGAGTTGTCCTCGTATTGCTTTTGGAAAGTACAACTAGCGAGTGGCCAGTCGAGTCTCGTAGAGAGTGGAAGGGTCATATACCAATCTCTTGCAGCACCATCGAGAGTTTGGGGAAAGCATTGGGCTAACGGTTGTCATCAACACCCATAGGTAGCATGGCCCAAGAGTAGGTCTCCAAATGTGATTTGGGACGGTGGTGCCATTGAATTTTTGCAATGTCGGTGTCTTGTACTTTCTAGGAAGCTTTGACATGGGTGACGAAGGGTATCGTAATCAATAGAGAGCGAGGCTCCCTTACTCACATCAAGGGATGCAAGTTTCTTTTCTAGCATGGCCATGGTAAGGGTTCATTCTTGCTTTCCCCTTGCTTTCTTTCTTGGATGTGTAGCTTTCATTGTCGGATGAGGAAGATGATGAGCTAGACTCGTACCTCTTTTTCTTGCCTTTGCTTTTGCGGCGACCCTTGGCCCTTTTGGTGTATGACTCCTCTTCTCCGGAGGAAGAATCATTTTTCTTCTTCTTTTCTTTGTTGGCTAGTGCAGCCCGAAGCTCTTGAATTTCTTCCACGAGAGTGTGGATTTGGGAAGCTTGCACTTCTAGGCGATCATTGGCTTCTTCCAGAAGTTTGTGGTTGTTTTCGGACAGGGTCTCATTTCCCGGAATGTTGTCGATGTCGAGACATTGTGTTGGGAGTCTTGGAGTTGAGTAGCTTCGGAAAGCGACGAAGATATGCGAGATATCGTGATCTAGCCCCAACGAGTCGGAAGCAGGCTTAAATGGCTCAGGCTCAAATTCAGCAAACAGAAGCATTATCCCGTGCGAGATAAGTAATCCCGCGCGAGATAAGCACACGGAAAGTCGATTTTTATTTAGCCCTAATTTTTGGTCGGAACGGATAGTCCGTTTTGAAGGGGTTTCTAAGGCCTTTATCAGAACCTAACGACTAAGCAATCAATCCGATTTTTGTAAAACAAAGCCATGTAAGATTGTTTTTTGAAGGATTATATGCATATATTTTTTGAAGGGACATCCGAAAGGGACTTTTTCCGAAGGGACTTTTTCCGAAGGGACTTTTTCCGAATCCTTACTTATTGTCAATTTTACATGGCTTTGTTTTGATCAAAAACAAGAAAAGATCACCGAGTCAAAACCGACCAGTCACGGAGTGATCCTAAAAAGTCAATCTACATGAGAATGTGGCGATGCAGGGCTGGAAGGCTAGGCTCCCCGCGATATGACAATCTAAGTGGATTGAATACGCGGAGTGGGTTTGTCCAACTTCGGAGAGACCGGCGACTAGGTGGTTACCGTCATCCGTCCTTAGTGTGGGTCCCGGGTTTATAGAGGGTATGCAGTGCAATGACAGTTATAGTATGATGTGCGCGTGTGTGATAGTCAATCTAGGTGATAGAGTAAAATAGAGAGTTTTTTTTTGAAAGTCAAAAGAGAAAACAGATAGTGGCCGCACCAAGTGGTTGCCTACGTTTCTCCCAATCTAGGAAAACTCAGGCCGTCGTAGTTCCACATAAAGAGAGATAAAGAGAGATAAATAATTTAATTTACAACTCCCGAATCCCCAATGGACCGGACTTTAATTAAATAAAACCCAATCACACGCAGTTCATAAATAATAATCAATTATTTAAGGAAAATAAAGGTCCGAGTTCTACACCTCAAGGGAGGCCTTGAGATGCGGGAACTCTGCAGATAATGAATCCAGGATCCCCCTTGCATGTTCGGCTCTCGTCTTGGATTACGAGCGAAACGGGAGAAACCGAGGAAAACAACCGGGCTGGAAGCCATATCTCGCGAGATAATGATATCTCGTGCGAGATATCTCCCATCTGAGAACAGAAAAATTCGAATTTTACAAAATAGATTGAAAAACCTCTCTTTTAATTTTGACGCAAGTTTAAGCCTCTTAATTTTCAGTCCCCAGCGGAGTCGCCACTGTAGCGTTGTGAGAAAGAAATTCTGGTTCTTTTTATTTTTATGAGTCGCCACCTATATTATTTGATTGGAAACATAGAAAAACCATTTGAAAGAGATTTGAGTTCGGGGCTTAGGTTATGAAATGGGTAGGTTTAGAAGGCATCCATTTCACCCAATCCGGAGATCGGTCTTGCTAAAGAAAAGAGAGGTTTTTCAAAAGAAGAAGTAAAAAACGAATCCAAATACTACAAATAAAGATTCATTTGACGAGGTCAAACGGAATGTAGAATCGATTGCTTCGAGACCGTCTCCATGATTTGGAGAGGCTCTAGGCCGATCCTATATTCTATGGACTTATACCACTCTAACAATCAATTAGAAGGAAGATTAGGAATTACCATGCGTGAGGTGATTTGGGCAGAGTTTCGACTCAAGTTTAGAGTCGACCCTTCACACGGACAGAGCTTCGCCTTGGTCCTTGATTCGGAGGTTGATGCTTGATTATCAACAAGGTTGACAAACAAACTATGAGGTGAGTTTTAGGGTGATTTTGAGGGATTCTTTCAGGGAAAGAAAACGACAAAATGTGTGTGTGTTGTGTAAATTCGCGGTTTGGGATTTTCGACCTCCGACCTCCGATCCTTGGAAGTCACCAAGTATTTATAGAGGTTGGATATGAAGAAGTGGAGAGTTAAAACCCTATCAGATGGTTCTAGACCTCCTCTCCCATTGGTTGACCGGAGAGATAAAGTTTTATCCCGGAAAGAGGTTGAAATCGACGAGGGAACTGTCGTCTGCAATCTGCAGAGGGAGATATCTCGCGCGAGACACGCCATCTCGCGGCGAGATATAGCTCATGTGGACAGTTTTGTCCTTTCCTCGTTATCTCGTATGCAGTTTAGTCCCAAACTAACGGTGGTTAGTCAAAACTTTAACGAAACATGACGAAATGGTGGATTTCTACTTCTTGACTCAAAGCGAGACTTAGAGTGGTATAAGTATGATCCGATGTGTTCAGAATGGGGTGTCTACACAGACGCCCTGGCAACCCTCGTCTCTCTTGTCGAAATTCCCGATGGGAAAGCAGTAAAACCCCTCAGAATAGGCAGACGGGAAACACCCGCCTATTGCTGTGAGATCGAAAAAGAAAAAGAAACGATCAACGAACCCTGGTACAATCAAATTTACCAGTACCTCCAAAGCGGAGAAGCTTCCTTCACAAGTGAAGACGGAAAATACAAAGAAGGGATCAAAGCCAAAAACATGATGGCATTAAAACGCCTGGCGTCCCATTTCGTCATTACAGGGGAATGTTGTACAAGAAGCGCCACGAGGGCCACTCCTTCGGTGTGTAAATAAAGAAAAAGCCGGCGAGCTAATGAACGAAGTTCACAACGGAACCTGCGGTCCGCACATGACGCCCGAGCATTGACACGAGATCATTCTCCGTATGGGATACTATTGGATATCAATGGGGGAAACAGGGCGCATCCCGGTCGTCAGAAGCTGCGACAAATGTCAACGGTTCTCCAACCTCAATCACATCCCTCCTCATGAACTCTATTGCATGACTACGCCAGGGACTTTCTCCACGTGGGGAATCGACGTCATCGGCAAGATCACTCCTCCGAGGAGTAATGGTCACGAGTTCATTTTAGTCGCAATCGACTACTTCACCAAATGGGTAGAAGCCGAGATCGTACAAGGTGCTTGAATTCTAAGAAGGTGGCCGAGTTCATCCGAGAGAACATCATGTGCCGATACGGAGTGCCCAACGAGATCATCTCCGACAATGGGACTCACTTCGAAGGAGATTGTGACCAACTGCGACCGAATTCGTAGTCACACGTCACAAGTCTTCTCCTTACAAACCACAAACCAATGGTGCGGTAGAGGCGGCCAACAAGACTCTCGCCATGATAATCGAAAGATGACCACCGGAGTTCGGGACGGCCCGAAAAGCTACATCTAGCCCTGCAGGGATACCGAACATCGGTCGAGAACCGCCACAGGGGAGACTCCATTCGCACTTACCTACGGAATGGAAGCGATGTTACCCGTGGAATTGGAAATTCCATCCCTCCGAGTCCTCTTGGAAAACGGGATCAATGAAGTCGAATGGCTACAGAGCCGTCACGACGAACTTGCTCTACTCGACGAGCG
The DNA here is from genome assembly GCA_022495995.1 of Adenophora triphylla var. japonica. Classification (NCBI taxonomy): domain Eukaryota; kingdom Viridiplantae; phylum Streptophyta; class Magnoliopsida; order Asterales; family Campanulaceae; genus Adenophora; species Adenophora triphylla. The sequence goes on from JAFEMH010003671.1 coordinate 99,820, forward strand.
TAGATTGAAAGCCATGGAACACACTCGAGCCTACCAGAGCAGAATGGCACGAGCATTCGACAAGAAAGTCAAGATCCGAGACATCAGAGAAGGCGACTTGGTGCTAAAGGAAAAGCCTCCTACGCAGACCAATCCCCTCGGAAAGTGGGAGCCTACCTGGATAGGACCGTTCGTGGTACAAAGAATCTTCTCCGGAGGAGCCATGAAGCTAGCAGACTTGGACGGAAACCCTTTCGTTAACCCCGTGAACGGAAGCAAGCTCCGCAGATACTTCGTTTGAGGAAGAGCACGAGTCAACTCTCCTTCCCCATACACCGCCCCCTCAGTAAATTAAAGTGCTAAAAGAGTAATACCCAACTGGATACATTCCCGCTAATGATCCAGGTAAAAAACAGGGTCGCACTTCTTTTGTCTTTGTTTTCTCAAATTCACCTAAAGTGTCGAACTACGGTGACCTGAGCCCCTTAGTCCAATTGTAAAAGGGGAACGTAGGCAGCCATCTTTGGTTCGGTCTAAAAAAATATAAAAAAAAAATACAATAAGCATCAATTGCTTGTGTTTCGAAAAACTCTTTTCATTTAACCTACAAATTCATAACGGTTAAAACATTCTTTGATGAGTTCAAGCACGGTCAACTCTTGACTCGCTACACGCTAGCAAAACTACAATAAAACATTAATCAATTAATGTGTCTGCAATGACAATGGGTGGATACTCTGGACATGCAAGGTCAACCTAGTTTCCCGTACTAGGTCCTTCATCCTTCTTCCCCTTCCCTTTTCCCCGGCGAGTGTTCTTCACCTTCACAGGAAATATTCCGGTAGGCCTTCTACCTGGCTCAGGGACCCTTCCCGACGCCTCCGTCAATCCCGCCAGGTGTCAATCACGGTCCTTTCTCTAGCTCTATCTCGAGCCGCCTCGCTTCGAGCCATCATCGCAGTGCTTTGATTGGCCTCCCCGATCGGCACTTGCCACATAATCGGCCATGGCATCGCCGGTACGATTCCCGAGGTTAGCCACTCGCTTCTGTCCTCCTCAATGTCGAGTGTCGGGTGATCGGCACCCAGCGGCCTAGCTCCATCTCCACAAAATAGCCATCTGTGTCTCCCCAATACACTCTTCGTGCCGGTCCGGATCTTGCGTCGGCCAGCAGTGCCCTCTCTCCCGGTGAAGAGAACCACAGCGGGAAAGGACGTGTATTGCCACCACCGGGTGACCGGCAATAGCGTCGAAGGATCCTCCATCCGCAGAGATCCCACCTCAAAGGTAGCGGCATAACTCGGATCGATCGGTGGCACCTGCTTCCGGCCCGTGCTGCCGCAGAACCAATGATGGAATATAGAAAGACGTGCGAGACGGCCCCGGCACTCTAACGATCAACGGACCCTCTGAGCGGTCCTACAAGTCTCAGTAACTTCCAATGGGGAACCCACCATCGCAAGTGATGCGTGCAAAGTGCGGCCATCCGAGCTCCGGCTCGGCTGATTACCCCTATCACCGAAGGGACGTCGCGAGAAAGACCAAGCGTCACGGGACATTGGCACCTCGGGCATCATCTGCAGCCTCTCCCTCAACCACATGAGTCGGCATAGCGGGACTCCCTCCCCAGCATGTATCGGGTACCGGTCGCCATCCGGCCTATGCCCAGGAACGTCTCCCCCAAGACCAATGGCACGATGTCTCCTCCACTCCCGGCATGCCTCACCGGGTCCAGTACACTGTGATGGCACACACCCGAGACGTGAATGTGAACAGAGTAGCAAGCGCGCACAGAGCAAACGCGTCCCACGAAAGACGCTCCCTTAACTCAGGCAAATCTCTCGGCGGTCCCCGAAATGTCAACGTAATCGGTATCCTGTATCGGCATCCCGCATGCTTCTCAGTAGAGATACCCAACAAAGACACTAGCTTCTCAACGGTGGCCATGCCACCGGCATACGGAAGAACTAGCTGTTCGTCTCGAGGTCCTCCCAGAATGGCCCGGAAATCTTCAAATGTAGGAGTGACTTCGTTGTACGAAAAGTTGTACACGTTCCTCCTTGCGTCCCAGAACCGAGATGCGGCTCTCAAAAGATCCCAATCTGGCATGAGCTCCTTCAGAGCCCAAACAGATTTAATCCCGTAATGCTGACCTTCGAAAAACCTTTTGTTACGCCTCGTGTGGTTCCGTACCACGATCGAAAGTTGTCCAAATATCGCTCTTGCATCCGAGACGATAACTTGGGAAAGGAGCCATGTCGAAGGTGAAGAAAACCTTAAGAAAGGGAAAAGAACTCGGCCGGAATGAGCAAAAGCAATGCGCGGTTCTTACAAATTGCAAAGCTGAAACCGCAATTTAAAGAATCTGGAAATTCAATTCTAGTCGTGGGACTCCTCTGCCGATTGACTTGGTCAACTCTGCAGCCAGTGCCTTAAAAGTTGGAAACATTTCCAAACCATGCCACTGTTCACTCTTATGAAATCTGCGTGCACAGCCCGATTTCATTTCAAACCGATAATGACAATATCCCTTCCGCCAGGGCTCGTGCAACGGTGCAAATAATTAAAAATTTAGTGCATACATGCTTAATTTTTGACCCGTTCAATTTTTAATGCATTTCTCCTTTTTTATTTATTTTTGATTAACCTATTTGCTTATTTGCCGAAAATAACTGAAGGTGATCACAGAATAAATATGCGAAATACGAGTTCCGCCCCACGGGCGCCTTTTTGCAAATACAGTTCGTATCAAAAAAAAAAAAAATTGTTCCTGACAAATACATGCATTTTGTCTAAACAAAATAGTAAAGAAAGAAAGCGAAAAGGGACTATTCTGAGTCACGCTCGTCATCCGTACACTCGACGTCTTTGCTCCGCCGCCGCCGGATCTGTCGCAAACGGGAACTCGCCGAACTCCTCCAGTAGGGAATAGGCAAAGGGCCTCCTCGGGTACGCGAACTCGAGGACTCCCCTCTCTCGCGCCCGAGTGCGCGAAGAAGGAGCTCCAAATCCAGTAGTTCCGCCCCGCGAACCGGCCAAACCCCGTGTGAAGTCCTCCCACCCGGTGGTGGGAGCGGGCGAACCCCTCGGCCTAGGCGGCCCCCGATCACGGACGTCCACGCTCCTCCGGGAACTGCACCGCATGAACTCCACGAGCCTCATGGCGTAGGCGGACCACCCGTCCACCCGCCTCATGGCCTCATTATACGTACGGCCAAAAACCTGCGAACCAGGAAAATCATCAGAAAGCGAACAAAAAGTACAGATGCATCATGTGCAGAATGCTACTATCAAATGCAGAAAGTCAAAAGGTGCTCACCGAAGCATTGGGGTCCGCCCTGTATCGTGGTCTCGGCTCCGCCGGGAGCGGGATCACAAGTCGCCTGCGCGAACTATCCGGGCCCTCGTACGCTAGCCTAGGTCGCGGGGTCGGAAAATGTCGAGGACCTCCGGGGACCTCGCCTCTCTATGCTGCACTGCGCGGGCTCCTCGGCCTCATCCTCAAGAAAACATCATAAGCGGCCCCGCTATGATGTACTCGATGAAGTACACACCCTGAAGGTACCCTCCGGCTCATCCATCGGCATCTCCCAGGATGCTTGCATGTACAAAGGAGGATCCACCGGCACCCAATGGAAGAGACCCACCTGCCTATCTTTGACGGGTCACCCTCTCCCCCAAATACATGGCGTCACGGTGAAGTCCCACCGGGAGCTTCCGCCGCCGTGTAGTCTCGGCTGGCAATGCACCGCGACATGATCAAACCTGCTCCACCGGGTCACTGGATCCTCTCGGAGAACTCCGGGTTCGGCGCCGGAGATATCTCCTCGTACGACACTCGAGTGCCAACCCTCGAAGAAACCGCCCTCTTCGCCTTCTTACGCCCAAACCCGGCGTAGCGAGGAACGAGGGACGATACGGCTCCTTTATGTCCCAAGCACTGCGGGCCGAATACCTCATAGCACCGGACACTGCCAAGAGAATGGAAAGTTATATCGGCTGAAAGCGGATACATACGAGTACATAAAAGAGGCAAGGAAGAGAAAAAGCACATAAACTTACATCCAAGACAGCGTGAAGCGGCTAAATGTGTGCTCCTCTCCCCGCGAGAACCTGTCCAAAGAGTGGTAGAGCTCGGCCCGTCCAGCCTCCCCCACGCGAACCCCCTCACGGCATCCAGTCTACCGGCGACCGAGCAGAGGAAGTGACAAGACGTGTCGGAAGTCGGGAACAAAGTCGGCGGCGGCGCAAACCAAAGGAACCCTCGAGCCGGGCGCTCCGCGGTCATCCTCAAAGACCCGGCCGGATAATCGGCGACGCCCGCCTCAAGTGACGCTCCATCGGCCTGTACCGAATGCCTAAGCCCCTGGCATCGGTAATATCAAAACCCAGCAGCCCGGACAGCGCTCCGGGGTGTAACCATCGACCCACACCAGCGCGTTGCCATAAGCTCAAGCCCAACCCCGGTGATAGCGGCAAAATCCGTGGGAGTCACCGTCGCCTCCCATCTGAAATGGAAAGTGTGGGTCGTATCCCACCAGTGCTCGCTCGGCGCGACATACATGGACCTGCCCCTCGGCGTATCGGTATCGCGGCGTCACGAGCTGATAAACCCGGCCAACCCGGAGTCAATCACCAGGCGTCGTGGACTCCTCTCTCCCTCTCGAGCTACGTCAGGGATAAGGCCCCACAACGCCGCACCGCCTCAAAGGCACCCCGACTCTTACGGTTGTGGGTATCAACCATCCCTGTCCCCTATGAGACAAACAAGACAGAAGCAACGTCAACAAAATGCAACAACGCATGTCAAAAGGATGCAATGCAGATACGGTTCTCATTCATTTCCTACGTATATTCAAAATCTTTCGAAAACTCCGTCGAATCCGGAACTTTCAAAATCTTTCGAAAACTCCGTCGAATCCGGAACTTTCAAAATCTTTCGAAAACTTCGTCGAATCCGGAACTTTCAAAACATTTCGAAAACTCCGTCGAATCCGGAACTTTCAAATTCTTTCGAATTTTTCGAAAATTTCGCTCCGTCCCGAATTAAAGCTACTTTAATTTTGGAAAATGCATTTAGACATGGAATTTTGCAACCAAAATTTTTATGTCATCTACCCATGATGTCAATTGAACTACGTCCTAGTCAATTTCGACAAATGTTCATAGCAAAGTCAAAAGCCCCAAATCGGGCACCAAAATCCCTAAGTAAATTCCTAACAAATTTCTAACATTTAAAGAATGCACATTCTTGAAATTAATGGAATTTGTAGGGAACTTACGTGTCTTTCGATCCCTCCCTTGGAGTTGTGGCGGTCCCTCGCCGGATAAAACTCCGCCGGATTCAATGGAAGAGTGGTGGTTCGAATGGTCCGAACCAATCGAGTTCTTTCGTCGTCGGTCCTTCCATGGCGAGCCATTGGTCCTCCTTCACCCTCCATAGCGATTTTCCCTCACAAATTCGAGCAAACCTTGCAATTTGGGTTGGATTTCTCTCTCTTTTCTCTCCTCTCTCGCCGGCAACAATGGAAGAAATGGCCTTTTTCTTCCCGGCCTCGGCATTTAAAAGATTTACGGAAAATCGGTAAAAGTCCGGCCGGACTCTTGCGCACCGGAATAATTTTTGCCCCTTTTGCCCCTCAGCTTTTGGCAATTCCAATTTTACCACTTTTGGCCCCGAAAGTGTAAAATTTCCCCCAGTTAGACATTTCTAACGCCCTATCCCCCGAGGATAAATCAAAGTTAGTTCTCACTAACGTTCGTCTCCAGACGTTAAATTCCCAGTTAGTTCTCACTAACGTTCGTCTCCAGACGTTAAATTCCCAGTTAGTTCTCACTAACGTTCGTCTCCAGACGTTAAATTCCCAGTTAGTTCTCACTAACGTTCGTCTCCAGACGTTAAATTCCCAGTTAGTTCTCACTAACGTTCGTCTCCAGACGTTAAATTCCCAGTTAGTTCTCACTAACGTTCGTCTCCAGACGTTAAATTCCCAGTTAGTTCTCACTAACGTTCGTCTCCAGACGTTAAATTCCCAGTTAGTTCTCACTAACGTTCGTCTCCAGACGTTAAATTCCCAGTTAGTTCTCACTAACGTTCGTCTCCTGACGTTAAATTCAGTCCAGTTGACGTTTGACATTCAAACGTTCAACCATGTCTCCGGACATTTCAGTTACGATTCCGTCTCCCGACGTTAAAATTTAAATGGTCCTCACCATTAAACTCTCAATCGCGACCTTTCACGGTCCGATTTCAATCCTCAATCGCGACCTTTCACGGTCCGATTTCAATCCTCAATCGCGACCTTTCACGGTCCGATTTCAATCCTCAAATCGCGACCTTTCACGGTCCGATTTCAATCCTCAATCGCGACCTTTCACGGTCCGATCTCAAACATTCAATTCCGACCTTCGCGGTCCGACCTCCACCCTCTTATCAAGACCTTCGTAATCATCTCCGGCAACAGCAATAAGCCCGAACCCCAAGGTACGAACGCCTTGCAAACAATCATTTCCGGCAACAGCAATAAGCCCGAACCCCAAGGTACGAACGCCTTGCAAACAGTCATCTCCGGTAACAGCAATAAGCCCGAACCCCAAGGTACGAACGCCTTGCAAATGGTCATCTTTCCGGCAACAGCAATAAGCCCGAACCCCAAGGTACGAACGCCTTGCAACAATCCCTCTTCGGCCATCCAAGTAAGCCCGAACGCTCATCCCAGCAGGATAAAACTGGCAACAGCAATAAGCCCAGCACCCAAGGCACGAAAGCCCTCGTCAACATCGCAACTCCGGTTTGAGGCGCCACACGCCCTCGAAGGTTTCAGAAGTCCCAGGTTCAGACGCCTCCTAACAGTCTCCATCCAGGTTTAGACGCCTCCTAACAGTCTCCATCCAGGTTTAGACGCCTCCTAACAGTCTCCGTCCAGGTTCAGACGCCTCCCAATAGTCTCCATTCAGGTTCCGATACCTCGCGAATGGTCTCCTCCCAGGTTCGGACGCCTCCCAATAGTCTCCATTCGGAGTACGGTACCTAGCGAATGGTCTCATCCGAGTTTAGACGCCTCCTAACAGTCTCACTCAGGTAAAGGTCCCCATGCGCGGTCCTTGCCCCTTTTCGAACTACGATCGGCTTGATTCCCGCTCGGGATACGTAGGAATCCTTTTCGCTAAGGGTCCGGCCCGGTGGCCTTGGTCTCCTTCAAAGTAAGGTATCCGATTTGGATCCTTATCTTTTTCAACGACCCCACCTCCTTCGGAGGAGACGTCGGCGAGGGGCTAAGCTGTAAGTACCCAAATCCGGATCGTCCAAATCCGTCGGAAAGTTAACCGAAATCCGTTAAGCGGCCCGCTTCGAGTTAACCGGAACTCGTTAAACTCCCAGTTCTTTGTGCCAACGAGACGTCCGGGGCGCCCGTGCATCCCGACGTCGAACCGTACTTAGCACGTGGCATCTCACGTAAAAGTATGGCTTTCACACAGAAAAACGCATTTTCCAAGCACTTTTCGGGCGTTTCGGACATTTCCCGGCTGTTATTTTAAAAAACGGACAAAAGCTAGGGACCGAGGGACAAAATCCCACCTCGAGTGGTGACTCGAGAGGGCACGTGGCAGCCATGCCACCTCCCTCTAGTCACCCTTCAATCAATTTCGGAGGGAAAAGACCAAAATGCCCTGGTTTGCAAACCAAGTCAGTGGGACTCACTGTGCACTTTTCACGAAATTGCCGGCCAAGTCCCCAGTTTCCAAAATTCCCCAAACCCACGAAATTCGGTCAAGTCCCGGGACTCCTACGCAATTTTCACCCTATAAATAGAAGTTCTTTGTCGAAAGGCAAAGAAGGATTTTACACACCAAAAATCCACATACCCCACGGTCCAAGCTGGTTTCACCCTCCCAGAGCTCCCGTTTTGTCTCGATTCGCGTGAAACCTTCGTATTTCGATCAAATACGCACCCTACAACTTCGAAACAACCTTTCGAATCACTTTCCGTGTCCCGTACACACCTCCCGAGCCAAAGGAGTCGACCCTAGCCATAGGTATAACTCCCTCTCTCTGAATCTTCCGTTTCGTCTCGGTTTACGTGCCAGTCGCTATAACTGTTTCGAACGTCATTATCAAAATGTAGACGCCTCCGTCTAACGGGATCCGATACGTTTTAGCCCCTCGATCCTCTTCTCTTTCCGTAAGAGAAGTAATCACGGGTTAAAACGGCGTTCCGACCCCGTTCCGTTTACTTTCATGTCATTTACAATTCCGAGCCGTTTGGCCTCGTTGATCGTCATTTACAATTCCGAGCCGTTTGGCCTCGTTGATCGTCATTTACAATTCCGAGCCGTTTGGCCTCGTTGATCGTCATTTACAATTCCGAGCCATTTGGCCTCGTTGATCGTCATTTACGAATCCGGATCGTTTGATTCCGTTGACACCGCTTTAAATACTGTCATTTACAAGTCCAATCCGTTTGGATTGTGATAGTATTTACTTTTCAAAAGTCTGAGTCGCAACCCGATTCGTTGATCGCATATCATTTAATACGCATTTTTCCCGTAAAAATCGTTAACAATGTAATGCCCGGTTCAAAGCCGGAGTTCGTCCGTCGAACTCTCTTTCAAAACGCGCGAAGTGACGTTCGGCCTCCGAATGCTCATCTTCAAACTCAAAGTCAAAGCCGCCATTTGATACTTAAAATCATTTAATACGCATTTTTCCCGTAAAAATCGTTAACAATGACTCGTATGGCTCAAAGTCGACGTTTGCCACGCAAACGCTCATTTCAAACTCAAAATCGACGTGGCATTTCAAACTCAAACCGACGTTTGTCATTCAAACGCTCGTCTTTTCAAAAGTCACATAATCAACGTTTGTCATTCAAACCAAGATTAAGCTTGTCATTCAAGCCCCCATTTCAAAACACACACAAACACACACACGATTTCGAGAAAGGTAGAAAGACTCGTCATGCGAGGCGTTTCGGGCGATCTCGTAATACTCTACCCGAAACGTAACCTGACCTCCGAACCTAACAATCTCTGGTACTAAAAGCTTTTTACTCGTTTTTGCTGCCAATAAAAATGATCCCCTTTTTCAAAAGCCTTTTCCTAAGTTTTTGCTACCAATAAAAACGACACCTTTTCACAAATAGTCGTTTCTCAACGTTTGGGCTCAAAATACAAAAACCGCGTGGCGACTCCTCATTCTGCTCCTTCCCGTGAAGCGAGGTCTCAGACACCAACCCCCCGCGAAAGACAACCGCCTTTTCCGCGCCCCGCGCGCAAAAAAGATCGGGTAATTTCAGATACGTAGGAAGTCGTGCGGCTCGACCATCCCGATGTCCAGAATGATGTCTTTTCTATCGATGACATGACTTCTTCCATAAGACTTATCACCGAGGGGCTATGTAGACACCCCATTCTGAACCTATCGAAGCAGAGTTATACCACTCTAAGTCTCGCCTTTGAGTCAGGAGTCGAAATCCACCATTTCATCATGTTTCGTTAAGTTTTGACTAACGACCGTTAGTTTAGACTAAACTGCATACGAGATAACGAGGGAAGGACATAATTGTCCATTGAGCAGCCTTATCCCGCGCGAGGCATGGCATGTCCCGCGCGAGACTAAACTTCTGCAGGAGTGCAGAATCAGTTTCCTTGTCGATTTCAAACTCTCTTCTTGATAAATCTTATCAAGTCCGGTTCTCCAATGATATTTGAGTTATGGAAGCTTCCTTGGGAGGTATCCCAATCCACATTTACCTCTTAAACCCCTATAAATACTTGATGATTTCTAGTATTTGAGAGGTCAACAATTCCAAAGGTCCCTGATCCCTGATCAAAAAAAAAACACAATACACACACTTTGTTGGTTTCTCTCTCCGAAAGATTCCTACAAAATCACCCTAAATCACCTAAAGTTTGTTTATCAACCTTGTTGATCAGCAAACATCGAGATTCAAGTCAAGGATTGAGGCAAAACTCTGTCCGTATCGAGATTCGAATCTAGGATCGAGTCGAAACTCTGTCTGAATCTCTTCTCAAAATCAAAGGTAATCTTCCTTCTTTCTTTATTATTCTAATTGATTATTAGAGTGGTATAGCACATTGAACCTAGGATCGGCCTAGAGCCTCTCCAAATCATGGAGACGGTCTCGAAGCAATCGATCATATATTCCATTTAACTTAGTTAAATGGATGTCCTTATTTGTTTTTTTCTAAGCGATTCTTCTTTGAAAACCCCCCTTTAGCAAGACTGATCTTCAGATTGGGTGGATGCGGTGCTGCTTGACCTTTCAAATCCATCACTTAAGCCCCGAACCCAAAATCTTTTCAAAAATGGTTTTTTCTATATTTCCAATCAATAATATAGGTGGCAACTCTAAAAAAATAAAAAGTTCGAAAAGCCTGAATTTCCGCGCATCGCTACACTGTCCCATCTCTCGGAGATATAGATGAGAGTAGTCTAAAGCTACGGTGGATTACGAGCCATTTTCCACACTTCCATGACCTAGCTGATGATTTCCCCAATGACACTGTTGATATGTACGTACGGGCATATATCATGCTCGCTTTGGGTTCTACAGTGATGCCTGATTGTACAAACAACAAGGTTAAGTTGTGTTATCTCCCTCTGCTTGGGGAGGTTTCGAGGGTCTGACAGTACAGTTGGGGAAGTGCGTCGCTGGATTTTTTATATCGAGAGCTGTGTAGTGCGACTAACCCTCTGGCGAGACAGTGCGGAGGATTTCTCAACATTCTACAGGTATGTTTATTTCATTTTAATGTTCATTATGTTGTTGGTTTTAAGTTTGATTTCAAATTATCGGCATTATCTATAGTATTTTATATAGATTTTATTGATATAGATTTGGGCTTGGGAGCGGTTGCTATGTGTGCAACCTGGAATTCGTAGGTGAAACAGAGATCCGGACATCGAGCACATGCCACTGGGATGCAGGTATACATATATCATATGTTATTTTCTCGTCGTTATAGTTTTTTTTTAACTTTTTCTTATAATTATTCTATTTATGAAATTTTAGGTGTACCCATTGAAAACCTCATACATGTTAGTAGTCATAATGCCATACATATAACCACCATCGTGTGCCAATGTCCATTTCTAGTATCTAAATTCAGAAACCATGCAATTGTCTCGGGGTTAATTGAACGGATACTCTCTAAGGTAGATTTCAATTTTCTATCTTGAGTTGCTCTACCCGCTCTCCAAAACAGATACTTCAAACCTTCCCCTCTATGCTTATCCAAGAAATTTGCTCGCATATGTCTCAAGCAATATCGATGATGCACATTTGGCCACCACGTATCTTCAGCTATAGTTTTAAGAATGCCGTGATGACGATCATATATCAAGCATAATTCACGACTCTTTATAATATGTTTACAAAGAAGATATAAGAACCAACGCCAGTTCGTCCAGTTCTCTTTTTCAACAACAACAAATGTAAGAGGAAGTATACTGTCTTGGACATCAACACCCATGGCAATCAGTATTACCCCTTTATATCTACCATGCATGAATGTTACATCAACAGAAATGACAGGCCGACAATGAGAAAAAGCTTCAATGCAAGGCCCAAATGCCCAGAACACCCGTTGAAACATGTGTAATTCACCGATAGGGGGAGGAGGATGAGTATACTCAACAATTGTGCTGGGCTTGTATTTTTGGATGGCTTCTAGGATGCGGGGTAACCTTATATAAGATTCCTTCCAATCTCTAAAAACCTCTTCAATGCCCTTCTGCTTTCCCCACCATGCCTTCTTATAGGTAATTTCCTTTCCAAACCTACTACTGATGTGTGCAATAATAATTCCAACCTTGACATCTGAATCGGCCTTAATAAGACCAACTACTTTCCGACCAATAAACTTGGCATCTAGGTTGGGGTGATCTCGAATTTCTCCAGAATATAAGCAGCAATGAGGAGCCTTATACTTGGTCACTTTCCAATAGCCAAACTTCCTCCTACTCACACGAACATAAAAATTGCATGGAAATTTTTTCAATAGACATTCAATTACCCATGTGTAAGTTGTGCTCTTTCTTACCCTGAACCGGCGATTGGTGCAAATATGATACCTTTTTATATCAAATTGCGCCTCGTTCTTGCTAGAAAAGCGTATCCCTTTAGCAATTTCATGGTTATCCGGATCCCAAACTGAAAAACTAGGTGCATTATGGTAATCAATGAAGCCTTCTTCTTGTCGAGCAGAACTACCAATATCGCTATAAAAGGGATAATCCACTCTCTCATACCTTCGATTTTCCGGCGCTTTATAATGAACAAAAGGTGTTTCCACGTCATCATCAATCGGCCCATTATCACCTCTCCCAAATCGACATCAGAATCACCACTACTCTCCTAATATTCATCATCATCATCATCATCGTCTAGCATTGCATCTACAACAGTGTCTTCTTCTTCTTCATAATCTACATCATCTTTAGAATTATCGTCATTAACAGGATCATTTTGGCATGCCCCATCATCATAATTTGGTGTTTGAGTTGATACAAGTGTTTGGGTACTTGGACCAACCCCTGCATCACAGTTACCACTTGGTGAATACCCATAAATGGTCTCTGTGTGCAGTGTTTCAAACTCTGGATTGGGTCAATTTTCAATCAATTTTACAACCACATACAGCTGCAAATTACCCATCCCCCAAATTTAGCTAAATGGTCGAACATTATATCCATACACGCATCATCTTCAATACGGAAAGGAAAGTACTCACCAATCCCGCTATCAAAAGTATGAGGACATCTGTAAATGACTTCCAAATCATATTGAGACCGATCTAAGCCCGCCTTTTTATATAATTCATCAATCAACTCATTGTATCTCCATCGGCAATTAGCCCTAACTGCATATTTTGACCCTTTTTTGAAATGAGGACCATCAAATGGTTGTTCATCATCACCTCCCCAATAACACATGAAAATGATTGGACCCCCGTTCATCTTTAACCCTACATTACGAAATCAAAGTGTTAAAACCTATATAACAAAACCCTAACATTTATATCTATAATATACTAAAACACAATTAAAAACTTAAATTTTATATCTAAACACAAGTGAAAACAATGATTAAGATGATGTTAATTTACATTGATTCTTGATCTTCAACGATTCTGACGAAATTAAATGATGTGAAGAAGATTTGGGGTTTTTTTTTTAGAGTGAGAATGAGAGAATATGAAAACAAGAATGAATCTGGAGGTGGAAACCTTCTGAAAAAATGTCATTTTAAACTCATTACACCGTGTAGCGAGTTTGACTATGACCGATCAAACTCGCTACACGGTGTAGCGAGTTCTTCTTTAGTTAATTAAAGTGATTAATTCAAACGTCAAACCCTAATTTACTGAACTCGCTACACCGTGTAGCGAGTTTCAACGGTAACATGTCATGTAGCGAGTTCCCAAAAAGTGATCATTTGGAAGGGGGGTTGGAGAGCTGATGAAGAACAGAAGGGGTGGCGGGAAGTCATGGTAGGGGCAGAGGCCATAGTTGGGTAGAGTGGAGGCGAGGCTGGGGAAGAAGGGGTGGAGCTAGGGGAGGGTGGAGGTGGGGAGAAAGGGAGTAACCGGTGTTAGTTTATATAACAAGTGTTAACCTTGCATCCATTTTTTATTTTAAACAATGCATTTTATAAAACTTATAAAAATACATTATATGGGACACTAAGGAACATTACTTTATTTGATAGGAATGGGTAAAATACATTATTTTTAAGAGTAATTTTATTTTAAAGTCATAACTTAAAAGTGATTTGATGTTAAAAGCAAGAATAACTTACTTTATTTTCAACGATGAATATTCTGTTTTAAAAGGCTTAGATTGAAAATTATAATTAGCACTATGATGTTTCTTTTTCTTTCAATTCATAAAAAACCAATAATAAAGTTTCAATCCCAAAATGATATAAGATATGTTAATATGAATCACTATATAGAATCGCTTAAATTTTAAATCAGGGCTTGAATTCCAAAAAGGAAAGTGTGTGGATTGTAATGGGACGGAGGGAGTACAAGATTTAGTTTGAGGAACAACCTATATACTAGTATATTTTTTTTCTAATTTACCTTCATACAACTAGATATGGGCAAAACGAAATCGGAACCGGGCGAAGTCGCAAATTGAACCGCCCCAAATTGGAATCATGCAGAATCAGAATCGAAGGAACCGAAATAGTGTGGTTCACGGTTATATCTCGGTTCAATCATTTCAAAAATCGTGAATCGGCGATTCCGAACCATCCAAAACCGTGGAAGCGGAACCGGTGGTTTGAACCACCATTTGTTTTGATTTTTAACAAAACTAGTGAGTAACCCGTCGAAATTCGACGGGCATAGTTAGGCTTATTATTACTTGCTGTCATAATCTGTAATTTCATTTAAATAAACGAAAACAATATGTTAGGTTTATATTCAACAATAAAAAAATTGACACGATAATTTTGGGATGGAGGGAGTATTTTATACACATAAAAAATTACTTTGCTACATTCAGAATAACTCCATTTAGCCTATATGTGTTGGGATGACCAAACATATTTTGATCACATATATCTATTTCTATTATAAAAAAATGTGTGTAGACTTGCTCACCGATTTTTTAAGAGATGAAAAATATATAAAAATTTCTGAATGCACAATCAAGATACATCAAGGAAGCACGATTCAGGACCTTATGAAGCATTTCAGATAATACTCAAGTTGTGATTATTATAAATCTGAATTATGTATACCCATAGTTCATAAATGTGTCAAAATCATACAAACATTTCAAGTTTCAACCACTTGACAACCATTTATCAAAACAAAATATTAGTTGATCCCTTGAATATAGTTATCAAAGCTTTAGCCATCAAGCAAAATGTTACAATTTCTCTTGTGAGTCATTTTCTGATTAGAAAATATTATGAAAAAAAATAAGTCATGGCATCCATATGCAACACTGGAATGAAAACAAATAAACTTGATAGTTTTAATCAGATTATTAATCATAAATCCCAAAGTACCAAATGAAATAACAAAATACCAAAGAAAATATTTGTTAACCACCCCCCTCACTCTACCCACGATAATGTCATCTTGGGAAAAATGAATTATAAATAAAAATTTTAAAAATAAAAAATGTGCATTTGAATAAAATATTAATCAATCCAGTTTTGAAGAGTTACATTTTTTATTTACTAATTGCTTTTCCGTTTTCTGAAAATTCAAAATTTGATTTCAAAATTCAAATGTTGATTGAGCTTAAATCGGGATAATTTACAGTATAAATATTTACCTTATAAGCATTAACCTTTTATTAAATGAAAAATCAATTTATTAAATGAAAAATCATTGAAACTAAGACCAATGTGAGAATTACATAATGTCATGTCATAATAGTGACATGGCTTAATGTGAGGGCTCTAAATGTTTGTCTTTTAATATAATATATAGATGGATCATTATAGTACTACTTCTTTCATCTCAAAAAGAATTATAAATAAATTATTTTAAAAAAATAATATTTATTTTTGAACCGTTACTCTTTGATTATATTTTTAAATTCCTATTTATAAGACTCTTGCATGTATATAGATCATTATATTAATATTTCGTTCGTCTCAAAATAAAAATAATTGATCAATTTTTATTTTGCTTAATATAAAAAAAAGTATTCATTTATTAGACTATATTATTGTAACTATTTCTAATTTATATACCAAATATTTATATTTATAAAATAAATTTGTATGTATATGGATCATAATTATAGTAATACTACTTCTGTCTCAAAATGAATTATAAATAAAAAAAATTAAAAACAAAAAATGTGTATTTGAATAAAATATTAATCGATCCAGTTTTGAAGAGTTACATTTCCTTATTTACTAATTGCTTATCCGTTTTCTGAAAATTCAAAATTTGATTTCAAAATTCAAATGTTGATTGAGCTTAAATCGGGATAATTTACTGTATAAAGATTTACCTTATAAACATTAACCTTTTATTAAATTAAAAATCAATTTATTAAATGAAAAATCTTTGAAACTAAGACCAATGGGAGAATTACATAATGACATGTCATAATAGTGACATGGCTTAATGTAAGGGCTCTAAATGTTTATCTTTTAATATATTATACTAGTCAGTAACCCGTCGATACTCGACGGGCATAATGAATTTAATAATTAAATATTATAAAAACAACATGGTAAAATTATATCCCTATGACTCAACCTGAAAATATTCAACATAAGATTCTTAATATTCTTAGTAATAAAAATATTATACACATTTTGTCCCAAAGTAAGTAAGGTTTCTATTTCATCCTTTTTTACATTCATCCTAGAGTAAAGTTTTAAAAATGGAAAATAATGACAATTTTTGCCCTTATCATGCTTATAATTACAAAAAACCACAACATAACGTACATACTTCGTATTTCAACTAACTTGAATCATAAATAGTGTTTTTGATAATTAAGTCTTCAAGTCACTTGTTGGGTATGCATATTTTAATCCTCCTATTTTTAGATTAGATTTGATTGATTTCATAACCTCCTCTCTATTTTAAGGACTTTAGGACCCTATGTAATGAAGCTTAGACTTCAATTTTTTAGATAAGTCCATTTTATAGAATAGGTTAAAATTAGGCTTGAAGACTGGCACAAGACTCATTGGATTTGAGGTTTGTAGTTCAAAAGTTTCAAACTGCACTCATGCAACCGCTCGTGCAGAACCGCCTTGTGGAAATCCTTTGTTGAAACTTCCCCTTTGAACAAACTGCAGTGCAACCACATATGTGAACCACACTCTTACAGTTGCAATATCTCAACCGCACTCTACAACCTCCTGGTATAACCGTACTTCCTCAACCGCTTGTATACCAGACCGCATCCAATGATTGAAGACTTGAAGTGAACCACATTTTAACGTTGGTATCCACGTCAGCAATGTCAAAAGTCAATCACCAAATCTTGTCACGTGATTCAATGTCAGAGAAGATCTGCATGGATCTTGAAAAGGTGACAGGTGTCCTAACTACCTTACTTGCAGCTGAAGCCTGATTAGCTTTATCTACAACTGTTGTACCAAAGGACAAAAATGGATATTGTGGACCAATGGGAAAGCACCAGTACAGTACTTGATACAGCTGTGTCCAACGGCTAGTTCCTTGGTGCTTGGGTATAAATACCCCCAATCTTCACCAATTGAAGATTGCTTGAGAAATTAATTTGATGTGAGTTCATAGAAGCTGAAGCTCTGCCCAGAAATTCTTAGTCCTTTGAATCTTCATCTTCTACTTCAAGAAATATATCCCAGCCTAAAAATCAAGCCTTATACACATCAAGAATCATTGTGCTCTACATCTCAAAGATCTAAAGAGCCTTGATCTTGTTTACACACACACACCTCACTTGTTTAATCACATAGATTATTCATTTGAGATACACTGATTATAGTCTAGGATTCGATCTTCATAGAATAGATTTTAGATCTGAGTTTGAATAATTTGTAACTTGTAATCTCTCTCATACTCAATATAAAATCTAACTCTTAGAAAATCCAAGACTAACCATCTTGATAGTGGACGTAGATCGTTTATCGATTGAACCACTCCAAATATTATGTTCTTACTTTTTAAAATGATTCTTAAATTTTGAAAAAAAATCATTCATTTTAGGACGGAGAGAATAATACAATTTAAATAAATTAAATTTAATCCAATAAAATAAACTAATCTAATAATCTAAAATCTAATATGGGAGATAATGATAAGAGAAATTAGTGCATGCTCCAAGACAATGTTTCTACATTCTACCACCGTCACATTCTTTCGGATGAAGCAGTTGAACCGCTATAGTTTGAATTTATTACGTTTAAAAATATTTTGTTTCGATTTATAAGCTAAAATTTGTGTTTAAATCAAAATCTAAAATAAAACTCTTCATTGAATGTGACACATGGCGGCTAATAATTGGTGAACATAGAGCTGACTTGGAATTTCACGTGGTGAGCTGTATGGTCTTAAAATGTTTCTGCTTTTATATATTATATAGATTGAATGACCATTATTGTCTCAAAATCAATGTTCTTTTAAATTTTTTGATTTAATTTTTTTTTCATAATTCATTATATTTTTACAAATCTAAAATTTTGAAAATGAATTAAAAGAATGTTTATTATTTTTTCTAGATTAAAATTAATTATTTTAAAATGATTCTTAAATTTTGAAAAAAAATCATTCATTTTAGGATGGAGAGAATAATACAATTTAAACAAATTAAATTTAATCCAATAAAATAAACTAATCTAATAATCTAAAATCTAATATCGGGGATAATGATAAGAGAAATCAGTGCACGCTCCAAGACAATGTTTCTACTTTCTACCACCGTCACATTCTTTCGGATGAAGTAGTTGAACCGCTGTAGTTTGAATTTATTACGTTTAAAAATATTTTGTTTGGATTTAAAAGCTAAAATTTGTGTTTAAATCAAAATCTAAAATAAATCTCTTCATTAAATGTGACACATGGCGGCTAATAATTGGTGAACTTAGAGCTGACTCGAAATTCCACGTGGCGAGCTGCATGGTCTTGAAATGTTTCTGCTTTTATATATTATATAGATTGAATGACCATTATTGTCTCAAAATAAATATTCTTTTAAATTTTTTGATTTAATTTTTTTTCATAATTCATTTTATTTTTACAAATCTAAAATTTTGAAAATGAATTAAAAGAATGTTTATTATTTTTTCTAGATTAAAATTAAATTTTTTAAAATGATTCTTAAATTTTGAAAAAAATCATTCATTTTAGGATGGAGAGAATAATACAATTTAAACAAATTAAATTTAATCCTATAAAATAAACTAATCTAATAATTTAAAATCTAATATGGGAATAATGATAAGAGAAATCAGTGCATGCTCCAAGACAATGTTTCTAGTTTCTACCACCATCACATTCTTTCATATGAAGTAGTTGAACTGCTGTAGTTTAAATTTATTACATTTAAAAATATTTTGTTTCGATTTAAAAGCTAAAATTTGTGTTTAAATCAAAATCTAAAATAAAACTCTTCATTGAATGTGACACATGGCGGCTAATAATTGGTGAACATAGAGCTGACTTGGAATTTCACGTGGCGAGCTGTATGGTCTTGAAATGTTTCTGTTTTTATATATTATATAGATTGAATGACCATTATTGTCTCAAAATAAATGTTCTTTTAAATTTTTTGATTTAATTTTTTTTTTCATAATTCATTATATTTTTACAAATCTAAAATTTTGAAAATGAATTAAAAGAATGTTTATTATTTTTTCTAGATTAAAATTAATTATTTTAAAATGATTCTTAAATTTTGAAAAAAATCATTCATTTTAGGATGGAGAGAATAATACAATTTAAATAAATTAAATTTAATCCAATAAAATAAACTAATCTAATAATCTAAAATCTAATATGGGGGATAATGATAAGAGAAATCAGTGCACGCTCCAAGACAATGTTTCTACTTTCTACCACCGTCACATTCTTTCGGATGAATTAGTTGAACCGCTGTAGTTTGAATTTATTACGTTTAAAAATATTTTGTTTGGATTTAAAAGCTAAAATTTGTGTTTAAATCAAAATCTAAATAAAACTCTTCATTGAATGTGACACATGGCGGCTAATAATTGGTGAACTTAGAGATGACTCGGAATTCCATGTGGCGAGCTGTATGGTCTTGAAATGTTTCTGCTTTTATATATTATATAGATTGAATGACCATTATTGTATCAAAATAAGTGTTCTTTTAAATTTTTTGATTTAATTTTTTTTCATAATTCATTTTATTTTTACAAATCTAAAATTTTGAAAATGAATTAAAAGAATGTTTATTATTTTTTCTAGATTAAAATTAAATTTTTTAAAATGATTCTTAAATTTTGAAAAAAATCATTCATTTTAGGATGGAGAGAATAATACAATTTAAACAAATTAAATTTAATCCAATAAAATAAACTAATCTAATAATTTAAAATCTAATATGAGGGATAATGATAAGAGAAATCAATGCATGCTCCAAGACAATGTTTCTAGTTTCTACCACCATCACATTCTTTCATATGAAGTAGTTGAACCGCTGTAGTTTGAATTTATTACATTTAAAAATATTTTGTTTCGATTTAAAAGCTAAAATTTGTGTTTAAATCAAAATCTAAAATAAAACTCTTCATTGAATGTGACACATGGCGGCTAATAATTGGTGAACATAGAGCTGACTTGGAATTTCACGTGGCGAGCTGTATGGTCTTGAAATGTTTCTACTTTTATATATTATATAGATTGAATGACCATTATTGTCTCAAAATAAATGTTCTTTTAAATTTTTTGATTTAATTTTTTTTTCATAATTCATTATATTTTTACAAATCTAAAATTTTGAAAATGAATTAAAAGAATGTTTATTATTTTTTCTAGATTAAAATTAATTATTTTAAAATGATTCTTAAATTTTGAAAAAAATCATTCATTTTAGGATGGAGAGAATAATACAATTTAAACAAATTAAATTTAATCCAATAAAATAAATAAATCTAATAATCTAAAATCTAATATGGGGGATAATGATAAGAGAAATCAGTGCACGCTCCAAAACAATGTTTCTACTTTTTACCACCGTCACATTCTTTCGGATGAAGTAGTTGAACCGCTGTAGTTTGAATTTATTACGTTTAAAAATATTTTGTTTGGATTTAAAAGCTAAAATTTGTGTTTAAATCAAAATATAAAATAAAACTCTTCATTGAATGTGACACATGGCGGCTAATAATTGGTGAACTTATAGCTGACTCGGAATTCCACGTGGCGAGCTGTATGGTCTTGAAATGTTTCTGCTTTTATATATTATTTAGATTGAATGAACATTATTGTCTCAAAATAAATGTTCTTTTAAATTTTTTGATTTAATTTTTTTTCATAATTCATTTTATTTTTACAAATCTAAAATTTTGAAAATGAATTAAAAGAATGTTTAATATTTTTTCTAGATTAAAATTAAATTTTTTAAAATGATTCTTAAATTTTGAAAAAAATCATTCATTTTAGGATGGAGAGAATATACAATTTAAACAAATTAAATTTAATCCTATAAAATAAACTAATCTAATAATTTAAAATCTAATATGGGGGATAATGATAAGAGAAATCAGTGCATGCTCCAAGACAATGTTTCTAGTTTCTACCACCATCACATTCTTTCATATGAAGTAGTTGAACCGCTGTAGTTTGAATTTATTACATTTAAAAATATTTTATTTTGATTTAAAAGCTAAAATTTGTGTTTAAATCAAAATCTAAAATAAAACTCTTCATTGAATGTGACACATGGCGGCTAATAATTGGTGAACATAGAGCTGACTTGAAAATCTATGTGCGAGCTGTATGGTCTTGAAATGTTTCTGCTTTTATATATTATATAGATTGAATGACCATTATTGTCTCAAAATAAATGTTCTTTTAAATTTTTTGATTTAATTTTTTTTATTAATTCTTTATATTTTTACAAATCTAAAATTTTGAAAATGAATTAAAAGAATGTTTATTATTTTTTCTAGATTAAAATTTAAATTTTTAAAAATAATTCTTAAATTTTGAAAAAAAATCATTCATTTTAGGATGGAGAGAATAATACAATTTAAACAAATTAAATTTAATCCAATAAAATAAACTAATCTAATAATCTAAAATCTAATATGGGGGATAATGATAAGAGAAATCAGTGCATGCTCTAAGACAATGTTTCTACTTTCTACCACCGTTACATTCTTTCGGATGAAGTAGTTGAACCGCTGTAGTTTGAATTTATTACGTTTAAAAATATTTTGCTTGGATTTAAAAAATAAAATTTGTGTTTAAATCAAAATCTAAAATAAAACTCTTCATTGAATGTGACACATGGCGGCTAATAATTGGTGAACATAGAGCTGACTTGGAATTTCACGTGGCGAGCTGTATGGTCTTGAAATATTTCTGCTTTTATATATTATATAGATTGAATGACCATTATTGTCTCAAAATAAATGTTCTTTTAAATTTTTTTGATTTAATATTTTTTCATAATTCATTATATTTTTACAAATCTAAAATTTTGAAAATGAATTAAAAGAATGTTTATTATTTTTTCTAGATTAAAATTAATTTTTTTAAAATGATTCTTAAATTTTGAAAAAAATCATTCATTTTAGGATGGAGAGAATAATACAATTTAAACAAATTAAATTAATCCAATAAAATAAACTAATCTAATAATCTAAAATCTAATATGGGGGATAATGATAAGAGAAATCAGTGCACGCTCCAAGACAATGTTTTTACTTTCTACCACCGTCACATTCTTTTGGATGAAGTAGTTGAACCGCTGTAGTTTGAATTTATTACGTTTAAAAATATTTTGTTTGGATTTAAAAGCTAAAATTTGTGTTTAAATCAAAATCTAAAATAAAACTTTTCATTGAATGTGACACATGGCGGCTAATAATTGGTAAACATAGAGCTGACTCGGAATTCCACGTGGCGAGCTGTATGGTCTAGAAATGTTTCTGCTTTTATATATTATATAGATAGATGGATCATTATATTACTACTTCTTTCATCTCAAAAAAAATTATAAATAAATTATTTAAAAAAATAATATTTATTTTTGGATTGTTACTCTTTGATTATATTTTTAAATTTCTATTTGTAAGACTCTTGCATGTATATAGATCATTAAATTAATATTTATTTCATCCCAAAATAAAAATAATTGATCAATTTTTATTTTGTTTAAAATAAAAAAAAAGTATTCATTTATTAGACTATATTATTGTATCTATTTCTAATTTATATACCAAATATCTCAATTTATAAAATAAATTTGTATGTATATGGATCATAATTATAGTACTACTTCTTCTGTCTCAAAATGAATTATAAATAAAAATTAAGAAAAATGTGCATTCGAAAAAAATATTAATCGATCCAGTTTTGTAGAGTTACATTTTCGTATTTACTAATTGCTTTCCCGTTTTCTGAAAATTCAAAATTTGATTTCAAAATTCAAATATTGATTGAGCTTAAATGGGGATAATTTACTATAGTAATATATACCTTATAAACATTAACCTTTTATTAAATGAAAAATCAATTTATTAAATAAAAAATCTTTGAAACTAAGACCAATGTTAGAATTACATAATGCCATGTCATAATAGTGACATGGCTTAATGTGAGAGCTCAAAATGTTTGTCTTTTAATATAATATATAGATGAATCATTATAGTACTACTTCTTTCATCTCAAAAAAATTATAAAAAAATTATTTTAAAAAAATAATATTTATTTTTGGACCGTTACTCTTTGATTATATTTTTAAATTCCTATTTATAAGACTATTGCATGTATATAGATCATTACATTAATATTTCTTTCGTCCCAGACTAAAAATAATTGATCAATTTTTATTTTGCTTAATATAAAAAAAAGTATTCATTTAATAGACTATATTATTGTAAGTATTTCTAATTTATATACCAAAGATTTCAATTTATAAAATAAATTTGTTTGTATATGAATCATAATTATAGTACTACTTTTTCTGTCTCAAAATGAATTAAATATAAAAAAAATTAAAACCAAAAAATGTGCATTTGAAAAAAATATTAATCGATCCAGTTTTGAAGAGTTACATTTCCGTATTTACTAATTGCTTTCCGTTTTCTGAAAATTCAAAATTTGATTTCAAAATTCAAATGTTGATTGAGCTTAAATCGGAATAATTTACTGTATAAATATTTACCTTATAAACATTAAACTTTTATTAAATTAAAAATTAATTTATTAAATGAAAAATATTTGAAACTAAGATCAATGAGAGAATTACATAATGCCATGTCATAATAGTGACATGGCTTAATGTGAGGGCTCTAAATATTTGTCTTTTAATATATTATATAGATAGATGGATCATTATAGTACTACTTCTTTCATCTCAAAAAGAATTATAAATAAATTATTTTAAAAATAATATTTATTTTTGGACCGTTACTCTTTGATTATATTTTTAAATTCCTATTTACAAGACTCTTGCATGTATATAGATCATTACATTAATATTTCTTTCATCCCAAATTAAAATTAATTGATCAATTTTTATTTTGCTTAAATTATAAAAATGTATTCATTTATTAGACTATATTATTGTAACAATTTCTAATTTATATACCAAAGATTTCAATTTATAAAATAAATTTTTATGTATATGAATCATAATTATAGTACTACTTCTTCTGCCTCAAAATATATTATAAATAAAAATTAAAAAATGTGCATTTGAAAAAAATATTAATCAATCCAGTTTTGAAGAGTTACATTTCCGTGTTTACTAATTGCTTTCCCGTTTTCAGAAAATTCAAAATTTGATTTCAAAATTCAAATGTTGATTGAGCTTAAATCGGGATAATTTACTGTATAAATATTTACCTTATAAACATTAACCTTTTATTAAATAAAAAATCAATTTATTAAATGAAAAATCTTTGAAACTAAGACCAATGGGAGAATTACATAATGACATGTCATAATAGTGACATGGCTTAATGTAAGGGCTCTAAATGTTTGTCTTTTAATATAATATATAGATGGATCATTATAGTACTACTTCTTTCATCTCAAAAAGAATTATAAATAAATTATTTTTTAAAAAAAAATTATTTTTGAACCGTTACTCTTTGATTATATTTTTAAATTCCTATTTATAAGACTCTTGCATGTATATAGATCATTACATTAATATTTCTTTCGTCCCAAAATAAAAATAATTGATCAATTTTTATTTTGCTTATAATAAAAAAAAATATTCATTTATTATGCTATATTTTTTAACTATTTCTAATTTATATACCAAAGATTTCAATTTATAAAATAAATTTGTACGCATGTGGATCATAATTATAGTACTACTTTTTCTGTCTCAAAATGAATTATAAATAAAAAATTTAAAAACAAAAAATGTGCATTTGAATAAAATATTAATCGATCCAGTTTTAAAGAGTTACATTTCCTTATTTACTAATTGCTTTCCCGTTTTCTGAAAATTCAAAATTTGGTTTCAAAATTCAAATGTTGATTGAACTTAAATCGAGATAATTTACTGTATAAATATTTACCTTATGAACATTAACCTTTTATTAAATGAAAAATCAATTTATTAAATGAAAAATCTTTGAAACTAAGACCAATAGTAGAATTACATAATGCCATGTCATAATAGTGACATGGATTAATGTGAGGGCTCTAAAAATTTTTCTTTTAATATATTATATAGATAGATGGATCATTATAGTACTACTTCTTTCATCTCCAAGAGAATTATAAATAAATTATTTTAAAAAATAATATTTATTTTTGGACTGTTAATCTTTGATTATATTTTTTAATTCCTATTTATAAGACTCTTGCATGTATATAGATCATTACATTAATATTTCTTTCATCCCAAATTAAAAATAATTGATCAATTTTTATTTTGCTTGAAATAAAAAAAGGTATTCATTTATTAGACTATATTATTGTAACTATTTCTAATTTATATACCAAAGATTTCAATTTATAAAATAAATTTGTATGTATATGGATCATAATTATAGTACTACTTCTTCTATCTCAAAATGAATTATAAATAAAAATTAAAAAAAATGTGCATTTGAAAAAAATATTAATTGATCCAGTTTTGAAGAGTTACATTTCCGTATTTACTAATTGCTTTCCCGTTTTCAGAAAATTCAAAATTTGATTTCAAAATTCAAATGTTGATTGAGCTTAAATCGGGATAATATACTGTATAAATATTTACCTTATAAACATTAACATTTTATTAAATAAAAAATCAATTTATTAAATGAAAAATCTTTGAAACTAAGACCAATGGGAGAATTACATAATGACATGTCATAATAGTGACATGGCTTATTGTGAGGGCTCTAAATGTTTGTCTTTTAATATAATATACTAGTACTCTTACCCGTGCCAATGGCACAGTGACAGTATGAATTTAGTCGGTCCTATAAAAGTGTATAATGTTTCTGCGATAGGGAGAATGGAAAGGTCGATTACCTTAATGTATGATTAAAGTTTTATATCTTCACCCGAACATCAGTAGCATCATTGAGATAATAATTAGCCTTACTTGATTTGAACTTAATAGTTACATTGATTAACCCGGCGAAAGAATCTTAATATTTGATTCAAGCTATGAAAGGATTCAAAAATGTTATGAACTTTAAGCGAATTTGTTAAAAGAGTGAGAACATTTTGAAAAATGTAAAAGTTCAGTGAGAACATTTTTAAAAAAAATTGTTCAGTGAGAACATTTTTTAAAAAAATTGTTCAGTGAGAACATTTAAAAAAATGTTATAGTTCAGTGATGAATTGCCACTTTGGCCCTTTTGCCACTACCACTGCCTACTTTTTCGCTTGCACAATCTCCACTGGCCTTTCAGCTTTTTCGCCAAATATCTTTGCTTTGATTCAAGCTATGAAATGATTAAAAATTGTTATAAACTTTAAGCGAAATTGTTAACATAGTGAAAACATTTTAAAAAATGTAAAAGTTCAGAGAGAACATTTTTTTAAAAAAAATTGTTCAGTGAGAACATTTTAAAAAATGTTATAGTTCAATGATGAATTGCCACTTTGGCCCTTTTGCCACTACCACCGCCTACTTTCTTCGCTTGCACAAACTCCACCGGCCTTTCAGCTTCTCCGCCAAATACCTTTGCTTTGATTCAAGCTATGAAAGGATTCAAAAATGTTATGAACTTTAAGCGGATTTGTTAACAGAGTGAGAATATTTTGAAAAATGTAAAAGTACAGTGAGAACATTTTTAAAAAAAATTGTTCAGTGAGAACGTTTATGGATAATTTATTCAACTTTCAGGGAAGGGTATAATTTAGAGATTATGAATCTCTTAACTTTATTTTTTAGTTAATTTAATTGAAATTTAATAAAAAAGTTACTAAAATTCATTTATTCATAAAATTTTAAATATTATTATTAATACAACAATATTTTAAATTTTATAAAAATTATTTTTTATTACATCTTGATCATATTTAATATGAAATAGCTGAAGTATACTGATATCATGAAGAATAGAGAGAGATTGTGATTGATAGATTCAGGGATAATTTTAGAAATCGATGCTACGAGGAAACAAATCAGAACGTTGAAAATTCTATCCCTAACGGTTGCATGTGTGTTTTTGGGGATTTGTAGCAATTTTTGAACATGGCAGCCATTGTTGGCGCCCTGACGGTTAGCTTCGAATTATGAAAATAATTTATGGATAATTTATTCAGCTTCCGGGGAATGGTATAATTTAGAGATTATGAATCTCTTATTTAATGTAATTGAAATTTAACAAAAAAGTTACTAAAATTTATTTATTCATAAAATTTTAAATATTATTATTAATACAGCAATATTTTAAATTTTATAAAAATTATTTTTTTATTAGTTCTTGATCATATTTAATATGAAACAGCTGAAGTATACTGATATCACAAAGAATAGAGAGAGATTGTGATTGATAGATTCAGGGATAGTTTTAGAAACCGCTTTATGAGAGCCGTTGGATTAAAGTTGAAGTATACTGATATCACGAAGAATAGAGAGAGATTGTGATTGATAGATTTAGGGATAGTTTTAGAAACCGCTTAATGAGAGCCGTTGGATTAAAGCATTGATAATTAATCTTACGGTTAGACTTGAAGAAGAAAATAAATTATCAAATGACAACTAAATTATCAAATGACAGCCCTTGGATCGTAGCGGTTATAGATCGATCTCAGCCGCTCTTTGTCTAAAGTCAATAGGCGGTTATGAACCGAGCATTATTGTATATTAGATGCAATGGGAGGGAGGATGGCAATTTGGGAAAAAAGGTCAACCGCCAACTAAAAGAGCCATTTTTGATCTTAAATAAGTCATGACCCGTGATGTCATGCCTCATTTAAAGCCGTTGCCTAAGAAATTTTTCTATTTTATTTTTGCTTTTTTATATTGTACTCCCTCCGTCCCGCTACAAATCACACACTTTCCTCATTAGGCGTCCCGCTACAAATCACACACTTCCTAAAATGGCAAAGAATCTTTACTATTCCCTCCACTCATTCTCTCTTCTACATTATTTTAATACTCACAACACTATTATAATTTACTATTCCCTCCACTCATTCTCTCTCCTATTTTACTTTTACACTCACAACATTTATATCATTATTTTTTTCCTTAATTCACGCGTAAACAGTAACTGTCTCATTTGTAACGGGACGGAGGGAGTATAATTCTATAATCCTAAAATCTGAGTACTTATTCGAAAATAAAAAAAAAATCTAAGTGGTTGATAACATTAGTATGTCCCTTGTGTTTTGAAGAATATCATGAATTGCCCCTTTGTCATATTTAGTTTGGTGAGTACTCATTTTGAAAAGAAATAGCAAATTGATTTCTAAGAAATCAGAAACCGCCACTTGAGGAGCGTTAGCTCAGTTTGTAACAATCAATCACATCCATTAAAAAAATAATTAATTTTATATTTATTTTTAGACAGTTTCTGACCGTTGGATTGAATTAATCCTGGCCTCTTTTTGTCTCTTATCAATAGGCGGTTATTTTCGCTCTATATTATTCCGCTGCGTTTACATCAATATTGTAATATAGATAGATGGATCATTATAGTACTACTTCTTTCATCTCAAAAAGAATTATAAATAAATTATTTTAAAAAAATAATATTTATTTTTTGACCGATACTCTTTGATTATATTTTTAAATTCCTATTTATAAGACCTTTGCATGTATATAGATCATTATATTAATATTTATTTCGTCCCAAAATAAAAATAATTGATCAATTTTTATTTTGCTTAATATAAAAAAAATTATTCATTTATTAGACTATATTATTGTAACTATTTCTAATTTATATACCAAAGATTTCAATTTATAAAATAAATTTGTATGTATATGGATAATAATTATAGTACTACTTCTTCTGTCTCAAAATAAATTATAAATAAAAAATTTAAAAACAAAAAATGTGCATTTGAATAAAATATTAATCGATCCAGTTTTGATAAGTTACATTTCCTTATTTACTAATTGCTTTCCCGTTTTCGGAAAATTTAAAATTTGATTTCAAAATTCAAATGTTGATTGAGCTTAAATCGGAATAATTTACTTTATAAATATTTAGCTTATAAACATTAACCTTTTATAAAATGAAAAATCAATTTATTAAATGAAAAATCTTTGAAACTAAGACCAATGTGAGAATTACATAATGCCATATCATAATAGTGACATGGCTTAATGTGAGAGCTCTAAATATTTGTCTTTTAATATATTATATAGATGGATCATTATAGTACTACTTCTTTCATCTCAAAAAGAATTATAAATAAATTATTTAAAAAAATATATATTTATTTTTGGACCGTTACTCTTTGATTATATTTTTAAATTCCTATTTATATGACTCTTGCATGTATATAGATCATTACATTAATATTTTTTTCATCCCAAAATAAAAATAATTGATCAATTTTTATTTTGCTTAAAATAAAAAAAAAGTATTCATTTATTAGAATATATTGTTGTAACTATTTCTAATTTATATACCAAAGATTTCAATTTATAAAATAAATTTTTATGTATATGGATCATAATTATAGTACTACTTCTTCTGTCTCAAAATGAATTATAAACAAAAATTTTAAAAACAAAAAATGTGCATTTGAGTAAAATATTAATCGATTCAGCTTTAAAGAGTTACATTTCCTTATTTACTAATTGTTTTCCCATTTTCTGAAAATTCAAAATTTGATTTCAAAATTCAAATGTTGATTGAGCTTAAATCGGGATAATTTACTGTATAAATATTTACCTTATAAATATTAACCTTTTATTAAATGAAAAATCAATTTATTAGATAAAAAATCATTGAAACTAAGACCAATGGGAGAATTACATAATGACATATCATAATAGTGACTTGGCTTAATGTGAGGGCTCTAAATGTTTTTCTTTTAATATAATATATAGATGGATCATTATAGTACTACTTCTTTCATCACAAAAAGAATTATAAATAAATTATTTTAAAAAATTAATATTTATTTTTGGACCGTTACTCTTTTATTATATTTTTAAATTCCTATTTATAAGACTCTTGCATGTATATTGATCATTACATTAATATTTCTTTCGTCCCAAATTAAAAATAATTGATCAATTTTTATTTTGATTAAAATAAAAAAGTATTCATTTATTAGACTATATTATTGAAACTATTTCTAATTTATATACCAAAGATTTCAATTTATAAAATAAATTTGTATGTATATGGATCATAATTATAGTACTACTTCTTCTGTATCAAAATATATTATAAATAAAAATTAAAAAATATGCATTTGAATAAAATATTAATCAATCCAGCTTTAAAGAGTTACATTTTGAATTTTTTCTCAAATAATCCCGTTTTACTTTTTTATTTACTTAAATGACTAACTGTTCAAACTATTTCCCACAATGACCATTTTTTTGAAACTCGCTACACCGTGTAGCGAGTTTGACTATGGTTGGTCAAAACTCGCTACACCGTGTAGCGAGTTTTGGGTAATTAATTTAGGCCGTTGGGAAATTAATTAGGGCATTTAATTAAGATAAATTCGCTACACAGTGTAGCGAGTTTTGACCAGACTTAAGTCAAACTCGCTACACCGTGTAGCGAGTTTAATTAAAAACTTTTACCCTTCTCAGTTCACGCATTCAACCAAACATAACCAAAAAACTTGAAATTTCTCCTCCATCTCCATAGCCGCCAAGGAAGAAGAAGAACACTTGCCTTCGAGCCAAGCCAAGGATTTTGCCAAAAAATTCAACATTTTTCTTAATTGTAAGTTTAAATTTGTATATTAAGTTGAATTTTGTTTTTTAATTCCGAAGAAGAAGAACAGTTCCGAATTTTTTTTAAGTTGAATTTCTATGATTTTAGTTGAATTTTAGTTTTGATTTGTTGTTGAAATAGAAATCATAAAAATGTTGTGAGTACGATAAGTGAGTGGGGTTCACAAAGAACTTACTGGTGGATGTTGATTTATAAGTTCCTAAAGAACCTTAACAATTACCCTCAATATTTCTTTAACTTGGTGATTTTGTTCATATCTCCACTAATATTTTCTTACTAAACCGTAGTATCAATAACACGAGGAAGACATAATATATCCATATTTGAGATTTGAAATTATGGATGCCGATTTAAAAGGGTAGAAAGAGGAAGAAAAGCCACTTCTCAAATCTGAGTGATCTAATTTTTGTCTTTTGTGAAGTTTTCTTAGAAGTAAAAAATGCCTGATGACAAAGGTCCTAATTTAAGGACCAAAGAGAATTAGTATGAATGGAAATGAATTAGGATAGAAATCATAAAAATGTTTCGGCACTTATGCTACTAAAAGTGCTTAAACCCCAAGATTCTCAGACTTCCCTCAATATTAAAAATGGAAATTCATTTAGGGATGGAGGGAGTAAGATTATTATACATGGAAGTTCATGGGAACTTTACTAGGCTAGTATAGATCAAGAGAATACAATCATGGTACCATGAAAAAGTAAACTATGTGGAAGGATTCCGGTTAAAGGTTTCAGCAAATTTGGAGGTTAACAAACAATCATGGTAGTTCATGGGAACTTCATTAGGATTATTTTTTTTTTGACAGCTTTGCTCAACTTGTAATTGAGTTTATGAAAGTTTGAATATTATAGGTGGCATGTTGGAAGCACGAATATAAGGTTATAAATGCTTTGGCCTTGAAATTGAAATTCTTGCATGAAACTGTTGAATGTGATATATGGCAATTTTCTGAATTTTAGTGATATAATTTTATTGTTAGAATTAGAAGTTTTATGTTGCTAAGCTTGGAAATAGGGATACTCTGTAGCATTTTCTTATGTCTAATTTGGAAGAGATTGGTTCCCTATTGCTTATATTGTGAGGCGAGGGATATCCATCTAATATAATTGTTCAATTCATATCAAAGAATAGAATGGTTGCTTTCAAATTTGCTTTGATCATTTTTTTTAGAAAGTGGTCATTCATTTTGGGACGGAGGGAGTAGTTGGGAAAATAAATAGCATTTCACTTACCCATTCAGTCATGACTGGGAATTAAGGTATTGAGTTCAGGAAGCTGCAAGTGGCAGAGTCGGGAAACTCTGGGTACTGAAAATGCCACGTAAACCCTAAATCAGATAGGTCTACCCCAAATCCTTAAAATATGATTTATTGTTCAAACTTTTTTTATAAAAAAAAACTGCATCCTTTTTTTCAAAATCGCATGAGGATTACTTTTGAAGTATTACTTAGTATATAGGCTGGAAACCAAGAACTTCCCCACATGCACTTCTTGGAAGTGTGGGATAACTTTGGATTACAATGCCACGTACTAGTAATTACACTTTTGTATTCTCTTATTTATTTTCTTGCCTTATAGAACAATAACCAACCTTGATATTGAAATAAATAGATGGAAGCGTTCATTGATCCCGGGCCTATCGATACATTTGTTCTGACCCGGCATGCGGAGCATAGGGCTAGGTATATTTGGTCCGGGTGGCAGGTTTCTAGTCCCCTCACTTTTCGTCATGGTGCCGCCTTGCCAGGCGAATTAGCTCCTGTCATATTATTGAGACTGGCAGAGTGCGGATTCAGTGGAGTACACTATATAGGTCGGATACAGTATGATTTTGCATTGCTGGAGGCCTTGATCGAGAGATGGCGTCCGGAGACCCATACGTTCCATCTCCCGGTTGGTGAGATGACGATCACCCTACAGGATATCGGCATGATTTGCGGGTTGCCGATTGATGGGGATGCTGTTACCGATGATGGGTTTCCAGTACATATAGACTGGCGGGCTGCCTGTCTGGAGTATTTAGGGGATATCCCTGGTGACGGAGATCTAGATGGGAGCAGTCTGAAGCTCCGATGGATTACCGTACGTTTCCCACACTTTAGTGACCTCGATGATGATACTGCTCCAGAGATTGTGGATCGATACGTACGGGCTTATATCTTGCTTGCCTTGGGTTCTACGATCATGCCTAATCGTACGAACAACAAGGTTAAGCTATGTTATCTCCCGCTGCTTAGGGATGTTTCTAGGGTCAGCAAGACAGGTTGGGGAGTGATGAAACTTGCTTTCTGTATCGAGAGTTATGTAGTGCGACGGACCCTCGGACGAAACGGTGCGGAGGATTTCTCAACGTTCTACAGTATTTTTATTTCATTTTAATGTTCATTATGTTTTTAAGTTTTATTTCAAATTTGCGGCATTATTTATAGTATTTGATATACATTTATTTGATATAGATTTGGGCTTGGGAGCGGTTGAAATGTGTGAGGCCGCAGATCCGTTCTTCTCCGATTAAGAGAGCAGGACTACTTCATCATGCCCCTCGGATGCGAGTATACATATATCATACTTTATTTTCTCGTCGTTAATGTTTTTATTTTTTTTGAACAAAATCATATAATTATTTGTTTATGAAATTTCGTGTGGACGCGAGGCTTCGCCGGATCTCGAGAGAGGTTACCGCACATAGCTCGCGAGGCTATCGGGATCACTCGGCCCGCCGAACGAGGCTCACGTGGAGTGGCGGCCTTATGAGGGAGACACGCTCCGCTCTACCGCACTCGGGGTGAGGAGATATGGTTGGCGAAGGTCCCTCTCATATGCTTTGAGAGGGTTGAGTGGCATCCGCCCGATCGCGTTATGAGGCGCTTTGGCTCGAGGCGCTTGTCCCAGCACCGTTCGACACTAGCCTGGAGTTGCACCGTTCGGATCGGCGGGGAAAGAGTACGGTGAGATGGGGTGACCACCATCGCCCACTTATTGCACTATGGGGACAGCGCCACGAAAATTTGGTTTCCGGGGTGTTCGGCTTCCACGATATGACTTACACCGACCCATATATGGTATGGTATAGGGACATAACGTGTAGGTTTGTGCAGCACCACTCACATAGAGGTGGATGGATACCGCCGTCTGCCCACCTCGCCACATGTAGTTTATGGTAAGTTTTTACATTTTTCAAGTTTTTATTTCTAATTTTTTTTTTAACAAAACATCAATTATTAACTTATGTCTCTCGTACTTATATATATTTTTGATATAAAAACAGGTGCAGACCCTTCAGCGCATGCATGTCGTCAATGAGAGGGATGAGCATCCCCAACAAGCTGAAATGCGAGAGATTGTGACACACGGGTTCAGGGGAGTTAGGGAGCTCCACCGCCTTCAGTCTGCTGCACCTCCCCCACCAGTAGATCGCGTACAGGGACAACCTCGACAACGTCGGTGACGTCTTGGACAGGCAGAACCACCACCCCAAATGGATTTGCACGATGAGCCCGAGCCCGAGCCCGAGCCTCAAGCGCAGACCCAGACCGAGGTGAATTATGAATGGCTGTCACAGTCACAGGCACAGTCACAGTATGATTTTGAGCGTTGGAGCGGGGGTTTCGGGGACTGGGGGTGCCGGAGGGAGTGGGAGGGGGTGGGGGGGTGCCGGAGGGAGTGGGAGGGGGGTGGGCCGGGGGCGGCCGAGGGGTGGCAGTGGGAGTGCCCAGGCAGAACCTTCCCCTGGACCATCCACTATGGGCTTCGGCGCTTATACGAGTGGAAGTGGGTTGAGGACTCCTATATCACATGCAGGCTCCATGGTTTCTCCGATCCGTTTCGATGACTCGCTCAACAAAGAATCGCAGAATGTATGCTTAGAAGAGGGTCTCGGCTCCGGAATCCGCCTGATCCCTACACCCCGTCTTACTATGATAATAGGTAGAGAGTTCACTTTTTTTTATTATTACGTAATAAAACTTTGTTGTATTGGTTTAGTTTTTATTTGAATGTTTTTTATTTGTATTGAAACTTTGTACTATTAGTTTAGTTTTTATTTGAATGTTTTTTATTTGTATTGAAACTTTGTACTATTAGTTTAGTTTTTATTTTAATGTTTTTTATTTGTATTGAAACTTTGTACTATTAGTTTAGTTTTTATTTGAATGTTTTTTATTTGTATTGAAACTTTGTAACTTTGTACTATTAGTTTAGCTTTTATTTTAATGTTTGCATTTTAGTGTTATTTGGATGTTTTATATAAAATATTTGTTATGTTTAATTTGATTGTTTACAACAGCTTTTATGGTTTATAGTTTGAGCAGATTTTAATTTGGTTGTTTGGTTTTGGTTTTGGTTTATTTGTTTGCATCTGCCCAGATGGGCGGTCGCCCACACAGTGTTAAGCATTCGCCCAAGTAAACAGAGATATCCAAGAGAATAGATTCTGTATATTTAAAGTCGCTACACCGTGAAGCGATTTTCACTAAACTCGCTATACCGTGTAGCGAGTTTAGTAAAAATCGCTTCACGGTGTAGCGATTTTAAATGAGAAGGGCGCCCACCCAAGCTGCCTTGCCTTGGCCGAACAACAAGGGCGGCCATCCAAGCTGCCTTGCCTTGGCCAGCTCCAATTTTGGGCCCAATTAATACAATTTTTTGATTCGTCCCGCAATAATTACACAGTAGCACATTTGTACCTTTTTTTTTTTGGAATTATGCCAAACATAAATTGAAACTTAAAACTTAAATGGACAATGAACTTTTTTTTTATTACTCCCTAATCTAATAAATATCATCAATTTTAATTTTTAAATATTCATTAAAATAACTAAAGTCATTTTTAGAAATTGGAAAATTACATTCAACTCAAATATAAATTACATTGGACTTTTCAAGTTTAATGAAAACAACATAAAATAAAACTGCAACTGAAACTGAATCCAATTCAAGCCAAACATAAATTACATGAAAAACATTCTGCTACTCCCTAAGGTTCGGACATCTACGACGATTGTGCCCTTCCTGATGGCATGATGAACATATACTCTTCCGTTTATCTGCTTGAAAGTCCATAGAATTACGAAAGCGTCTTGATCTAGGTCGTC
Organism: Adenophora triphylla var. japonica; assembly: GCA_022495995.1. Classification (NCBI taxonomy): domain Eukaryota; kingdom Viridiplantae; phylum Streptophyta; class Magnoliopsida; order Asterales; family Campanulaceae; genus Adenophora; species Adenophora triphylla. The sequence goes on from JAFEMH010003671.1 coordinate 135,923, forward strand.
CGGACTTCGCAGAACGTCGAAGTAGGGGATTAGGGAAGAAACTAGGCATCAAACCATCCACGCCCCAATAGTCCTCATGCTCGATTGGTTCGAATGTCCCCTTCCATGTCTTGTAGTATTCCCCAACGGTGTAATATTCAGAAACGAAATCTCGACCATCAATATTTTGTGCGTAACAACAAGCAAGGAGACGGGAACAAGGCATGCGATAGGCAACCCATTTACCACATGTGCAGTGCGCTCATTAAGTCGGACACCCGTATATTTCCTCCGTGATCACCCCGACGTGCGGTTGTCACTTGATACACCCCCATTTCGTGATTGTTGAACCTCCCGACGTGATGTGTTGCCGCTGTGGTGTTCTTCAAGTAGTGATAACCGACTTTCTCGGGCCGAATTGGTGTCGGGATTGATGTTAGGGTTATCAGATTACCTCCTAAGGCATTGATTGAAAATCCATGCCTTACTTGAAAGTACTCCACACAACGATAGAAGGCGCTTCAACAATTGCCGTGATTGGCATCCCACGAGCTCCCTTCATCACACCATTGAAAACCTCGTACATGTTGGTAGTCATGATGCCATACCCGTAACCACCATCGTGTGCCAATGTCCATTTTCTAGCATCCAAATGCCGAAACCATGCAATTGCCTCGGGCTTAATTCCACTGATACTCTCTAAGATAGATTTCAATTTTCTATCTTGAGTTGCTCGACCCGCTCTCCGCAACGTATACTTCAACCCTTCCCCTCTATACTTTTCCAAGAAATTTGCTCGCATATGTCTCAAGCAATATCGATGATGCACGTTTGGCCACCACGTATCTTCACCTACAGCCTTCGAATGCCCCAATGACGGCCGATATCAAGCATACTTCACGACTCTTGATAATATGCTTGCAAACCAGGTATAAGAACCAACGCCAGCCTGCGCCCTCCTTTTCAACAACGGCAAAGGCAAGCGGAAGTATGCTGTCTCAAGGCGTCAACACCTACGGCAATCCGCATTACTCCCTTTATATCTACCATGCATAAATGTTCCATCCACAAAAATGACTCGGCCGACAATGAGAGAAAGCTTCAATGCAAGGCCCAAATGCCCGTAATACCGTCGAAACATGGAGGCCTCACCGACAGGAGGAGGAGGTGTAGAGTACTCAACAATTGTCCTCGGATTGTATTTTTGAATGGCCGCTAGGACGCGGTAACCTCTTATAAGATTCCTCCCAATCTCCAAAACCTCTCGCAATGCCCTTCCGCTTTCCACACCATGCCTTCTTGTAAGTAATTACCTTGTTAAACCTACTAGAGATGTGTGCAATAATGACTCCAACTTTGACATCTGAATCGACCTTAATAACACCAACGACTTCCTGACCGATAAACTTGGCATCTAGATTGGGGTGATCTTGACTTGCTTCAGAATATAAGCAGCAGTGAGGAGCCTTATACTTGGTCACTTCCCAATAGCCAAACTTCTTCATACTCACACGAACATAAAATGACATGGATAATTTTTCAATGTACACTCAATTACCCATGTGTTCTGTGCTCTTTCTTACCCCGAACCTCGCGATTGTTTTTAATATGGAACCTTTTATATCAAATTGTGCCTCGTTCTTGCCAGAAAGCGTATCCCTTTAGCAATCGCCCGTTGTTCCGGATCCCAAACTCGGAAAACTATGTGCATGATCGTAATCAATCAAGCCTTGTTCTTGTCGAGCATGTACCAATATCACCGTAAAAGGGATAACTCGCTCTCTCATATCTTCGATTTTGCGGCACTTCATAGTGAACAAGAGGTGCTTCCACATCATCATCAATCGGCCCATCATCACCGGCTCCCAAATCGACATCGTAATCACTACTACGCTCCTCATATTCATCATCATCATCCTCTAGCATTGCATCTACATCAGTGCACTTCCTCTTCTCCATAGTCAACATCATAATCATCATTAACATGATCATTATGCCCAAATGCCCGATCATCATCATTAACATGATAATTATGGCCAAATGCCCCATCATCATAATTTGGTGTTTGAGTTGATACAAGAGTTTGGGAACTTGGACCAACCCCATCATCACGGTTACCGCTTGGAGAAAACCCGAAAGTACTCTCTCGTGTGCCGTGTTTCAAACTCGATTGGATCGATTTTCAATTAATTTTACAACCACATACACCGCAAATTTCCAATTCCCCCAAATTTAGCAAACTGATCGAACATTACATCCATACACGCATCATCTTCAATACGGAAAGGAAAGTACTCACCAATCCCGCTATCAAAAGAATGAGGGCATCTGTAAATGACTTTCAAATCAAATTGAGACCGATCTAAGTTCGCCTTTTTATATAACTCATCAATCAACTCATTGTATTTCCATTGGCAATTACCCCTTATTGCACATTTTGGCCCCTTTTTGAAATGAGGACCATCAAACGGTTGTTCATCATCACCTCCCCAATAACACATAAAAATGATTGGACCCCCGTTCATCTTTAACCCTACATTACGAAATCAAAGTGTTAAAACCTACATAACAAAACTCTTACATTTATTATATATACAATATAATAAAATACATTTAAATCATTAAATTTTATATCTAAACACAAGTCAAAACAATAATTAAAATGATGTTAATTTACCTTGATTCTTGTTGATCTTCAACAATTCTGATGAAATAAAATTACGTGAAGAAGTTTTATTTTGAATTGAGGTGATTGAGAAAAGGTTGATTGAGAGAAAATTGATTGAGAGAAAGAGAGAAAGGAGAGAAAGAGAGAAAGGAGAGAAACAAAGCTGAGAGGATGAGAGAAAGCTGAAGAGATTCTCTGTAACCACGTGAATTTATTGAAAACTGATATTCACGGGGTTGAAAACTGTTACTTTGTAGCTGTAAAGTGTTTTGGCATACTTAAACTCGCTACACGGTGTAGCGAGTTTCAATAAAGCTGAATTAAACTCGCTACACCGTGTAGCGATTTCAGCTTTAATGAAAGTCGCTACACCGTGTAGCGAGTTAATGCCAGAGCTTGTCCCCCACTGATTGCATTCGTTTCAACATTTCTTATTTCTTTTTTTTTTAACATTCGCGAAGGTATTTTGAGCAATAAATATAGCTTAATTTATGTATCATAATGAATATCTAAAAATTGTTACTTGAAGTACATATAATGGTGTAAGAATAAAAACTTTTAAATTTTAATTTGGACAATTAAATCAGCTTCAAATTGTTGCTCAAAATAGCTTCGTAGTAACATCAAATTTTTTTTTAAATATTTTTTTACATGTTTTAAAATAAATGATGACATGTTGCTGAATTAAGTTTTTCTTTCAAATTTTTTTCTTATGTGTTAAAAAATTATGTCATGAATAATTGCAACAAAACCAAACACAAACTGTACAAAATAATTTTAAAAAAACTAAAATAACATCACAAAAAATAAATATTGTCAAGTTAGTGGCCACATCCCGGCCACATAGGAAATCTTACATAAAATCACAAAAAATAAATATTGTCAAGTTAGTGACCACATCCCGGCCACATAAAAAATCTTACATAAAATCACAAAAAATAAATATTGTCAAGTTAGTGGCCACATCCCGGCCGGCCACATAGAAAAATATTACATAAATTCAGAACATATTAAATTCGACAGAAATTCAAATATTACATGTCCAATAACACAAATTAACAATCCTTGGAAAACACCTTAGAAACATTGAAAGTAACAATGTTAAGTATTTTTTTTAGCGCGAGGGGGCCGAAACAACAGCCTAATAGATCAACAAAACAAAACATTTAGAACAAAATGTTAAGGAATATAACCTTAGGGAGTGTAATGTTAAGGAAAATATTTCATACCTGAGTCAGTATAAGAACAACACCAATGGGAGAATTTACTGTATAAATATTTACGCTATAAACATTAACCTTCTATTAAATAAAAAATCAATTTATTAAATGAAAATTTTTTGAAACTAAGACCAATGGGAGAATTACATAATGACATGTCATAGTGGTGACATGGCTTAATGTGAGGGCTCTAAATGTTTCTCTTTTAATATAATATATAGATGGATCATTATAGTACTACTTCTTTCATCTCAAAAAGAATTATAAATAAATTATTTTAAAAAATAATATTTATTTTTGGACCGTTACTCTTTGATTATATTTTTAAATTCCTATTTATAAGACTCTTGCATCTATATATATCATTACATTAATATTTCTTTCGTCCCAAAATAAAAATAATTCATCAATTTTTATTTTGCTTAGAATAAAAATAATATTCATTTATTAGACTATATTTTTTAACTATTTCTAATTTATATACCAAAGATTTCAATTTATAAAATAAATTTGTACGTATATGGATCATAATTATAGTACTACTTCTTCTGTCGCATAATGAATTATAAATAAAAATTTTAATAACAAAAAATGTGCATTTGAATAAAATCCAGTTTTAAAGAGTTAAATTTACTTATTTACTTATTGCTTTCCCATTTTCTGAAAATTCAAAATTTAATTTCAAAATTCAAATGTTGATTGAGCTTAAATCAGGATAATTTACTGTATAAATATTTTCCTTTTAAACATTAACCTGTTATTAAATGAAAAATCAATTTATTAAATGAAAAATCTTTGAAACTAAGACCAATGGGAGAATTATATAATGCCATGTCATAATAGTAACATGGCTTAATGTGAGGGCTCTAAATATTTGTCTTTTAATATATTATATAAATAGATGGATCATTATAGTACTACTTCTTTCATCTCAAATATAATTATAAATAAATTATTTTAAAAAATAATATTTATTTTTGGACCGTTAATCTTCGATATATTTTTAAATTCCTATTTATAAGACTCTTGTATGTATATAGATCATTACATTAATATTTCTTTCATCCCAAATTAAAAATAATTGATCAATTTTTATTTTGCTTAGAATAAAAAAAATATTCATTTATTAGACTATATTTTTTAACTATTTCTAATTTATATACCAAAGATTTCAATTTATAAAATAAATTTGTACGTATATGGATCATAATTATAGTACTACTTCTTCTGTCTCATAATGAATTATAAATAAAATTTTTAATAACAAAAAATGTGCATTTGAATAAAATATTAATCGATCCAGTTTTAAAGAGTTACATTTCCTTATTTACTAATTGCTTTCCCATTTTCTGAAAATTCAAAATTTGGTTTCAAAATTCAAATGTTGATTGAGCTTAAATCAGGATAATTTACTGTATAAATATTTTCCTTGTAAACATTAACCTGTTATTAAATGAAAAATCAATTTATTAAATGAAAAATCTTTGAAACTAAGACCAATGGGAGAATTACATAATGCCATGTCATAATAGTAACATGGCTTAATGTGAGGGCTCTAAATATTTGTCTTTTAATATATTATATAGATAGATGGATCATTATAGTACTACTTCTTTCATCTAAAAAATAATTATAAATAAATTATTTTAAAAAATAATATTTATTTTTGGACCGTTACTCTTTGATTATATTTTTAAATTCCTATTTATAAGACTCTTGTATGTATATAGATCATTACATTAATATTTCTTTCGTCCCAAATTAAAAATAAATGATCAAGTTTTATTTTGCTTAAAATAAAAAAAGTATTCATTTATTAGACTATATTATTGTAACTATTTCTAATTTATATACCAAACATTTCAATTTATAAAATAAATTTGTATGTATATGAATCATAATTATAGTACTACTTCTTCTGTCTCAAAATATATTATAAATAAAAATTAAAAAAATGTGCATTTGAAAAAAATATTAATCGATCCAGTTTTCAAGAGTTACATTTCTATATTTACTAATTGCTTTTCCGTTTTCAGAAAATTCAAAATTTGATTTCAAAATTCAAATGTTGATTGAACTTAAATCGGGATAATTTACTGTATAAATATTTACCTTATAAACATTAACCTTTTATTAAATAAAAAATCAATTTATTAAATGAAATATCTTTGAAACTAAGACCAATGGGAGAATTACATAATGACATGTCATAATAGTGACATGGCTTAATGTGGGCTCTAAATGTTTGTCTTTTAATATAATATATAGACGGATCATTATAGTACTACTTCTTTCATCTAAAAAAGAATTATAAATAAATTATTTCAAAAAATAATATTTATTTTTGGACCGTTTTGATTATATTTTTATATTCCTATTTATAAGACTCTTGCATGTATATAGATCATTACATTAATATTTCTTTCGTCCCAAAATAAAAATAATTGATCAATTTTTATTTTTCTTAGAATAAAAAAAATATTCATTTATTAGACTATACTTTTTAACTATTTCTAATTTATATACCAAAGATTTCAATTTATAAAATATTTTTTTACGTATGTGAATCATAATTATAGTACTACTTCTTCTGTCTCAAAATGAATTATAAATAAAAATTTTAAAAACAAAAAATGTGCATTTGAATAAAATATTAATCGATCCAGTTTTAAAGAGTTACATTTCCTTATTTACTAATTGCTTTTCCGTTTTCTGAAAATTCAAAATTTGGTTTCAAAATTCAAATGTTGATTGAGCTTAAATCGAGATAATTTACTGTATAAATATTTACCTTATAAACATTAACCTTTTATTAAATGAAAAATCAATTTATTAAATGAAAAATCTTTGAAACTAAGACCAATGGGAGAATTAGATAATGTCATGTCATAATAGTGACATGGCTTAATGTGAGGGCTCTAAATATTTATCTTTTAATATAATATATAGATGGATCATTATAGTACTACTTCTTTCATCTCAAAAAGAATTATAAATAAATTATTTTAAAAAAATTATATTTATTTTTGGACCGTTACTCTTTGATTATATTTTTAAATTCCTATTTATAAGACTTTTGCATGTATATAGATCATTATATTAATATTTAGACTATATTATTGTAACTATTTCTAATTTATATACCAAAGATTTCTATTTATAAAATAAATTTGTATGTATATGAATCATAATTATAGTACTACTCCTCTGTTTCAAAATGAATTATAAATAAAAATTAAAAACAAATGTGTATTTGAAAAAAAAATATTAATCGATTCAGTTTTGAAGAGTTACATTTCCGTATTTACTAATTGTTACTAATTGCTTTCCCGTTTTCTGAAAATTTAAAATTTGATTTCAAAATTCTAGTGTTGATTGAGCTTAAATCGGGATAATTTACTGTGTAAATATTTACCTTATAAACATTAACCTTTTATTAAATGAAAAATCAATTTATTAAATGAAAAATCTTTGAAACTAAGATCAATGTGAGAATTACATAATGCCATGTCATAATAGTGACATGGCTTAATGTGAGGGCTCTAAATGTTTGTCTTTTAATATATTATATAGATGGATCATTATAGTACTACTTCTTTCATCTCAAAAATAATTATAAATAAATTATTTTAAAAAATAATATTTATTGTTGGACCGTTACTCTTTGATATATTTTTAAATTCCTATTTATAAGACTCTTGCATGTATATAGATCATTACATTAATATTTCTTTCGTCCCAAATTAAAAATAATTGATCAATTTTTATTTTGCTTAAAATAAAAAAAGTATTAATTTATTAGACTATATTATTGTAACTATTTATAATTTATATACCAAAGATTTCAATTTATAAAATAAATTTGTATGTATATGGATCATAATTATAGTACTACTTCTTCTGTCTCAAAATATATTATAAATAAAAATTAAAAAATGTGCATTTGAAAAAAATATTAATCGATCCAGTTTTCAAGAGTTACATTTCCGTATTTACTAATTGCTTTCCCGTTTTCAGAAAATTCAAAATTTGATTTCAAAATTCAAATGTTGATTGAGCTTAAATCGGGATAATTTACTGTATAAATATTTTCCTTATAAACATTAACCTGTTATTAAATGAAAAATTAATTTATTAAATGAAAAATCTTTGAAACTAAGATCAATGGGAGAATTACATAATGCCATGTCATAATAGTAACATGGCTTAATGTGAGGGCTCTAAATATTTGTCTTTTAATATATTATATAGATAGATGGATCATTATAGTACTACTTCTTTCATCTCCAAGAGAATTATAAATAAATTATTTTAAAAAATAATATTTATTTTTGGACCGTTACTCTTTGATTATATTTTTAAATTCCTATTTATAAGACTCTTGCATGTATATAGATCATTACATTAATATTTCTTTCGTCCCAAATTAAAAATAATTGATCAATTTTTATTTTGCTTAAAATAAAAAAAGTATTCATTTATTAGACTATATTATTGTAACTATTTCTAATTTATATACCAAAGATTTCAATTTATAAAATAAATTTGTATGTATATGGATCATAATTATAGTACTACTTCTTCTGTCTCAAAATATATTATAAATAAAAATTAAAAAATGTGCATTTGAATAAAATATTAATCAATCCAGCTTTAAAGAGTTACATTTCCTTATTTACTAATTGCTTTCCCATTTTCAGAAAATTCAAAATTTGATTTCAAAATTCAAATGTTGATTGAGCTTAAATCGGGATAATTTACTGTATAAATATTTACCTTATAAACATTAACCTTTTATTAAATAAAAAATCAATTTATTAAATGAAAAATCTTTGAAACTAAGATCAATGGGAGAATTACATAATGACATGTCATAATAGTGACATGGCTTAATATGAGGCCTCTAAATGTTTGTCTTTTAATATAATATATAGATGGATCATTATAGTACTACTTCTTTCATCTCAAAAAGAATTATAAATAAATTATTTTAAAAAATAATATTTATTTTTGGACCGTTACTCTTTGATTATATTTTTAAATTCCTATTTATAAGACTCTTGCATGTATATAGATCATTACATTAATATTTCTTTCGTCCCAAAATAAAAATAATTGATCAATTTTTATTTTGCTTAGAATAAAAAAATATTCATTTATTAGACTATATTTTTTAACTATTTCTAATTTATATACCAAAGATTTCAATTTATAAAATAAATTTGTACGTATATGGATCATAATTATAGTACTACTTCTTCTGTCTCAAAATGAATTATAAATAAAATTTTTAAAAAACAAAAAATATGCATTTGAATAAAATATTAATCGATTCAGATTTAAAGAGTTACATTTTCTTATTTACTAATTGCTTTCCCGTTTTCTGAAAATTCAAAATTTGGTTTCAAAATTCAAATATTGATTGAGCATAAATCAGGATAATTTACTGTATAAATATTTTCCTTTTAAACATTAACCTGTTATTAAATGAAAAATCAATTTATTAAATGAAAAATCTTTGAGACTAAGACCAATTGGAGAATTACATAATGTCATTTCATAATAGTAACATGGCTTAATGTGAGGGCGCTAAATATTTGTCTTTTAATATATTATATAGATAGATGGATCATTATAGTACTACTTCTTTCATCTCAAAAATAATTATAAATAAATTATTTTAAAAAATAATATTTATTTTTGGACCGTTACTCTTTGATTATATTTTTAAATTCCTATTTATAAGACTCTTGCATGTATATAGATCATTACATTAATATTTTTTTCATCCCAAATTAAAAATAATTGATCAATTTTTGTTTTGCTTAAAATAAAAAAAATATTCATGTATTAGACTATATTATTGTAACTATTTCTAATATATATACCAAAGATTTCAATTTATAAAATAAATTTGTATGTATATGGATCATAATTATAGTACTACCCTTCTGTTTCAAAATGAATTACAAATAAAAATTAAAAACAAATGTGTATTTGAAAAAATATATTAATCGATCCAGTTTTGAAGAGTTACATTTCCGTATTTACTAATTGTTACTAATTGCTTTCCCGTTTTCTGAAAATTCAAAATTTGATTTCAAAATTCAAATGTTGATTGAGCTTAAATCGGAATAATTTACTGTATAAATATTTACCTTATAAACATTAACCTTTTATTAAATGAAAAATCAATTTATTAAATGAAAAATCTTTGAAACTAAGACCAATGTGAGAATTACATAATGTCATGTCATAATAGTGACATGGCTTAGGGCATGTTTAGTAAAACTGAAAATTAAGCTCAAAAAATGTAGAGCTGAAAAATATAGAGCTGAAATTATTAAGTTGCTGAATTTTAAGAGTTCAGTTTGTTTGGTAATGACAAACCACTTATATCTGAATTTATTTAAAGTTTGAACTTAACATTCAAAACATTATTTGAATAATCTTAATGAGTTTATAGTAAAATAAATGTTCAACATATACGTCACTATTATTATTATTAGATTATATTTTATAATATTTAAATATTTTTTATTAGTACTTTCTTTGATCCATAATAAATTTTATCGTGTTATAAACATTAACCTGTTATTAAATGAAAAATTAATTTATTAAATGAAAAATCTTTGAATCTAAGACCAATGGGAGAATTACATAATGCCATGTCATAATAGTGACTTGCCTTAATGTTAGGGCTCTAAATGTTTTTCTTTTAATATAATATATAGATGGATCATTATAGTACTACTTCTTTCATCTCAAAAAGAATTATAAATAAATTATTTAAAAAATTAATATTTATTTTTGGACCGTTACTCTTTGATTATATTTTTAAATTCCTATTTATAAGACTCTTGCATGTATATAGATCATTACATTAATATTTCTTTCGTCCCAAAATAAAAATAATTGATCAATTTTTATTATTGGTTAGAATAAAAAAAATATTCATTTATTAGAATATATATTTTTTTAACTATTTCTAATTTATATAACAAAGATTTCAATTTATAAAATAAATTTATATGTATATGGATCATAATTATAATACTACTTCTTTTGTCTCAAAATGAATTATAAATAAAATTTTTAATAACAAAAAATGTGCATTTGAATAAAATATTAATCGATCCAGTTTTATAGAGTTACATTTCCTTATTTACTAATTGCTTTCCCGTTTTCAGAAAATTCAAAATTTGATTTCAAAATTCAAATGTTGATTGAGCTTAAATCGGGATAATTTACTGTATAAATATTTACCTTATAAACATTAACCTTTTATTAAATGAAAAATCAATTTATTAAATGAAAATCTTTGAAACTAAGACCAATGGGAGAATTACATAATGTCATGTCATAATAGTGACATGACTTAATGTGAGGGCTCTAAATGTTTGTCTTTTAATATAATATATAGATATATGTATCATTATAGTACTACTTCTTTCATCTAAAAAAATTATAAAAAAATTATTTAAAAAAATAATATTTATTTTTGGACCGTTACTCTTTGATTATATTTTTAAATTCCTATTTATAAGACTCTTGCATGTATATAGATCATTACATTAATATTTCTTTCGTCTCAAAATAAAAATAATTGATCAATTTTATTTTTCTTAGAATAAAAAAAAATCATTTATTAGACTATATTTTTTAACTATTTCTAATTTATATACCAAAGATTTCAATTGAAAAATATTTCACTAAGTTAGGTATCGCTCATGGTTTCCCGAAACCTATTGGGGCTACAACATCCTCTCCAAAGTGAATTATAAATAAAAATGTTAAAAACAAAAGATATGCATTTGAATAAAATATTAATTGATCCAAAATTTAAAGAGTTACATTTCATTATATAGACCAGTAAAATGTTAAGTAAACCCGTAAGTTTAAGATTTCAAAATTTGGTTTCAAAATTAAAATGTTGATTGAGCTTAAATCGGGATAATTTACTGTATAAATATTTACCTTATAAACATTAACCTTTTATTAAATGAAAAATCAATTTATTAAATGAAAAATCTTTGAAACTAAGACCAATGGGAGAATTACATAATGTCATGTCATAATAGTGACATGGCTTAATGTGAGCGCTCTAAATGTTTGTCTTTTAATATAATATATAGATATATGTGAGGTCACACCCGGCCGAAAAATAAAAAAATTCGGCCTCATCCGGCTGAAAAACAAAACAAAGTTCGGCCACACCCAGCTGAACCATTAATAAAATTCGGCAGCTACTAGCCGATTTTTTGGATTGGTACGCCCAGTACCGGCCAAACTTTTGTAATTTAGAAAAAAAAATTGAACGGAATAAAAGTGACGGGCTAGGCCCAACATACGAAATCCAATTATTCAGACATTATTATCACAACGCCCATGACTGGGCCGGAACAGCTATTACAAGGCCCGGGGGCTATCAAAGATAAGTCAACCTAGCTCATTGTCCGACCACCTTTGGTCCCGACCTAGCTTTGTCTGACATACGATCGTCAACTTCTACAATTCTATCCGGCTAAGATATAAAGTCAGGTCGACCTTAATATACTCAATCGACCTCGACCTACAGAGACGTATCTCGACCTATAGAGACATACTACGTTTACAATTTACAACTCTTTCCATAACTGACTCCTATATTCACGAAACACGTTATGCCTATTATCACTCCACGATTCACGGGATTTGGGGCAATCCTACTATAACAATAACTCTTATCAGAGCTTATAAATACCTCACAACATCAACCATTTAGAGGTAATGCTTATTTTGTTGTTCAACTCTCAATACAGTTTATAAGCTATATACGTGACACTTACTCTCGCGCCGGAGGGTCTTAGCCGGAGACCACCCCGGCTAGTCGTGTGTTCCCTGTTTCAGGTCAATTAAAGCCAGTGGATCAACCTAATTGCTGGACGTAGGCTGATCAACACGTTCCTTGCAGCATCAGTTTGGTTCCATTGCAAGGAACGAAGCTTTTTTGACCTTGAAATCCAATCAAACAGTAACCATGGTATCTGACGGGCACACCGCTACCCCCTCCACTGAGAACGAATAAGAAAAATCCGATAGAAACATGGACACCAGTGGCAGAAATCCTAACACAAAATTGCCCCCTCCCCCCACCACACCAAGTTAGAAGAGCGACCCGCTCCAATAGCGTCGCTAATGGCACAGGCTTGCAGGATAATAGGAGAGAAAAAAGGCCTATGGCCATGCAAGAAGGGGAACCGCAGCCAAAACGACTCCTAGTAGGTCGAGCAGTTGCAGGCGACAACCCAGGTCCCTCAACTAATCACCTCAGCACGAAGGATATATTGATGGAGCGGGCTAGATTGCTCCAGAGTTTGTTAGAGGTTCAAGAAGAATTGCTCGACATTCCGAAATCTCCTAAGGGTGATAGAAGGTCACAGCGACCTGCTCCTTCCGTTACCTCCCACAGACGAGCTAATGGAGGGGCTAGACAGAATGGTGGCCCCAAGCCTTTTGCTGAACAGCCAAGGATCGAGATGCCTCCTCCCTCTCATATATCCATAGATCCCAATGTCGACCTAAGAGAAAGGCTCGACCAGCGAACAGAGCAAGAGGTTGAGTCAGCCTCGAGGAGACAACAAGAGGAAGAAAGGAATAGGTGAAGGCGCCAGTCAGGTCATCTAGGTCGCAGTCCCACCGAGAAAGAAGAGGTAGAGAAGCAACTCCACCTAGGAGTGAAAGGCAGAGGGCCCACTCTAGAAGGGAACCTCACAAGGAGGAGAGGCAAAGGTCCAACAACGTCTTTTATCAGAGGAATGACCAAGATGCTAGAGAGCTGCTGAATCTGAAAAAGAGGTTGGTAAAAATAGAGGCCTACAGAAAGGAGGATGAAGGAAAGGGCAAACGAAACTATAATACTCTTCGATCCTTGTCCAAATATTTGCTCGAACAAAGGGATCCGTGGGTTTCAAGCTGCCTTCATTTGACAAGTATTCAGGTGCGACCAACGCCCTGAACCACATGCAAAGCCACCATGTGCTTGACCTCCTCCGAGGATGACGTGTTGTGCAAGGCACTAACCAGCACCTTCACAGGTGCAGCACTGACGTGGTTCTGTGGTTTAACGGCAGGCTGCATCACCTCATGGGAATATATGAGGAAAAAGTTTCTAGATCGATTCTCGACAGCCAGAGCACGTAAGAAGATGGTCACCGACTTGAACAACTTGACTCAATGCAAGACTGAAAGCTCCATGAATTATTACACAAGGTTCAAGGAAATGGTCGACCAAATAGAAGAAGACCTAACAGATAGAGAGGTGATAAACTGCTTCAGAAACGGAGTGTCCTCTCCCGACCTGGACTACGAGCTCCAAGTAAGGAGTGCGACCACGAGACAAGAGTTGTATGAAAGGGCTTACAATGTGGCCGTGGCTGAAGAGAGAAAGGAGAGAAAGAAAGATAAGAGCTCAAACATTCTAAAGGTGGAGAGTCGGCTAAAGAGGGTCAAGCCAAACACAATGACAACCACAACAAGGGGAAGAACAGGACGAGGGCGACCAAAAGAGTCCCTGAAAATTTAACTCCCTTGACTGTAAGTCGGACTAAAATTATGAATATAGTCGACCTGGGCCCTCCTGCTCCAATGAATCCCCAAAACAAATTCAAAAGGGATAGCAGTAGATACTGTGAGTTCCACAAGGATACTGGGCACACTACTGAGGAATGCATGAGTCTGAAACGGATCATCCAGAAGTGGGTTGATAGTGGACGGCTAGACAGGTTTGTGAAAGAAGCTCAAACTACTGGAGGCGACCGAGCAGCCAAAGCTATCCCAGAGCCAAGGCAGCCAACGTAGCCAAGGTTGAATTTGGGTTGATCGAAACACCATGATCGAAGTAGATACATTTATGGTTGATCGAGCCATTATAGGCGACCCAAGACTCCAGATCAAACATAACTCGGGGGGCCACCAGCTGTAAGTACCAAAATATGGCTCATGCCTTCCGGTTAAGTTTTCCGACAATTCCCCGAACTTTTCTAAAGTTCAGGGGCAATTCTGGAACTTTTCCAAACTGTCCAAGGGAGGAAGGACCTGATAGGAATTAAAATTTCAAGCAGTCCCTCTCTGGAATGAAGCTTCCAGCTGCCACCTTGTATGAATCTAGAAGCAGGCTGAGTCACCAATGGATAATGCCGCACGGCTTCTTTTTCCAGAGGTTAATGTCGCACGGCTTCATTAGGAAACACAAATCAACCTATAAATAGAGGCCTCCTCTACCCATTTTAAAAAGGAAAAAAAAAGGCATTGTTACTCTGCCAAAATTACTCCACGAAATTACAGAAACTGAAACTCCCAAAAAAACCACCTCCCTCCTCCATAAAATCCATCCAAAACTCTTCCTACATTAGGAAAAAGTTCCAAGGGAGATAGAGAAAACCACCATTGGTAATCTCTCCTTCCTTTCTCCTTGAAATACCTTTATTATATTGTTATATTCATTACTTGTCATTTACTTTGCCTTTACTTGTCATTAAATTTGATATATTGCTATAAAGATCCCATCTTTATCATGTAGACATCCCCCCATTTCCCCTACACAAATGATTCATGGAGAATTCCTTCCCAAGGATGAACAAGGGTCCACACGTGACTTGTTCTAGGGAGGATTCATCACATGATGATGTGAAATACTTCCCTTTTACTACATAAAAATGCCATCTTTACTCTCATAATGTCTTCCCCTTCCCTTGACCTTGCTTCCAAGGATTGTCCACCTCATAAGGTTCTTAAAGGACATAGGAAAGCCTCAAAGGTCTTCCCTTTACATTCATGTCTTTAGCTTTCATAGTGTTCATTACGTTTATTTCATAAAAATGCAATCTTTACTTTCCAAAATCATCCCCCATGTCCCTTTTGGTTGGATCACTCTCCGAGGATTGTCTAGTGACCCTTTTAAGGCACGAAAGACATAGGATGAGTATAAAGATCCAATCTTTATACCCCTTTCCCTAGTCCCTTTGGTACTTGAAGCATCCCGTGGTGTGGATCGGTGTAAAGACCTCATCTTTACATTGTCTCCGCCACTAAAATGCCATACTCGAAGTCCCTTTAGAAACGGATGAATCTTAGCCCCTACATCTCCGATCATCACTTGAGACGAGCATAAATGTCCCTACGAAGCTCAATCATCTCAAGATGTAGGATTGATGGGCAAAGACTCTTCCTTTCTAAAGAGTCTCATTCTTGGACTATAAAAAGGTGTCCCTCTCTCTCTCGATCACATATGGCCAAGTCCCGAAGAACGTTGGTTTAAGATATACCAAGGCTTTTACGCCTACAATGGTTAATTATTCCAATAGGAGGGTAAAAAGGTCACTTAATAATGATCACAAGTCCAAGATGAGCACGGGATAAAAATCCCGAATACATAAAATCCAAGTAATCCCGAGCGATAATATTCTCACATGGTTTATACGTCCGACAGATAACTTGGCACATTCCCTCATTTTTCAAATCATATCTCACACACGAATACATAAAACAAACACAAACTTCGGGTCTAGGAAGACTTGCTTTCGCAAGGCTCCTTGGGTGAACGCGATCTGTTCTTCCCAAGGAGTAACATAACCTCCGGACCCTTATCCTTTTTTCAAAGTTTTAAGGAAATCAAAATGGCGTGGCGACTCCATTTTTCAATAAACCGGTGTCTTCAAACTGATGTGAAACGGCGACCCTATAGGAAACAGTTTGATCCGCGATGGGCCCACATTCACACCTGCGGGGAAAGTGCAACTGAATTATCAAATATGATTGTCAGGGAAGCTCTTAATTAGATACTACTTTTGGAGCAAGTCCTTAATGTAATCATCCTACTTATTCAATAAAATGGAATGTTCTCTATCTGCAAGTTGTGTTACTTCCATGCTTTACTCGATTCAGGTCCGACTCTTAGTAGATCTCAACTACATTCTCAAACAGATTCGACTGAAGTCCTAAGTCAACCTCGTTCTTAAACAGGTCCGACTGAATATCAATGTCAATCTCATTCTTTAACAGTCTCGACCGATATCCTAAGTCGACCTCATTCTTAAACAGGTCCGACCGAAGACTTAGGTCAGTCTCATTTTTAACAGACTCGACCGATGTCCTAAGTCGACCTCGTTCTTAAATAGGTCCAACTGAAGACTTAGGTCAATCTCATTTTTAACAGACTCGACTGATGTCCTAAGTTGACCTCGTTCTTAAACAGGTCCGACCGAAGACTAAAGTCAGTTTCATTCTCAATCAAGCTCGGCTATAACCTTGGTCAGCTTCGTTAAGTTGCCAGCAATTCTCTATCCAGGACTTTGGTCGATCTCAAAATCAATATTAGCTCGACAAGCAAATGCAAGTATGGATCAAAGCAAAATGGTTCAGAAAAGTCAATTATATTAAATGAGCAAGTCCCCCAAAGTGGGCTAGAACTTGTGAAAATAAAAGATACAAATGTATATGTTAAACTGCCTCCCAAATTGGGCCAAGACAGTGATTACAAAGATAAGAAAAAATTGTTTTAATGCTTGTTCGATTACAAAGATGGATCAAAAAAAGGAAAGTCAGCTAGCTTGGTCGTCATCGATTGGGTCTTGCTGCTCCTGCCCTTGCTCTTGCTGTTGTTGTTGCTAATCACCTTGTTCGGCTTCATTGAAGATTTGATCTTGAGTTATCTCATCTCCTTCATCTTCTTCCATGTCGTCAGCTTCCTCGAGCTCCTGCAGAATGGTATTGAAATTAACCTGCTTGATAGGAGGGGCGACCCACGGCTTCGCCTCATCCTCCTTGTCATGATGAGCTATTACAGCTAGATCATTGTCGTTGTAGGGGACAGGGGATGGCTGGCCCAGGCAGCAATGTCGTACTGCTCCTCCGAGGCCCACTTGGCCAGCTGCTCAATAGAGATGTCGACTGAAGGATCCAAAATAGCCCATGTGTTGTCGACCAACAGTGTAGAAAGATTATGCTCGGCTCATTATAGTGTCATAGCACTCATCACTTTCTTTAAAAGCCTCCACAGCAGCCTTTCCAGTATCCTCCACTACTACCTTCACCCTGGCTTGGGCCTCCTCCTCCCATTTGGCACGGGCTGCCCTATGATCATCGCTTTGTTTGATACAAAAGGCATTACGATCTTGGAGCATTTGGGTTATTGTCTTGAGCTCAATCTCTACCTTATCCTTCTCTGAGCGAACAGCAGCACCCTCCAGCTTCTCCTTCTCAAGCTCAGTTCTAGCAGCCTGAAGGTCGACCAATGTATCATCCTTTACGAGCTTGAGAACCTCATATGCAGAGTCTAGGTCGACCAACTTCTCCCTCAGCTCGCTAATTTATGAGATTTCCGAGCATATTGGGCCGTTGCCTGCTTCTCCCTCTCTATGGCTACCCTCCAGTTGCTCTTAGCTTGCTCGACAAGAGTGAGAGACTACACAAACCAACAGAGAAGTGTAAGCTCGATCAAAGATATCTAGCGACCAAGAAACAAGAAACAAGACGACTAAACAAAAAAGAAAAAGAAAGGAAAGCTAAGAGTTACCTCGTAGTGGGACAGGCCGGACCTGTCAGAAAATTCCTCTGGGGTGATCCCCCTCTCAACAAAGCTAGCAAGAAAATTGAAATCTACTGCCCTCCTCACTACGACCTGCCTATATCCTAGTTCTGGATACTGGCGGCATAGACTGTCGACCCCACGAAGAGGAGGGACATAACTCAGTTTCTCTATCTGGCTTTGCACCAACTCCTGGCTCGTGACATGAAGAGCTTGGGGAGGAAGATCGCTCGAGGAGACAAATTTACCCTTGTCGACCCTCGACCTCTTCCTTGTAGACAATGGGAGAGAATCATCATCTTGATTGAGATCAACAAAGTTTAGCGGGTTAGCCCTTGCTTGTTCTTGAAGGGGGCTGGCCCTTGCTTGTTCTTGAAGGGGGCTGGAGCCCGATGCTCATTTAGCAGATGGGTCGACCTCCTCCTCAGAAGGTGCCGACTGGACTTCAGTCGTGAGATCAATTTGCTCGACGGGCTCTGACCTATCGACTGGGACCATTCCTACCCCAACCTTGGGAAGCAAAGCATTCCTACTTGTCGCTTCCTTCTCGCGACTGGCTCTGGCATTGGCAACCCTATGAGCCTTCTTGGTTTTCTTCTTCTCAACTAGATCCATCATACGGTTCATATTGGCCTTCTGTAGGGGGGTAATAACTGAACGATAAAAAAGAAAGAGCAGTTAGTATACAAATATGCAGGTAAGAAAAGTGGACGAATAAAAAGAAAGCGAGTAAATACTTAACCGCCATAATGGTTGAGTCTCTTGCAATGATCGGGAATCTTCTTGCAGTAATGACACTGCGACTCAAACCTATTTTCTCAGTAATGACACTGCAACTCAAACCTATTTTTCTCATGGATAACCCAGTCGGGATACCTAAAGCTACGAACTATGGGGACCAAGGGAGCCAACTGTCCATTACCACCGAGCATCATCCCATCCTGGATGAAATAGTCTTTGCTCGACCCCAGTGCTGACCAATTGATAGTACTTATGCGGGCTACCAGAGTAAACCTTTTATACAAGGCCTCATTCTAGTCAGGGACCCAGTACTCATCCTCCTTTATTATTCTTGATTCAGCATTGGGTTGTGGGAATTCCCAGCCATTTCGGCTCTCGACCAAAATCATGTGCGTGTTTCATCCAACTACTTTGTCAGGTAAATTGATGAACAACTTGGGAGCGTTAGCCCTGGCAAGGGTGCTAATTCCTAAAGATCTTTTGTCTATTACGACCTTGAATAATCTCCTAAAGACGTTCATGCATGGCTCGTACCCAACGAACCTGCATACCATGGCAAAACAAACCAGGATCCTGACAGTATTGGCTCCTAGCTGCATGGGAACGACATCCATGCACTCTAAGAACTCACAAATGAAGGGATCAAGAGGAAGTCGTAGCCCAACCTCAAATTGGCCGTAGTATAAAGCTACTTTAGATGGGTTTAGGGCCCAATGTGCCCACTCTCGAGCCTTTCTCTGTTTATCAGTGAAGTTAGTGAGACGGAACTCGTCCCTGCTGATCTCAAAGAAGTTATGGAGGATTTCAATCCTCGATTAAGAGCTTTTCCTTCCTACATATGGCTTGGGGGCCACATACCCTCTCTCATTCCGACCTGGAACGACGAGCAGAAAGTATCCACAATATTGCCGGAGGAGGAGCTCGCTGAACTTTGAGTCGACATATCTACAGAAGAAGAAGAAACAGGGGAATCAGAACTAGAAGGGGTTTCATCATCACTATCTATGGGCGACCTAGATTCCACTGGGAATTCTATCCTATCTTTGGGAAAAGGTGGTCTATTTGATCCCTTAATGTAAAATATAATGAAGTGATCTATCAACTTGTTAAAAAGATGAAAGCGGACAACCCGTTGGTCGTCCACCTCCAGATCTCCTACACTACTTCTACCTGGAAGCTCTACGACTCCATAACACAAACCCCATGCTTTTAAGATGGTACGAGCTTCATCCCTACTCATCTCTTTCCATAGGCCGTCTTTACGAGTGTAAACCCTAAGATTTTGGGTGCAATATCCATACCTAACACCTCTCTCACAACCAAAAGTCCTAGCCATGGCGGAATTGAAAGAGAAATCAGAAATTAAGCCTAAAAGCAGAGGGATAGAAGGGTACCTTAGATGATTTGGAGAAGATGGGTTTCGAAGATGAACAAAAGCTTTAGTACGCCGAAAAATCAAAGACTCCTTGCTTTGTTCTTGCTGGGTATATCTGAGATTCGAGAGTTCGTAAAGTTGGAAAAGGAAAAGGATTTTCCTTTTATACCTTTCCTATTCCTTACTCGAATTGGAAAGGTTGGTGCTGCAACGGTTCAATCCTTCCCATAAATGTCGGCGCCGTTTCCCAAGGCAGTTGTTCAAGCGCCGTATTTTCTCATCATTGTGGCACTTTAGCAGATCTGACCGTCAAAACAGTCTATGGTCGAGATTAAGCCATGTCATCCTGATCGACCATCCAGCAGTTCGAACATCTAGCTACGATCTACCGAAGCCTTCATCAAAATTCTTATAACTTCCTGGCCGATAAAGTCAACCCAGAAAATTGGGGGCCACTGAACGAAATAAAAGTGACGGGCTAGGCCCAATATACGAAGCCCAATTATTCAGACATTATTATCACAACGCCCATGACTGGGCCAGCCCAGCTATTACAAGGCCCGGGGGCCATCAAAGATCAGTCGACCTAGCTCATTGTCCGACCACCTTTGATCCCGACCTAGCTTTGTCCGGCATACGATCGTCAACTTGTACAATTCTATCCGGCTAAGATACGATGTCAGGTCGACCTTGATATACTCAATCGACCTACAAAGACGTACGTCGACCTACAGAGACATACTACGCTTACAAATCTTTCCATAACTGACTCCTATATTCACGGAACACGTTATGCCTATTATCACTTCACGATTCACGGGATTTGGGGCAATTCTACTACGACAATAACTCTTATCAGAGCCTATAAATACCTCACAACATCAACCATTTAGAGGTAATGCTTATTTTACTGTTCAATTCTCAATACAGTTTATAAGCTATACTCCCTCCGTCCCATAGATTTATGGACTTTTGGATTTTGCACGGGGATTAAGGAGGAAATATTATATTGAAAGTGTTGTGAGTGTGAAAATAAAATATGAGAGAGAATGAGTGGAGAGAATAGTAAATTATAATGGTGATGTGAGTATTAAAATAATGTAGGAGAGAGAATGAGTGGAGGGAATAGTAAAGATTCCTTTCCATTTAGGGAAAGTTAGATCAATCTAGAAATTTTACATATTATTGTGGGACGGAGTATACGTGACACTTACTCTTCAACACGTTCCTTGCAGCATCAAAATTCAAATATTTTGACCTATTATTTGGGTATATAACATTGTTTTGACATGAGTTTTACAAAAAAATTAAATAAAAAAAGCCTTAAATAGAACTTACGGCCAGTTGTTCAAACTTGAGAATTTATTCAAGAAGTGGCCGGATGTGTCTGAACTTATTCAAAAAGTTCGGGCGGGTGTGTCTGAACTTATTTAAAAAGTTCGACCGGGTGTAACTGAACTTATTGCAGAAGTTCGGCCGGGTGTGACTGAACTTATTCAAGAAGTTCGGCCACTACTGGCCAGATCTACAATTTAGGTCAGTAATAGGCGAATCAGCACAAACCGAGAATTTGAAACAAATTGAACAAAAAAATTCTCAACTTGAAACATTAATCGAACGAATTAAACCTTATCAAGTAATTTTCGAACGAATTGAATCAAAATTACCTTGTTTTACAATGTTTCTCTATTTAAAATTCAGTAAATGTTGATGGGTGTGAATGAGTGAGAGAGTATGTTTGGTTAATGGATACGGGTGAAGTGGGTGGGAGATAATGTATAAATGAGATAAGGGGTATAAAGTAAAATGTAAGAATTTGTTTTAATTTTTGTAGGATGAATTTACCTCAACAATTTTACGGCCTACTATATAACAATTCTTAAAAATTAACCTCGTATAATTATTTCCCAGCTGAGTTGCACACTTGCACGACTACATATAATGCCTCACACACAGTACAGATACAGATTACACACACAGCTTCACAATTAAAAGAGAGAGAGAGAGAGAGAGAGAGAGAGAGGGGTACAGACTATTGTCCCCTCCTGTGAATCTCACCTTCTCTTTAATATCTTTAATCCCAGGTACTTCATGATTATCTATTCTCCATGATCATCCAATTTTCCTCGATTTTCTGTTCAGTTTTCCCGGATTTTTGATCGATTGGCTCTACTGTTTAGGGTTTAGTCCTTTTTATTATTATTCTGATTTGATATGTATTGATACATGTGCTGTCGATTTCAATTCAGGATTAGGGTTTTACTGTTTCCTCTTCGTAATTGGGTTTATTTATGATTTTAACATGAAGCATGCATTTGTAGTGTTTTTGTATTTGTTGGTAAAAATGGATGCTTTTGATTTAGGACTCAAGTGTTTGTCATTTGGGAGCTCAATTGAGCCGAAGCTTGGGGATAGTGCTTACGATTCTTGAATGTTTGATCATATATACATGTATATACACACACATATACACACACATATATACATATGATTTTTTGAGATGGATTGGGTTATTACTCTTTTCAACAAATGTTAGCAACATCCGTGAGACTGTAACAAATTTGAGTTGCTTGAGTTTGTGTCCTTTAATTTGGAGTACTTGGGTTATTACTCTTTTCAACAAATGTTAGCAACATCCGTGAGACTGTAACAAATTTGACTTGCTTGAGTTTGTGTCCTTTAATTTGGAGTACTACTGCATCCACTTTCTGTATTTTTTTAACCTCAGAATTTCACTTATGGAGTTTGCCAAGGAACTAATGATCGAAGTAGGATTTGAGGCAGTCACTATTCATATTCAAGTCTTAAATTTGGAGTTTTACCGTAGTTTTAACAACTTTGTGGGGACTTTACGGGCTACCTTTATCCAGTTATTGTCATGCACCTTATGTTTTTTTATTAAAGTAGTAATATCCAGAGGTGAATAAAAAGTTTGGAATTTTTTAAAAGGAGAACCAGGAATCTGCTATTAGAAGGAAGGACAAGCATAAAAGAAGTTTACCTAAAATAAATAACTGCTTGCCAAACTTATTGTTGGTATTTCCCCTGAAACATAGCCTAGGTCTATAGAAGCTAATTATCATTCCGTTACTCAACTTTTGACTAAAATTTGCTCCACTTTTTCTTGGAAGGTGGCCCCTATGCCATCCTTATTTTTTTTCCTCTTGTAGTTCATACTTAGTTTAATCAACTCAGCTCCGTCTTTCTTCTAGGTCAGCTACAAGAGTTCTATCAGCCACTTTTTCTTGTCCTGTGATGAGATCATCGGAGACAAGCCACACCCATACTTTCTTTTTAATCACATATTCTAGGTGTGTGAGTATCTATCATGGCTGTCTATAAATGATCACTTGAATATTTGATCACTCATACACCATAAAATCCAGAAAACTGCAAAGATGTCATTGTATCTTTGATTTCCAAGAAAGAAATGCTACAGATGAATCGGAAGAAGCTTCGTGTAGAGAGATAGACCTAATGTTCCCTTAGAAGTTTGAATAGTAAGCAACCCCAATGCCTCTTCTGATTCGTACCATTTATTAAGTTAAAAAGGTCAAGGTTCCATTTTTTTTGAAAATATGATTTTGTCTAACTTGTCATACAGAAAAACTATTTAGTGCAAACTAAATGATGATATGTACAGAGAAGCAAAAAAATAAAAAAAATGTTGATGTGTCAAATGCGCGCCTTTACACAAAGTATAAAGGAAGAAGGTACTAGTGTACATACAATTTAATGTTTCCTAATATGTTGAAAGCAAGCACCACTGTCCCCCAAAAATGCTGATCACAAACCTCACTTTGTTCCAGACCTAGAAGACACTTTCGGAGTTAAGTCTTATAAGATCACTACCTTTACCTTTTATCAGCTGCGTTAAGATTATTTTAAACTAGGACGTACAAAAGTCTTGTTCTTGGTTGAAACCTTGAGCTTCCAGATAAAAGTGTGATCTGGGAACCCAGTCAAAGTGATGTGACCAGTAGAGCAAATTAAACACCAAAAGATGACCTGGCAAACTATTTATATCTGAAAAGTGAGGCAAATACTAGAAGGATGTTTAAGCTGAGAATAATTTACCCTGTGTGTTTTGATAGTAATTTCCTTAGATCGCTTTATGTGGTTGTTGGTTACAGACATTCTTAGTTAATTATCACTTTTGTGAGTTTTGAAATAGTTGAAGGGTATAATGAGTGTGTGGGTATATGTGTATATATATGGGCAAATTGCAATTTGGTTACCTATGTTTGTGTCACTGTTGCAATTTGGTTCCCAACATTGAAAAAGTTGCAATCTGATTCCTAACATTGACATTTTGTTGCTAATTGGTGTAAAAATTAACGAAATGTTAGTTTTTTGACAAAATCCAAATCATGCGCCATGCACTTGAATTTTTAAGAGTCATAATAATGGTCATTTCATATTTATTTCAACCCCAACACCACCGACCACTATCACTATTAGCACCATAATCACCATCACTCACCACTTTACGTGTTTTTTTTAATTAATTTATATTTTTGAATCGTTTTTTTTTCATTAACCAAGTGTTATAAAGCTACATCATTTTGATGTTAAAGAGTAATTTATTCCTTTTCCCCCTGCGAAATGATTAGCATGCCCCTTAAAAAGTTATTTACATGGCACATGACTTTAATTCCGTCAAAAAATTAACAATTTGTTAGTTTTTATACCAATTTGCAACAAAATGTCAATGATAGGAATTGACTTGCAACTTTTTCAATGTTGGGAACCAAATTGCAAAACTGATACAAACATAGGTAATCAAATTGCAATTTGCCCTATATATATTTGGTTTTATGTATATGGTAATATATACATGTTGCTTCATTGATGCATGGGAGGAAAACATCTAGCTTTATATCTAGTTCTATGGAAACATGATATCGTGGCATTCCAAACCTGAAAACCTTCCGAAACTTAAAACCTTCTGGTGGTCGATCCCACAAGAACCCTTTCATTCTTTATATCATCATTATTTTACCTTTTTACTTTTGAAAACTGAATTTGGTTGACCTAATATAATACGATAAGAGTTCTTGTGTTCATTATAAATAATTTCCCGAGAACTCACTTTGGGATTCGTAGACAATCTTTTGGCTGTCACTTTGGGATCACTATCCAAAGTTGTGGCTGTTCCTTTTGACCTGAAGTGTGAAACTTCTCTCTTTCTCTGGGTAGGTGGTGTTCCTGATTGACCATGTTAGAACTCTGATAGCAAGTTATTTACTCATTTGACATATCTGGTATTCACTACAGCTCATAGTGCTTTTTATAAGATCATTCATAAGCTCCGGGCTTATTTGTGCTGTGTGTGTGTGTATATATATATATATACCTTTTTCCCCCTTGTCGTGCTAGTAGTGGAATCACTGTTTTCTTTTTCTCTTTTTTTGTAGATTTATTGTGTTAATGTTGAATCTGTTTCAGGTATCTCTGAAGAATATGGGA
Source organism: Adenophora triphylla var. japonica (assembly GCA_022495995.1). Classification (NCBI taxonomy): domain Eukaryota; kingdom Viridiplantae; phylum Streptophyta; class Magnoliopsida; order Asterales; family Campanulaceae; genus Adenophora; species Adenophora triphylla. Next base: position 161,941 of record JAFEMH010003671.1, read on the forward strand.
AGTAACGCTGGAGGTAAAGACACCATGCTTTGTGAGAACAATGAAAGTTCTGAGGCCACTGTTGAGATTAAGATAAAGACCTTGGATTCTCAGACGTACACTTTGCGAGTGGATAAATCTGTAAACACACTTGCCTTACTTGTTTATGTCACTCACATTTGCCTGCCTTCATATGTGGTGTTCAATACGTTTCTGATTAGATGTTTGTATAGTGAATCTATTGACTTAGAGTTCTTTCTACCTAATTAATTAAGTTCAGTCTTATCATTCATGATCTCAAAGCATGCCGTAGCATATTGGGTTGATACAGTATTTACTTTCTTTAAGTGACCAATTTGCTTAAGTTTCTCTCCATTAAGTACATTTTCTTGAAATATTTCTTCTAATAATATAACTTACTTCTAGGTACCTGTTCCTACGTTAAAGGAGCTGATTGCTACTGTTACTGGTGTATTGTCAGATCAGCAGCGCCTAATCTGTCGTGGCAAAGTTCTGAAAGACGATCAACTCCTCTCAGCCTACCGTATCCTTTTCTGTATATTTCTTTTTCTTTTTTCTTTTTCTGGCCTTTGAATGAATTACTTATATGTTAGGGGTATTTTGATTTTGGATGTGTACTTGAATTGGTCACTCAGTGTTTACTGCTCTAACTCAAAGTGGCCTTGACATTATTCCAAAGGCCATAATTATTCAATGTCCAGGACACTGGAGGTAAACATTAGAGCATTACATTAAGGAGCAAAATAAATGAATAGACAAAAAAATTAGAATTTTTTAGACAGCCAAGAAGTTTGATGGAACATTAAGTTAACAAAGAGATCATACAACATAGGTAGCATTGTGTTGTAATTTTATTAGAGAGACACCTGGCGAACGTTTTGTGCTGAATATTATGCCCTCCATTCAAATACCAGTGTTCTGTTTTTAGCTTTTCTTGGAAATCAAAGATTTTAACTTTTAAGCATTATTCAGCACAAATACAGAATTATCCTTGGTGTCCACATTAGAGAGTTGCAAGTGCACATTGGATAAATAGTTGGCAAGGGTGAAGTTTGTAGCTTCACTATGCTCATTTTCCTGCCAAACAATTCCCTTAGTGTGATTTGACTGCCATCTTCACCGTAAGTTAGACTGAGAGGACGGGCTGAAGGAGAAAGGTATTGAATAATTGCTAAAGCATAGCCAAAAAAGATAGATCTGAAATTAATTTCATAACTATTTCTGGGGATGGAGAGAGGCTTTGGGGTATCCTTATTGAACAATTGACGGGAGCAAGGGACATAATTCTGCATTACTTCACCTTAAAATAAGATATGCCTCAAAACCGAATATCTTTGGACAAAGGCTGAAAAAGAATATTGGGTCGGAGAATTTAAAGTTCCCTTCATCTCTTTAGCGTTTTATACAGTGGTGTCAGTGTATTAAAAACGGATATACTTTTTCAGCATTTCCAGAAAGGATTTTTTTTTTTTACTGATTTTTTTTGTGTTACTTAATTACCGATTGTCAGCGAGTGAATCATTTTTTGGTTCTCAATAGAGCCTACTCTGTAGGGTGTATTGTAGATGCTGACCAAACCCCGAGTCAAACAAATTTCAGGTTACTGACCAAAACTTAAGCGTGGGTTCTAGTTGGTCATCATTTTTTTTTGCATTGCACAAGCAAGTAAAGTAATTTGGACATTGTTGATTAAGATGTATTGCTAATCTATTAGACAAGATGTTTAACTTGATATTAGAAACCTAGCATTTTGTGAGCGCATATTTTGTTCCATTCGTACTTGCCAACCCGCTCCTTCGCCCCTCCTCGTTTATTTACATTCTTCAATTTATTAAGCTACTGATTATTATGTCAAAAAGGTTGATTCTATTTTGTCTTTATTTTTAATTTAAGATGTACTCCCTCCGTCCCACGTGAATAGACACCAAAAATCTTGGCACAATAACTAAGGAAAATGAATATAATAATGAAAATGTGTGGTAGGAAATGAAGAGAGAGAATGAGTGGAGTTGGTTGAATAAATTGTGTGGTAGGAAATGAAGAGAGAGAATGAGTGGGTGGGGTAGGATGAATATAAAATAATAAATTCTTTTCCATTTTGGGCAGTGTCTATTCACGTGGGACGTCCCAAAAAGGAAATAAGTGTCTATTCACGTGGGACGGAGGGAGTATAGTTTACTTCAGTGTAAAGGGAATAGTCATGTATTATAATAAAAAGTTTTGAATGAATGTATTGTTTCCTCATTTTTTCTTGGAAAATGGCCTCCTTAATGAGCACAACTTGTAGATGTTGAAGATGGTCACACACTCCACCTTGTTGTTAGACAACCCATTCCGCCTCAATCAGAGAGCTCCGCTGATCATCCAGGTTTGCTATCCTTTAATTGGCTTGACCTCTGTTTGAGTTTAATTGCATTAGGTTATATGTTCGGCTAGAACAATCATATTAGCTATATTATGCGATCCTCCAATTTCTGAAAGGTGAGTGCAATCTCGTCACGTACTTTCTTGCCTTTGTGTTTCATATTCTTTACAGAAATCATAGCTCCATTTCTTAAGGAGCAGGATCTCTCCGTGATGATTGTAGATATGTAATAGTGTTGGAGAACGGGCCCAAACTTGTGAGAACCAAATCCAGTTTGTTTTGATCCAAGGCAAAACCTCATGGAAATTAACACCCAATTTAATAACAATAACTAGAGGGTGATTCAGATACTAGTGACCTAATTAATTAAGAGCGTGAGGCGGGCTAGAGGTATATTTCTCAGGTAGGAAGCAAGGTTAGAGGCGGGGGAGCAAAATGCGAATATAGTAATAATATTACGGAAAAAATAATGATTAATTTTACATAAATACAACAACACAAAATGAGAACGAAAACGAAGAACTAACACACTGAATCATTGTCTTGATACCAAAAAGCAAAGGACAAAAATATTATGAGGACGGAGAAGAATCCAGTAACCGAGGTTGTCTGCCATCTAGTCGTTGTCGCCGGTTGATTGGTTTTGAAAATCCATGGATGTCGTTGGAATCTCGCCAGAGTTTGAATGAGTTAAAAGCAAAATTGACCTGTGATGCTCAGACCCTTCTATTTTGCCAAAGTACCCGTGTCCAAAGGATAAGACATGGGTGTGGGTATGGGTGTGGCTATTTTACACTAAATTTGGTGTAATTTCTTAATATTTTGGAGGATCCGACACTCGGATCCGTACCCGAGTCCGAGCATCATAGAAATTGACGTCTGACAGGTTGTTCCAAGTGAGAAAATGTCAAAGATTGTAGGTCATGTCTGATTACAGTTTTTTCCCACTTAAAAGAGTAGCGTGGGTCGAGATTTTGGTTGGTGAGTTTATCTAGCTAGCCTATCTTTGCCTCTCGCAGGGGAGAGGTGATCGGTTGAGCTCGCCTTTGCCACGTTGCCTCGCCGAAGCTTGGGTAGGTGACAGCCCTCCTTGCCTGAGGAGAGGGAGGGAGAGTCAAATATTGTAGGTCATGTCTGATTACAGTTTTTTCCCACTTAAAAGAGTAGCGTGGGTCGAGATTTTGGTTGGTGAGTTTATCAAGCTAGCTTTTCTTCGCTTCTCGCAGGGGAGAGTGGTGATCGGTTGAGCTCGCCTTTGCTATTTTGCCTTGCTGAAGCTTGGGTAGGTGACAGCCCTCCTCGCCTGAGGAGGGAGGGAGGTGGTTAATTAGAGGCCACCTTGGTTTGAGTCACCACCTATGTTGTAAATCTATGAGACGGGGAGGTGTTGGACAATAGACACCAACATACTAACTTTAAAAAGTTAAAGGACTGTTGGGTTGTTGGATCGGAGTTAATCCATCAATTGATATGAGAAACCAATTACCTAACTAACCTAAATTCGCTTTTGCTAATAGCGAATATAAGAAACTAGCACATTTTGAACATGAACATTTGTGGTAATGTTTTTTTTTTCCAACAGTGAGTGTTCTAAAAAAATAAATCCAGTAGAGGCAGGAACTGAAAATTTCTCCTGAGGTATATAAGGATACTGACTTATTTTCGCAACTAGTTGAAAGGCCATGGAGGGAAGTACTTGCTGGAAACCGTAATATCTGGAAAATTGTCTGTTATATTCTTGAGATGCCTGGCACTCATGGTGTTATGTTGATTGTGGGCAAAACTTCTAGAAATGTGTGTAGCTCCCGGTATTTCTTCTTTTATAATAAATACTCCCTCCGTCCCACCTCAAACCGGACAGTGGTCAAACGGATGTAACTTTGACCAATATTTAAATAAAAATAATGATCCTAATAAAATTTAAAAAATTGTTATTGTATCACAATTAAATATACTTTGAATAACAGTTTTTAGATTTGTATTTGGGATCATTATTTTTTATTTAAATATTGGTCAAAGTTACATCCGTTTGACCACTAGTCCGGTTTGAAGTGGGACGGAGGGTAGTTTATACTTTTGAGGATCTTATGTCCCTGATTGTTGTAACAACCAAGCAGTGCATTTTCTTGTTCAGCAACTGATCCAGCATCAAGCACTGAGCATTCTCAAGCCAATCAAGCAGGTCCAAATGTAGTAGTTGGAACCTTCAATATATCTGAACAAGGAGATGGTGGTTTTCCAGATTTTGGTCGGGTAAGCAAATGAATTTGTGTTAACTTATAACAGGACTTGCTAGAGGCTTGACTAAAAATGCAATGATTTGTTGTTCTAGATTGTGTCGGCTGTTCTTGGTTCTCTTGTGATTCCCAGTGCTGGAAGTGGCAGTGAAGCGGCTGGTATGCATGTAAGTTCCCAATGATGTTATGTTGCTGTTAAAGCTTAAGCTATTGGAGGTGGGGCCAATGCATATCATGCTTATGTCTCATCCTTGAAAGCAACACCCAATTGGAAAATCTCGTGAACCAGAGCTATTATATCCATTAAACCCGTATCACCAATTCCTTTATATGTTTGTTAGAGAGAGTGCCCACAACATACATCACGGTTAAGGGGTCATAAGCCTTATATTATATGGTTGGATTCATGTTACTTATGATACCCTCCCTTGAATCACCAATTGCTCAACAAGTAGCTTAAGCTGTTAGAGGTCCCAACAATCTGTAACAGTCAGAATATACGTATGTTATGGTTGGTTATGGATGTTTCCTTTTTCTATTTTGTTTTTCATCTTTATGTCTTACCATTATTTATTGTTTTTTCTTCATGTAATGACTGCCAACAGTTCGCATTTTACGTTTTCACTTATACACAGTGGCATGCAAACAGATGATACATACTACACCGAACCTTTTTGTGGCAAAATTGGCTTACTTCTACTTGCATATATTAGACAATCACTCTTTACGCTTATTCAACAGTCTCTTTTTTGGCAGGAATCTTTTTCAGAAAGGCTTTCAAGAATACCTGGTCTTGGCGGCTTCAGAATTTCAAGCGTACGACAACCTGATGACAGTGCTACAAGGAATCAATCTAATCCTGATAGCGATGCATTCCCATTTTCAGCAGATGTTCCTCCGGAATCTCTGCAGCCTCAAGTAAGGCTTGCTTGTATTTTGTGATTTTGTCCATGCAGCGTTACTGGAAACTACACTCAGTGAGATCATACTCAACTTGTAATTTTGTAAACCCGCTTCTTCCAATGAGGTCGTCTGTTCATGCCTCACACGAAAGGTTGTTTAACCTATATTTAGTATGTAGCGATCGTGGCAGTCTTTAACTTACAACATTCCAGCGATTCCATGCAGGGTGCAACACCTTTATTGCTCCTTTGAAACAGCTTCAAGCATTTCAGAAACAATATGGTTACCGACAAGAGAATGATAATAGAATTCTTGAGGCCGTTTCTCTAGCATCAATTTCATCAATCTTATTTCCATAACTAAAGTTGGATTTACTTCCCTTACAGGTTATTCCTGATTCTTTGGCTACTTTGTCTCAATATCTCAGTCATATGCGACGAGAATTCAGTGGCAATGGTCAGGAATCTCCTTTTTTTCCAGATAGTTTGCTAGCTTAGTCAATTTTTAAATCAATGATACTGAGTTTTGAAGATTGCAGTCAGGGGCCAAGTTGCTGGCAGTCATGGGAGCAATGGACGCGAGTCAAATGCAGCTTCACATTTTAGGCTGCCGACACCATCATCCTTGGCAGAAGTGATGGCATCTACAAGACAATTACTTGTGGAGCAAGCAGCAGAATGCCTAATGGTAAGAACTAAAGCTTACAAATAATTTCTTTGGATGTGATAGATGGTTGCCAAGCTTCAATTCTTGCTACTCTCTCCGTCCTAAAATGAATGAGTCCCAAAATTTTAGTCCTTTTTTTTTGAGAATTTACTAAATACTCCATCATTAAACAACAAGTTCTAACTCACTTTTACTCATGATGCAGTATGGTGAGATCATTAAGGATTTTATGTACTTATGCTTCTAAAAATGTTTAGATCCCAACTTTCTTAAGTCTCACTGATAGCTAAAATTGGGAGTTCATTTTGGGACAGAGGGACTATAATTTTTCTTGACCATCACTGAGAATGATTTGACTTTCTATTAACAACATTGAAGGTTTTACTATATGCTTCTATTGCATATGGAATGTCTGAAGGGTTTTTTCATGCTTGACACTTTGAAAAGTGCCTTGTCCTTTTCATGAGCAAGATATGTTTCAGTTCCTTGCGAGAACTTGGAAGGTAATGTGAAAGGAGAGTGATCTAAAGTAGTTCTGGGATGAAGTTATGTGGCCCACATATATTGGTCGTCACATTCTGCAATGAACATTACTTTGACAATGGCTTCACATATCCATACTCTTGAGTCTTGACCAGCACTCTGGACAGATTAGTATAAGCTTGTTTAAAGCATTATTTGAGTACAATGCCCAGAATCAGGGAAGAAATATTGCCTCTTTTTTGCATTCTTAAGTGTGTTGGTTTAAAATTGTCATGGTCCAAATAGTGTAGTTTGCCACATTGAATTCAATAACCGACATTTTTTGCCCTTGCTTGTTCAGCAACTCACGAGACAGCTGGAGGATCAGGCAAATGTGACTGATCCATTGGGAAGAACTAGAATTCAGTCCAATGCTTTGAGATCAGGAGCTATTCTGCAAAATCTGGGTGCTTTTTTGCTCGAACTTGGTCGCACAACTATGACACTACGGATGGGCCAATCACCGGTCTGTTTATCTTTGCTCCATCTTTCTTATCAAGCTTATTGAGTTTTTGTGTTCACTTTTTTTAAGTCTACTTATTAGAAGTTTGAGGTGAACATCCATTCTTTATCCCTTATTTTTATTGGGACAGTGGCGATTTGTCTTGGATAACTTAGTCCCCTTGACTGTGGTATATACTTTTTCCTACGACAGACTGATGCTGTGGTTAATGCCGGACCTGCTGTGTTTATATCCACGTCTGGTCCAAATCCTATAATGGTTCAGGTAATGCCCTAGTCTAGTGATATCTCTTGGTATGAATTATTCATTTATTTTCTTTTGAATTTTTCTATCTTCTGAAATCGATCTTTAAGCAGCCATTACCTTTTCAACCGGGTTCAAGTTTTGGGGCAGCGCCTACGGGAAACATGCAACCTAGTCATGGGCCTTCCGTTGGCTCTGGATTTCATCCTCGTAATGTTGATATCAGAATAATACGTACGGGTAAGTTACTAGGTAAATCCAGAGTTCTTTTATGATGGTGTTTCAAATGCTGTCTTCCTCGACCAATGGACAGTGGGCATAAATTTCTTCTGTTATGTCCATTATATGTTATCATGGATTTCATTCTAAAAGACTTTGAGATTCCTTTCGTTGATACTTCTTCTCATTCTGGAGCATTCAAAATACTCTTATCTAATTCTTTGTATTTTCAAACTTTGAAGTAGGTTCATTGAGGTCTTCACCTGTTGCTAACCAAAGGGAGCCAACTGCTGGTGATTTCCTGGGTCAAAATGATCCAGCAGCTTCTGGTGGTGGAAATGCTGCTCATCAAGCTGCCACTAGAAGTTCGTCTTCCACCAGGGAATCTGAAGTGCGAGTGGTTCCTGTCAGGACTGTTGTCACTACGATACCTCTTGGACGTGCTCCTTCTGATTCATCTCGTGGTTCTTTGGGCATATTACATCAAGTTTTAGCGGGAGCTCAGCATGTAGATTCTGGGAATGGAAACGGTTCAGGCCAGGCATCCGAGGGCAGTCGCCTTCGAAGTGTTGAAAACGAACGGCAGCCAAATCCTGATTATCAAGAGCAGAACCATAGAATCCCCGGCGTGGATGGTAGGCATGCAATTTTGACATGACATTACTTTATAATGTCATTCCTACGCTAGAATTCTATACTGGTGGGCTGTGATGCTCAGACCCTTCAATTTTGCCAAAGTACCCGTGTCCACAGGACATTTGTGTGGGTGTGGCGAGGCGATTTTACACTATATTTAATCTTAGCACTCGGATCCATACCCGTGTTAGATACTTGTACCCAGTCTGAGCATCATAGCTGGTGGGTTCTGAAAGCTACTTGAGTATTGCTGGGTTTTCTGACAAATGGCCTATAGATACTACAACGATTTTTAAAATTGAAGTTAAGGTCAAGATGGCTACTTGTTAGAGATATTAGAGCTTATTTGTGCACTGTGTCACAGCTCTAAAGTTGTTAGAACTAAGTTTGACAAATTAATGCCAAAATTTCCATAAATAAGCTGAGTCCACTACATAGTGAATAGAACTGTCACCTCCTTTGTGAACAAGTCTGTCCGAACCAATGGATTAATGGGGCATGCTCTCATGACAAGTGTTCTCAGAAGGGTTCCTTTCGGCTTTCTTCTCTATTGAAGTGAGTTTCTACATGTCTTGGTCGTAGGATCATGATGACGGACATTTGGTCGCGTCCACCAAGCCATAACCTGGTGGATCACATACGGTGCGACATAGACTTTTTGTCCTTCGTAGGAAAGGCCATGGGTGCTTCAAGGTGAATACCTGACTAAGTTATTGTTTAGACTTTAGAGTTGTGTAGCTCTTCATGTCTCCTTATCAAGGCACTACAGAATAGTCGCGATTTGTCCACTTTACAAAAACTCCCTCCATCCAACTTGAGGAGTTGTGTATTCCTTTTTGAGCCGTCCCATTAGAAGAATAACTTACCATTTTGGGCCATCCCTTTTCAATCATTTCACTACACTAACCTTTGTTTACCGCATAGTTGAATTCAAATGTTTTGAGGGGCAATTCGGAGAAGTAATCAATTCTCAACCACTCTCCTAATTTCCGTGTATTGTCAAACCACATATCTTCTAGTGGGACTGAAGGAGTATTAGGAGGCCATGTGTCCCTACTCCGACTACACTTCTCTATGCTGCTTTTTCTTTCCCAGTTGGTGGTCTTTAGGATAGTGTGCAGTTCCCTTCGGTAATCCTAGTCATCTGATGTGTGAAACAAACATACTTTGCTATGCAACATTTTGGAGGACTCAGGAAAAAGAGAAAAGGGATTTTTCTGGGCTTTATCATGTTAAAGATCTGTTAGTTTCTCTTTTGGGATTATGTAAAGTACCTTGATTCTCTGCATTTTCCTTTCTTCTAGCCTGCATTCTTGGGACCTGAAAGAAAATTTAGAATCCACTATTTGTTCAAGCAACCAGCTTTAACATTAATTGGCACTTCCATTCGCACTTCTTTAGATTTTATTTCAGCGGTACTGTTCTCGTGTAATACAACTATACTGCAAGTGAAGATATATAGGGTACTCTTTGAACTTCTTTCAGAGATTTGCCTTATTAGTATATCATTTCAAATGTGGGTGCTTGGGATGTCAGGTCAGAGATTGTTAAGTTGTTTCCTAAATACTTGTACTCCCTCCGTCCCCAAAAAACTGTCTCATTTGACAACTCAACGCTATTATGGACAACACTTTACTTGCTTGTACATTGTTACTATTGGACTATAGTTATTGCTATTTTTAGAAATGGGACAGTTTTTTGGGGACACCAAAATGGAAAGTAGGATAGTGTCTTTAGGTCGAAGGGAGTAATTGATTTTTAGTTGATTCTGTGTCTTTCGTGCCTCTTTGTTTCTAGATTTGATGGTACGAAAAATTAGGAGATTGTTAAAAAGCAACTCACACCTGAACCTTTACATGTTTAGGTACAATTCATGCTCAGAGATTTTCTACGGATAGTCAAAGCGGACTTGGTCAGCTCCTTAGTACTATATTTCCTAGTGAGCAGACCCATGGAGATGGCCTTAACTTTCAGGAAATTGATGCAAACTCTGCTTCCAACAATGTGGAATCTACTCGGAATGCTTCCAACTCTCAGGATGCCGCACCAATAGTGGGTGATGAGGGGACCTTTTTGGCAAACTTACTACGTCAGATCATTCCCATTGTGTCTCAGAATGCTAGTGAGACAGATGAGTCATCTCAACATGGAAGAGATTCTGTCCACAGAAACAATGGAGTTTCCTCAACAGAAGTAAGTGTGTGTGTGCACATATTACTCCCGCTTGTCTCTAAATGAATGACCAAATCAAGAAATTTTTGTCCCAAAACGAATGTCTTCTTTGCAAAAAATAATTTTTTAAAAAAAATGTCCCTAAATGCCTTTTTACCGCTATTCATTTCATTATCATAAAACTAAATGTTTAGAAAGTGGATAGCAAAAACATTTATGAATTTTTGCCATTAAAATGTATAAAGAGCACACATTTTCAGATTGTCCCTTAAAAAAAATTTGGACATTCAATTAGGGACCGAGGGAGTAGTCAATTACTATCATGCAGTGATGAGCTTAGGTCATCAACTTTATTGCTGGTTGTCCTTATGCATTGTTTCCACATTATTGTAAATGTGTAGGATCATGAGAATCCAGACAGAGGAACTTCTTCACGACGGCCGGGAGACGATCCACCATCATCCCCAAGCTCAAAACGTCAGAAGGTATGTCCTTGATGCCTTGTTCCCTTGGTCTTCGACACAGCTGTTTTTTTTTTCTGAAATTTACCATCATAGAGTTGATAAATCATTGAACTAAGCACAATGGTGCCATCTTGCATAAAAGGTGAATAAAATACAGGCCTGGAAAAATAGTCATTGTGATAAGGTCTCAAGTAAGTTCAGGTTCTTGTCGCCTTTACCTTCATGATCCCGATCTCTATCATGATATGGGGTTTGCAGTGTGATGAATTTGTGTGTGTGTGTGTGTGAGCAATGAGTTTGTGGGAGTTTCCATGTAGCAATTCATTCAATTAAAAATGTGCCTTGGTCGAGAGAATAAAAGAAACGCGTGTAACGAGATTGTCATAGAAAATGGACTTATATGGTGGGAAGATGGTATATATATATATATATATATATATATATATATATATATATATATATATATATAAAGGATACTTTTGGTCAAGCATGGTTGAACTTTGGCTAATATTTTATGTTAAACTATTATTATTCTTCATAAAAAATAAAAAATGGTTATAAAGTCACCAATATAAACGTTATCAATAACTATTTTTTAATTTATATGGAGATAAATAATTTAGCATAAAATGTTAGTCAAAGTTCAAACAGATTTGACCAATAGTATTCTTTATATTGGATCAGAGGGATTATATAAAATAATACTCCCTCCGTCCTATCCGACTTAGGATTTTCTCTTTAGGCACGGGGATTAAGAAATAATATTATAAATTTATAATAAGAGGAGAGAGAATGAGTGGAGGAGGTATTGTGAGTATATGAAAGTAAAATAGGAGAGAGAATGAGTGAGAGGAATAGTAAGAAGATTGTTATTGTGAGTATGACAAGTATGTCCCATTAAATTTAAAAATAATATAAACTTGCCATTTTGGGATGTCCTAATTCGAATGGGACGCACAAAATGGCAAATTGTCCTTAGTCGGGTGAGGCAGATGGAGTATATCAGATCCTATTTCATTAAAGTGTAGCATTCCCCCATCTGGGGCTGCCTGCTTCTGAAGTAGTGTTTCTTTAAAGGATAATATATGGATCTTTCCCACAATAATTATTTGATCTGGATTTCATATATATATATATATATATATATATATATATTTTTTCCCCTTTCTAATATTAGATCATATTTTGGTGCAGAGAGAGTGAATTCATCTACCCTTTACTGAATCATAACCCCGACAGAGTATGAGGCTGCCCGTTGGTAAACTGAGGTTGAGATTTTTATCATGGGTATCAGAAGCGGATAAAAGACGAGAGCACTAGGTCTCAATACATATAGTTTCTTCATTCTTTCTTCTAGTCTTGAGGATGTCCGAGTCATTCTTCTTTATAGTTACGATTACTGTTTTACTCCAGAAATGTGTTTTAATCAATCGTGCCAACGTGAAAATTTGTAAAGTCTGAAATACTCTTTTAGTAGTCTTGGCTACAATGGACTCTTGATATAGCTTTGATCCAGTGTGAGATCTATGGGCAATATTATTTTGAGACGTCTTGTTACAAACACTGAAAATATGCCTCCATCCCTATTAGCCTCAAACGCACTCATAATTTAAGAATATAACAAGTGCAATAAAAAATATCCCTCCGTCCCATAGTTATATGATAATTTTATTTGACTATTTAAACATATTAACTATCTTTTCATTTTTATTGCTAACCTTACCTCAATGAGGTCTACTTATTGTATTTTCCATTGCTCTCTCTCTCTCTCTCTCTCTCTCTTCTTCTTTGACTGTCTTTCATCCTCTCCTCCCTCTTTTTCTTGATTGGCAGTTTTGAAAATTCAATGACTCTCGACTTTTTTTAACAGTTTTTAAAATGAGACTCTTTTGAGTCTTAAGTGACACAATTGTTGTGGTACGGTGAATTTTTTTTTTTAAAAAATATACTTCCTCCGTCCCGTTCCATTAAAACTGATACTTTCCAAAATGGCAAGGGAATCTTCACTATTTATCCCACTTATTCTTTCTCCTATTTCACTTTTACACTCACAACATTCTCTCTACTAACTATTTTCCCCACTCATTCTCTCTCATATTTAATTCTTCATACTTGCAACATTTTCTTTCACTTTTTCTCTCTCTTATTTTTTCTTAATCCGCGTTCCCAAAAAGTTGATCTCAGTTTTGGTGGGACGGAGTTTTGGTGGAACTGAGGGAGTATATATCTCAGAATGTAGAATGTAAAGGTGAAATTAATACACATCAAAGTAGAATGGATAAAATGGAGTTTGTCCTTTTCGATTTAACATCTTGTCTATAATTAATAAGACAATGTTTTGTAGGGACTATGCACAAAGAAGTTTTTTTGTGCATGGTCAAACCAGGTTTTACATCAGTATCAATCTCTTCCTTGCTCATCCCAGAAGGCAGTTCCCAATCAAAGGAGTAAAGAAGGTTAGCAAGTGCAAGTTCCACTGTAATAACCCCCATGTTAGCCCCTGGACACCTTCTTCGCCCCGCTCCAAATTGTATCAACTTATAATCTAGACCTTTAAAATCTCCCGAATTACCAATAAACCTCTCGGGCCAGAACTCTTCCGGGTCAACCCAAGCTTCAGGGTCTCTTCCAATCGCCCACGCGTTTACAAAAGCTAGTGTTCTTGCAGGTATCTCATATCCTTCTATTACGCAAGCTTCTGTTGTTTGACGCAGTAGAAGGAGGGTACAAATCTTAGGGTTTCTTTTACAATAGCTTTTAGGAAAGGAATGTATGATAGATCATCGTCATTTACAAACCCTTTGTTTCTTATCAAATCTCTCACTTGTTTTTGAGCTTTCATCATAACTTTGAGTTTCTTCATTAGTGCTGTCATAGCCCAAATTATAGTGGCTGCGCTGGCATGCGTTCCCGCACTGATTACATCCTAACACAAGTAAAGAGTTAAAAGTTAAAATTCTGGCCTATCGACATTTCTTTGCTTAAAATTTGATTCAAATCATCTTTGTATTTTTAACAGTTTGAACATTCTACTTTAAATACACATTCATTATTAAAAAAAAAATTAAAGCAGATAAATTGCATAAAAAATTGCTCTAATTATCACAACTCTTGTGGATAATGAGTGTATATTTATAATACAATGGTTAAAACTGGTTAGAATATATAAAAATGGTTAAAACAAAATTTTAAGCAAAGTACAGATGATTAAAAAAGTTAATAAGCCTAAAAACTATTATTTTTGTTTTAAATAGTGCATTGGGTCGAAGATCAACTATTATCGGCTTCTTGACCCTCGATTTGTAGAAGTTAAATAAAATTGATTTCTATAATTTAGGAAAGTTTATTAGGCCCTCTATTTGTAGAAGTTAAATAAGATTGATTTTTATAAATTAGGAAAATTAAATAGGACAAAAAGTAAATAAAACTTCTTACCATGTGATCCTTGATAATTTCCTCATAAAATGAATCTAATTCTTCAAAAATTCTCTTCAATCGCTTAGAATTTCCATTGATTTTATCGAGGAAAATAATCTTCAAAAAAGAACCCTACAAACATAGCTTGTATATCATCGAGTAGAGTATAAAATCTACACAATCCATCTATATTATACCTTTTACCGAAAGAAATTCTTGTAATAATTGTGCTCGTGAAAGCCATAACTATCTCACTCAAGTTGATGACATTTTCAGTATCAGAAACGAGTTCGGATATTCGTTCAATCATTCTAGAAACTTCATATTCGCGAATGGAGCGAAAAGATTGTACATTTTTGGAGCTAAATGGTTGAAGAGTACATATCTTACTCAATTCCCTCCGTACATCATTGAATGGTTGAAAAGCCAAATCTTTACCGTTGTAAGATAATTTTCTTTACCCTACACCTAAGGGTCTATTAGAAAAACCAAGACCATGGGTTTTGAGTACCTCTTTAGCCATTCTTGCAGAAGAGACCACGATAGTTGGGATGCACCCGAGTTGTAAGGACATGAGAGGGCCGTACTTTTGGGAGAGTTGCCATAAATAGCTAAGAGGGGCCGAGTTATCGAATTGGTCCAAGTTTCCAATGGTAATATATACTATTGTCGCCTATTTCATTTTCATCACTAATCTTAATATCTCTCACTTAGAGTTGACTTGGTAGGTATACCGATTGTATTTCGCTTATACCATGTACCAATCAAGTTTAACTTGGTACATAAAAATATGTACTATTACCAATCGACTAAGTTGGTATACCAACTTAATTAGTTGGTACGATTGGCAGGGCCGTTCCTAGACTTTTGTGGCCCCCGAGCGAAATCAGATGAAGAGGCCCCTAATTAATCGGACGGTCTTTCATTGGACCAAAGAGCTGAGCCCTGAACACAGGTAACCGAGCTGCAAGCACCAACTTGTGAGCTGGAAAGATTTCTCCATCAACTTCAAAATTAACATCAGTTCCCTTTCCACATTCCAAGAGCTGCTCAAAATGTTGAACTCCTATAAAATCAAACCTGAAAGATGACCAAAAGTAAAAAACGATTAAAGAAGCTCATTATGATCATATAAACAAACTTTTATAAACAAACTTTTTCGAGCTTTTCTAGATGCAAAATCATTAATGACCGTATCAATATCAATATTTTTCACAAAATTCTTCTCAATTGACAAAATGGCAAGATCGCTTAGCCTTTCTTGAGACATTGATGACCTCAAGTAATTTTACAATAATTTCAATTTTGAGAAACTTCTTTCAGCCGATGCCACGTTTACAGGCATAGTTAAAAAAAATTCGATACGCGATGCTAACGTTAGGATAACAATCTGCATCTTTGACAAATTCAACAACTGATTTGAACCTATAATCACAATATCAAATATCAAAAATCAAATCATAGGAATTGAAGTAAAATAAAAAATTCCCAAATAAAACCCTAAAAGTAAGTGTAGTAATTTAGGAACGAAATAATGAAACTTCTATCCCCAAATTAACTTAAATCGAAGTAATCTACAGTCAAATAAAGGAATTGAAGTCGAAAATTAAATTACCTTTGTGTTTGTCGGCAAAATCTTTGTTAAATAGAAGCCCTAAACAGTGGAACTAGGAAGAAATAAAGAAGAGAGATAGCAGGATGGTGGTGGACGACGTCGGCGGCGACGATCGTCTTCGGTTGGGTTGGACTCTCTCTCCCTTTTTCTTTGAATCTTTTCTCCCTTTCTTCCGTGTCTGTTTAACAAAATAATTTTTTTTAATCTGAATTTGGGCCTTTCTCCCTTTTCCGTGTCCAGTTTAACAAAAGATTTTTTTTTTTAAATCTGAATCTGAGTCTTTTTTAAAAACTGAATGTGAGCCTTTTTTAAATATTTATTATAATTATAAAAAAACATATGCATACTATATACACTATAGCCTACTTAAGAATGGGCCCCTTACCACTAAGGGCCCCGGGCGGTTGCCCTCACTGCCCCCCCCCCCCTTGGGCCGGCCCTGACGATTGGTACTCGATTGGTTCGGTTGGTACTAGCATCTACCAAATGTAGAATCAAAATTCAAAAAGTATTAAATTATTTTTAAAACAAACCATAACCCACATACAATCCGACTCAATAAAGACATTTTGTTTGAATATCCGACTCAATAAATACATTTTGCTTGATTTGGGAGTCAAATAAAGTGAATTACTACCCATCAACGATAAAGACGGTGAAGTTACTGAATCAAAATTAAGGAAAATAAAGAGCAAAGACATTTTAGAAAGACGGAATGTGAAGAAAATAAAGAAACCCCAAACCCTAGTTGTAGTCAGTAAATAACAAGCAAAAGATTAAATTGAATATAACTTTGGTTAGATTCATTAGAAAGAGGGAAATTGAGAGAGAGAGAAGTATGTACCTTGTTTCGAGCGAAAATCGAAACTGGTGTGATGGAGGCAAATCACCGGGAGGGAGAGAGAGAGAGAGAGAGAGAGAGTGTGACTTGTGAGAAATGAGAATAGAGAAAGTCAGGAGTCAAATTAGGAATAGAAATATTTTTTTTATATATACAGTATATACATACATGTTTAATATTTATATGAAAATGAATATTTTTAAAAACTATAATTGGTACTTGATATACCAACCAACATTAAATCTATATCTATGTACCGTTTACCAACCAATTATACAGAATTGGTACGATACTACCGTACCAACATTTCGATATACCGATTTTCACGAACCAATTATAATTGATACGATTGGTATACAAGTTGGTTGGTACGGATTTGATTTTTTTGCCAGCCCTACTCTCACTCCCCCACCCTCTCTCTTGTAATTTGATTTTTTCTTATCCTCTCCTCTTTTTTATTCTTTTAGTTGGCAATTTAAAAAGTTTAACAATTATAAAATCTTTTTAGTACAAATAAAAATTAGAATAGAAAAATATGTATACGGAAAGATAGGAACATCTTTATATCTAATGGAGCTCTATTTATAAGTCAACTACTCAAATTGTTTTAACTAATGGACAATATATTTTTCCAAATATTTGTGTTGGAAAAAGTGTTGCCAATATTTTCTTTGAGCTTTCTGCTGCTAATAGCAAATTTAAGAGATTAATTAGCCAAAAAATAAATAAAAAAATTAAAATCTTTGGACTTGAAAGATTATATAGTAAGTAAATTTGCTTTTGCTAATAATGAATTTAAATTTACTATCAGTAATAATAGTAACAATGAATTTAACAAATGGACAGTCTTCTAATTATATTACTGGATAATTGTGGAAAATACTTTATACAACTCTTAATACTTCCTCTAGTCGATAATAAATTTCGCATTTAAGTTGTAAACGCTTAAAAGAAATATTTTTTACTTATTTATGCATTTCATATATAATAATAAAATTATACTGAAATTATTTTTTAATTTTAAAAATGTAATATTTAATTTGGGACAAATAAAAAATACTATGTGATATTTATTATGAAATAAAATAAATAGTAGTATTCGTTTTAAGTGTTGGTCTTGAGAGTTACAGCTTGTGAAGCTTGTGACACTGACAATGGTGAGAAATATCACAAGATTTTGGGAGAAACTAGTTTCTCCTTAAGTTATAGAAAGTCCTGTTTTATAAACTGTTCCTAAATACTCCCTCCGTCCCAGCGAAAGAGCCATTTATTTCCTTTTTGGGCGTCCCATTTAAAAAGCCACTTTCCCAAAAAGGAAACCTTAAATCACTATTCTCTCCACTCATTCTCTCTCCTACTTTACTTTTACACTCACAACATTCTCTTTCTTACATCACCTTCACTCATTCTCTCTCCTATTTAATTTTTCATACTCACAACATTTAAACTTTTTCTCTTTCCTACATCACATTTCTTATTTTGCGTGCCGGACAAATTTTGTGGCTCTTTCGCCGGGACGGAGGGAGTATTCACTAACTACTTGCAAGTAGAAAAAAAATGGACTTTTTATAATTTATGGAGAAACTAGTTTCTCCCAAAACTTGCTCGAGAAATATTAATATTATCTTCATTTGATTTTTATTTTGTCTCTTTGGAAAATCTTTGATTATCTATACTATAAATTAGAGCTTCACTAGTTACAGTTTTTTGAACAGTTTCATCTGCCAAAATTACCATTTTGCCCTTAAAAAATTATTTTTAAATTAAAAAAAAATTAAAAAAAAGAAAAAGAAAAAAAACACCCATAACCTTGGACACGGGCATATACTAGTGATAAGATATGAATGGTCCATTTCCCTATCAAGTTGCATTTTGGAGGTCATGTGGAACATGAGACCATCCGCAGTACTGGTGAGATGAGAGGGGCGTGGTTAGTCTCTCATATCCACGTTATCCTTAATCAATAATCACAGCCGAGCGGTTAAGAAAGCAGTATTGCTGGATTTGCAACCTTAGCATGGAGAGTTCGAATTTTGGCAGGAGCAACTGGAGCAGCCAATTAATTGTTGATGTAAGAGTGATGTAAATGTCTTGTAGGAGGGCTCCCTTGGGGCCAGGAGTATAAGGGGTGCTGCTACTCTGACTACCTCGGGCATATCCCGCGATTTACCTCCGCCAGTCACTGAGGGGCCGGTAGCTGGTGGTCCAGGATTAGTCCGGCGAAGCTGAAAACCTGGGTATCAAAAAAAAAAAAATCACAACTTCACACCATTTTATTAATAGTAGTGAAAAAAATTATATGTTTATCTTTCATACTTTTTACTATACCTTACTATTGTTTTGGTCAATTTCTTGTATATTGAAATTGAACTGGAATGATTTTGGGCACAAATGGAGTATAAGAATGCAAAAATTCAAGATGCTGCGTCAAGATGTAACGAGGAAAGTCCTTGATCAATTGATCTCCGGCACAAAACCTCGGGATGCTTTAGGAAAAGCCTACCTTAACAAAAAATGTTTATAAATTTCTGTTGTGTGAATACAAAGTGGAAGTATAGTGAGAGTTACAAGGTTGTCGTCCATGACGCCTATCCCTAGCTTTCTATTTATACCCCAAACATGATAAAAGCTGTTAAAATATGTAACCGAAAATCCCTAAAAATTCGGATCAGTTGCTGAAGATTAAGGACCGTTTGCCATGATCTTATCTCCCGTTTAGAAATACGTTTGAAACACATGAGACCCAGTCGTTGATCCTTGCGTAGTAAATATCCCTGAAAAGTAGGAGCGGTTGAATCTGCATAAGAAGGGTTGAACCTGCATCTTCAAGCTGTTAGAAATAAGGTGTCATGTTAAAGATGCTGAAGAATCAAGATGCTGAAGGACCATGTGAGCCAAGATGTCAATGCATTGTTTAAGAAAAATTCTACTCCAAACAATTGCCCCCAAAATTTTTTGAATCTCTTAGGTGGAGCCAAGGAGTCGAAATTTTTTTAAACACGTGTCCCATTATATTAATTGACGTGACGTTTGAGAAGACGGTTTAGGACTTTTGAGTAGTAGTAGGAATCTATAATCGATGAAATATATCCCTTGTCAGTTTAAAAGGAAAACAAATCCTTTCGAATCTCCTCCAAACTTGGCTCTTCAATATAGATATCCGGCACAAAACCTCGGGATACTTTAGGAAAAGCCTACCTTAACAAAAAATGTTTATAAATTTCTGTTGTGTGAATACAAAGTGGAAGTATAGTGAGAGTTACAAGGTTTTCGTCCATGACGCCTATCCCTAGCTCTCTATTTATACCCCAAACATGATAAAAAGCTGTTAAAATATGTAACCGAAAATCCCTAAGAATCCGGATCAGTTGCTGAAGATTAGGGACCGTTTGCCATGATCTTATCTTCCGTTTAGAAATACGTTTGAAACACATGAGACCCAGTTGTTGATCCTTGCGTAGTAAATATCCCTGAAAAGTAGGAACGGTTGAATCTGCATAAGAAGGGTTGGACCTGCATCTTCAAGTTGTTAGAAACAAGGTGTCATGTTAAAGATGCTGAAGAATCAAGATGCTGAAGGACCATGTGAGCCAAGATGTCAATGCAGTGTTTAAGAAAAATTCTACCCCAAACAATTGCCCCCAATTTTTTTTTGAATCTCTTAGGTGGAGCCAAGGAGTCGAAATTTATTTAAACACGTGTCCCCTTATTTAATTGACGTGACGTTTGAGAAGACGGTTTAGGGCTTTTGAGTAGTAGTAGGAATCTATAACTGATGAAATATATCCCTTGGCAGTTTAAAAGGAAAACAAATCCTTTCGAATCTCCTCCAAACTTGGCTCTTCAATATAGATTGCAAGTCCTTCTGCAACTTTCCCCAGTAAGTTTTCTTTTCTAGAATCTCAAATCAATTTGCCTATAGAGTTCATTCATATTCCTCACTAATGTCTTTCATCTTTGCAGTGACTCATACTAAATCCGGGTTCACCGCGAGTGATATCGTGGCTAAGTATAAGAAGAAGGATAAAGGAAACCAACCTCTAATGCCCGAGACGGATAACAAGGCGAAAAGAAAGAGAAGCGATATGGACGTAGAGAAGGAAACACCGAGTGAAGAAGTTTTAGAGAGTCGAGTAATAGGTTATTTTGATTTATTTAAATATCCTTCCATGCTTTGATTAATACTGATACTTTTGATGATAGGCTGTGATAATTGCCAAGATGATGTCTAAGGAAATCAGAATGTGAAAAGTAAAGGCTGACACTTTAGACATGGATAGGGCTGAATATGAAGCAGATCTAAAGGATGCTTTCAAGATACTTAAAGAGTAGAGAGAAGAAGTTAAGGCTAAGGATGAGGAGATTTCAAGATGGGCAGTCAGACTTGCCAATGCTGGTAGGAGACATGCGAAGGAGATTGAAATGCTTCGTGATGATATGATGAATGAGGCTGCGAAGTCAGTCTTTGAGGCTAGGATTGAGATGATTAAGGAGTACCAGGCTGGGGAACACAAAAAATGGAATCTAGATGAAGAGCATGAAGCCTTACAAAGGATCATTAATGAAAAAATGGGTGAGGTAACTTCCAAGGCAAAAATGCAGATGAAACTGAGCAGGTTAAAGATGCTCAAAATAGTAACACCGAATGAAAATCTTAGATTAGATGTTTCCTTAAAAACAATTAATTTGGTTTTATATGAGGTTGTGTCCTCATAACAACAATATTTTTATTTGTAATTTTTGGTATGGCTTTTTTGGCATTTGGTTTGTCACTTTAGTGACAATACTTTTGATATCTCAGCAGATAGTTGGTTTTTTGATCTAATAACTCTTTGTATCGTATGAAAACACTGAATGTGTTTAACTTCTTGATCTTTGAGTAACATGAAAATGTTACAACCATAAGAAATTTGTTTCACATTGTGTGAAATATGTGTGCCCAGGTGAGGTTTTGATAACCATTTATACTTAGAGAAAAGATGTATAATCTTTTAAGCACTTAGAAGGTGTGTACCTTAAACTTCAGTTTAAGGAATACTAACAGAGATAAGTTACCTTCGTTCTTTCGACAATAGATCTGGTTGTCTTACATCTTGAACATGTCACTTGGCAATACCTTGCAAGACAGACATATGTTAGGGTTGGGCATTAGCTTAGCTAACACCCCTCCGATGCTTAAGTTAGTATTGTTCTAAGAGGGATAATAAATAAAAAGGAAAAACTTAAAAATTAAATTATTCATCAATGCGTACCTGATTTGGACTGGATTTTAACAAGTTCAGACTTACATGAAGTAATGTTTAAGATGAATGGCATTCCAACTTCTTGGGATTCGCGTGCCGTTTGGAGTTGATAACCAATATGCTCCTTTCCCTGCTTCAGCATCTATAAGATATGGACCTTCCCACTTAGCAGCTAGCTTCCCAGCATTTACCTCCCTAGTATTTTGGAAGACCTTTCTGAAAACCAAGACCCCAACTTGAAATCGTCTGACTCGAACATTTTTATTGTAAGCTCTAGCTATCCTTTGTTGATAAGCTGCTATCCTAATCTTTGCCATATCTCTTAATTCATCCACAGTGCCCAAGTCTTGTGTCAAAGCTTGTTGGTTGCTATCTGGAGTTGTGAGTCCATATCTTGCAGTTGGTACCACAACTTCAACGGGTATTACTGCTTCTGTGCCAAACACCAATGAGTAAGGAGTAAGCCCTGTTGCATTCTTGGGAGTCGTCCTATCTGCCCATAGTACAAAAGGTAGTTCCTCAGCCCATCTTCCCTTCTTTTGATTAAGATGCTTCTTCAAGCTGTTAATAATCAACTTGTTGCTTGATTCGGCTTGTCCATTTGCTTGAGGGTGGACCGGAGTTGACATTATCAGTTTTATTCCCCATCTTGCGCAGAAGTCCTTGGTTTTCTTGCTGATAAATTGTGATTCATTGTCACAAATAATTTCTGATGGAATCCCGAACCTGCTTAGGATGTTTCTTTTTAAGAAAAAAATAACTTCTTTATCTCTGATCTGAACATATGATTCTGCTTCAATCTATTTCAAAAAATAGTCTGTCATTGCCAACATGAATACTTTGCCCCCAGGAGCTTTAGGTAACTTTCCCACAATATCCACCCCCACTGCATGAAGGTCCAAGAAGATACTATAGGATACATAGTTCTGCAGGCTGATGTAAAATGTTGCTATGCCTTTGACAAGAGTCGCATTTTTGAACATATGCTGCAGCATCTTGTCTTATAGTTGGCCAATAATATCCTGATCTTAGAGCCTTAGATGATAGTGATCTGCCCCCATAATGATTTCCACATTCGCCATCATGCAGCCCTTTTAAGATGACCATAACTTGATCAGGCTCTACACATCTCATGTACAGACCGGAATATGACTTCCTGAAGAGTGCTCCCTCATTAAGAGTAAACCTAGATGCCCTCATTCTGAAAGCCCTTGCTGCCTTAGGATCCTGAGGAACCGTATTATTAGTAGGTACTCATAATAGGGTTGAGTCCAGGATGCTCCTTGATTGTTATCCTTTGATGTCGTTGCTGGATCATCAATCTGTATGCAATCTTTAGCCTGCTCTATAGCTGGATATTTGACGTAAATAATAGGGATTGTATTGCTTATCATTGCTTTACATGATGACAGTTGGTGTAATTCCCTAGGCGTTTAGTTATGTTTGACTTATTATCTAAACCGCTATGTAATCGTCTTTATAATTTATTATAGAGAAAAGTTTTTTTGGTTCATTATATGTTTACATGTTTATTATATTGAACTGCGTCCCTAGTGATTATGAATAACTAGTATAAGTTGGTAATGGATAATCATGGAGATGATTATATGCATATGATGCACATTGCACTTATGGATACTTGCTAGAGAACAAGTATTGGACATGACCTACCGATGGGATTTATGAGTCATATGTGTCATGATTAAATCTCATGATAGTCGTGTCATTGAATCCTTTGAACCTGAGATTGTCATCGTCTTCCACATGATGAACATTGTGTTTGATATAGTCTAACACTATCTCTAATCGGATAGCAATAAGGGCTATGTTGGCACGATTTGATTCTTGTAGGGAAGAATGATAAGTCAAGATGGGATTTGTCCCTCTCGTTGAGAGAGATGTTTGCTTGGGCCTCTCGATGAATGATGTTGATGAAATGTGTGGCCACACTCAAATGATTTGATAGAGATCAAATGCATTTAGATTATCAACATATTCGGAATCGAGAAAGCATTAAACATGTGAGTTGATATGGACCATGACTCATGTTCAATAGGACATCGTGGACAAAGGGATTGTGACATTTGATCTATCAAGGAATCAAGCTTTGATGTTATATTTAATTGGGTGGACATAATGACTTGCTAGAAGTCACTTATGTCTTGTGAGGTTGATGTTTCAACTCACTACCAACATAAAATATAATTCCTAAAGGGTCACACACAAAAGAACGGATTGAAAATGGCTAAAAGGGTGAAATCTGGGGCCAGGGGACGACTCCTCCCCAGTTGACCCAATTCGTCCCTTGTGAAGGGACGACTGTATCAGAGAGCTTGCAATAGGGGACAACTCGTGCCCTGTGGGACGAGTCGTGCTCACGACTCGTGCCCCTGGGGACGACTCGTCCTGGCGGCACTGGAAACCCGTTTTGGCTTGGAAAAAGGACTCTTTTACCTAAAGGTTAGAAATTTATAACTGTTGGGTTTTAAGGGTCCATGCACAACGGAATTAAGCATCTAAAAACATAAAACCCAATGAGCCTAGGATCCGTTCTATATAATTAACTTGAATACCTATAAGATAGATATAACCAACCTTGAACGCTTTCCGTTCTTGAGCTATCGAACGATGTATTGTTGTGATTCTGAATACAAACTTTGAACTCTAGGCCTTGATCGTTGAATGAGCGAAGACCCTCTTTCGGTATCCACACCTTTGAATGAACCAAGAACGATTTCTTGATGATTGCTAGATCAAAAACCTTGAAGAATATTGAGAATTATGTTGTGATTTTCTTTTCAGAATTTCAGCTAGAATATTAGGGTTGACAGATCTTCATATATATACTACATTAGTATGGTATATGTTTCCTAATCAAATTAGGAAACCAGTCTGTAAAACCGCCTCAGGACCTGTTATGTCGCACGACCACACGAAGCACATGGCCTAGTTGTGTCGCACGACCATACACGGCTGATGAGGAATTTCTCAATCATTCTTCCTCTGGTTTAATCAATTCATTCTAGTTGTGTGTGACCAATAGGATTATATTATGTTGGCAATGAGCTCGATCATATCGACTCTCATAAGATATAAGCGGACTCTAGCAAGTCATTATGTCTACCCAAATAATATAACGTAAGAGTTCACGTTTCCAATGGTGCACTTCCAATTATCCCTTTGTCTCACGATGTTATATTGAACACAAGTCATGGTCCTCGTCAACTTGCCTTTGTTCAATGCTTTCTCGATTCTTGAGTATAATGATAATTCAATCACATTGGGATATGGCCATACACTTTCATCATTATCACTCATCGAGGGGTCCAAGCAAAACATCTCTCTTTCGAGGGACAAATTCCATCTTAACTTATCATCCTTCCCATCATGATTCCGATCATGCCAAAATTAGCCTTTATAAATATCGTGTTAAGATATCGTTTGACTAAAATCAAACATGACTTTCATCATATGTAAGGTCATGATAATCTCAGGTCTAGGGACTAAATGAAGTAACCTTATGAGATTTAATTATGATATTTGACCATGACATAAATCTCATATGGGTCAAGTCCAGTTACTTGTTTTCTAACAAGTACCCATAAATTTAATGTGCATCTCTATGCATATAATCATCACATGATTATCCATTAAAATTTATACTAATTATTCTCTTAATAATTAGGGACGGAGATTATTACAAATAAATATGCAAAACATATAATAATCAAATGATAAACTTTTCATATAATAATAAATAATGTCAATACATAAGTCTATTAATCATAGGCCTAGGGCATAACACTAACAGTCTCCCACTTGCACTAGGCCTAATCTCCCATGTGTCGAATACCCATGGACCTAACATGACCATCATGCTTAGCTTGCGGGAGAGCCTTAGTTAATGGGTTCGCCACGTTGTCATCAGTGTCTACTCTGCATATCTTTACGTCTCCCCTTTCGCATATCTCTCGGATAATGTGGAAACGTCGAAGTATTTTTTTGGATCTTTGGTGCGACCTTGGTTCCTTTGCTTGTGCAATGGCCCCATTATTATCACAATAAAGTTCAATAGGATCTTTGATGCTTGGAACGACTTCCAAATTACTAATGAACTTTTTGATCCAAACGGCTTCCTTGGCTGCATCAGATGCCGCTATGTACTCAGCTTCGGTTGTAGAATCGGCGTACTTTGCTTGGAACTTTTCCAACTCACAGTGCCTCCATTCAGCGTAAACAAAAATCCTGTCTGCGATCTAAAATCATCTTTGTCGGTTTGGAAGCTAGCATCTGTGTAGCATTTTACTACAAGATCTTCTTCCATTCCTCTAAAGACCAAGAATACATCCTTAGTTCTTCGCAAGTACTTGAGGATATTCTTGACTGCTATCCAATGTGGTTCGCCGGGATTAGATTGGTACCTACTTGTCATGCTTAGAGCACACGAGACATCGGGTCTAGTACATAATATAGCATACATGATAGACCCAATTGCCGAAGCATATGGAATGCCATTCATTCTCTTTCGCTCATCATTAGTCTTAGGACTTTGAGTCTTACTAAGAGATATACCATGCAACATTGGCAAGTTTCCTCTTTTAGAATTTTCCATTTGGAATCTTCTAAGAACCTTGTCAATGTAAGTACTTTGACTTAAACCAATCATCTTCTTAGATCTATCTCTATAGATCTTGATACCAAGGATATATGCAGCTTCGCCCATATCTTTCATCGAAAAGCACTTTCCCAACCAAGACTTGACAGTCTGTAGTGCGGGAATGTCATTTCTAATGAGTAAGATATCGTCGACATACAACACTAGAAATAGTGCTACGCTCCCACTAATTTTCTTATATACACAAGGTTCATCTTCGTTCTTGATAAAGCCAAACTCCTTGATTGCTTCATCAAAACGTAGATTCCAACTCCTAGAAGCTTGCTTCAATCCATAAATGGACCTTTGCAACTTACACACCTTATTAGAATTTTCTGGACTGACAAAACCTTCAGGTTGTATCATATATACATCCTCAAGTAACTTCCCATTTAGGAAAGCTGTCTTGACTTCCATTTGCCATACCTCATAGTCATAATATGCGGCTATGGCAAATAAAATTCTAATAGACTTAAGCATGGCTACAGGCGAAAAGGTTTCATCATAGTCGATACCATGAATCTGCCTATATCCCTTAGCTACAAGTCTAGCCTTATAGGTGTGCATCTTCCCATCCATGTCGGTCTTCTTCTTGAAGACCCATTTGCACCCTATGGTTTTTACACCTTCGGGTGGATCAATCAAGTTCCAAACTTGATTATCAGCCATGGATTTTAATTCGGACTTCATGGCCTCATGCCATTTTTCCGAATTAGGAGCGGACATCGCTTCTTGATAGCAAGTAGGTTCATCTTTTTCGATTAACTCCACTACATCACTTTCCGTAACGAGAAATCCATATCTCTCGGGTTCGGATCGTGACCTACCACTTCGGCGAAGAACTTGTGCATCTTGAACCGGTTCCACAATTCCTTGTGAACTTGGTTCAGTTTCTACCATTGGTTCAATGTTGTTTTCGGGTTCTCGAATTTCTTCGAGATCTATTTTACTCCCACTGGTTCCTTTGCGAAGAAACTCCTTTTCTAAGAAAGTACCATTTCGAGCAACAAACACTTTGTTCTCATTTCGGTTGTAGAAATAGTATCCTTTGGTTTCCTTAGGATAACCCACGAAAACACATTTATCAGACTTGGGTGCTAGCTTGTCAGAAGTTAACTTCTTGACATATGCATCGCAACCCCAAATCTTCATGAAAGACAAACTGGGTTTTCTTCCATGCCACATCTCATATGGGGTCTTTTGAACCGATTTGGTAGAAACTCTGTTTATAGTGAAAGCAGCAGTTTCCAGTGCATGTCCCCAAAAGGATAAAGGAAGCTCAACTTGACTCATCATAGAACGAACCATGTCCAACAAAGTTCTATTCCTCCTTTCAGACACACCATTCCATTGTGGTGTTCCGGGTGGAGAGAGTTCTGAAACAATTCCACAACTCTTAAGATGACTGTCAAATTCTTGGCTCAAATATTTGCCACCTCGATCGGATTGAAGTACTTTAATAGTTTTGCCAAGTTGATTTTGCACCTCATTTTGAAATATTTGAAATATCTCAAACGATTCACTTTTATGTTTCATTAGATAAACATATCCAAATCTTTTATAATCATTAGTGAATGTTATGAAGTACTGAAATCCTTTCCTAGCATTGCTACTCATAGGCCCACATACATCGGTATGTATGAGTCCTAATAAGTCGCCCGCCCTTTCGCCAGTTTTAGTGAATGGGTCCTTGGTCATCTTGCCAAGTAAACAAGATTCACATGTCTCATATGATTCATAATCATGTGAGTCTAAAAATCCATCTTTGTGGAGTTTAGAAATGAGTTTCTCATTTATATGGCCAAGACGACAATGCCATAAGTAAGTGTGGTTTACATCATTGGGTTTAGATTTCTTGTTAATGTTATAGACATCATTATCACGATTTTCAACATCAAGGATATAAAGGCCATTGAATGAAATAGCAGTACAATAAAGCATATCACTCTTGTAAATGGAAAACTTCTTATCACGTATAAGAAAATTAAAACCTTCATTATCCAAACATGAAATCGAAATAATATTCCTACTTAAAGCTGGAACGTAATAACAATTGTTCAAAACAAGTATTAGTCCACTAGGTAAAGTAACTTCATAAGTTTCTAAGGCTAATGCAACAACTCTTGCTCCATTCCTCACACGTAGGTCCACTTCACCTTCCTTAAGCATCCTTCTGTTCTTTAGACCCTGCACATTTAAACAAATGTGAGTTCCACATCGGGTATTGTAAGTACCCAAATCTGGCTCATGCCTTCCGGTTAAATTTTCCGGCAATTTCGGTAAGTTTTCCGGTAATTCCCCAGACCTTCCTAGTGTTCCGGAAACATTCCGGAACTGTTTTTAATTAAATAAGGGCTGAAGGGAATCCTTCCTAATTAAGAAACACGTTTTTCTTAATTAGGAGGGAAGGTTCTAGAATTTGCCACCTTGCATGGTTCTAGAATGCTGAGTCATTGTGGATAATGCCGCACGGCTGCATTAGCTTGCTGCCCTTAGCCGCACGGCTTCATTAGCCTTATCCAGACTGCCTATAAATAGAGCCCTCCTCTACCCATTTAACAACAACAATTTCCAACAACACCACACATAATACGAAGAAATACTCCCAAGAGGCTGTTGAAGATCCAAGAAGGTGAAGAAGAAGGCTAAGAAGCTCCCTCCCTCCTCCTTGAAGATCCAAGACCAACCTCTCCTCCTAGCTCCGCCCGAAGAAGAAGGAAGCCATTGGTAACCTCGCACGCCCTAACCTCGCATCCTCATTGCTTTATAAATTGCTCATTGCATTACCTTTATATTGCTTGGGACTTGGTAGATTAAAGATCATATCTTCATATTCCCCCTTCTCCTTTTGCATGCATTAGACATCATTTGTCATAAAAATGTAGTCTTTTCCCATAAAGGTGCATCCTTTGCACCTAAAACCCCCATTTTCAAATAAAAATGTCATCTTTATGCATCCTTTGCATATAAAAATCAAATCTTTTCAATCAAAATGCATCATTTGCATCCAAAATCACTTTTCCAAGCATCATTTGCTTTAAAGACCATGTCTTTACCATAAACTAGCATCATATGCTTTTCAAAATGCAATCTTTATGCATCATTTGCATAATGAATGCTAATTTCTTCAAAAATGCATCATTTGCATAAAAATCAAATCTTTATGCATCATTTGCAATAAAGATCATTTCTTTAAACTAAGTGCATCATTTGCAACCCAAAAATGTCATCTTTTCATTAAAGTGTCATTTTTACATACATTTCCCCCATTCCCCCATTAGCAACCTAGGAACGGACCGGTGTAAAAGATCCTATCTTTACATCGTTCCTTCCATTAAAGGTTCCATATTTCTTTAGAAAGGGACAACCTTGAACCCTATATCTCCAATTATCGCTTAAGAAAGAGTATGAAGCATCTATACGAGCTCGACCATCTTAAAGCGTAGGATTGATGGGCTAAGGACCTTCCTTTTCTAAAGAACCTCATCTTTGACCAAAAAGAGAGTCATTCTCTCGATCACGCAAGTCCCGAGGGTCCCGAGGTTAAAAAATGCGATGATCACAAGTCACAAGATGAGGACGGGATCATAATCCCGAATACATAAATTCCAAGAAATCCCGAGCGACAACCAACAAATGGTTTGTACGTCCGGAAGACGACTTGGGACATTCCCTCCTTATTTTCAAACACATGCACACAAGAAAGCACGCAAGCAAGCACGATTAATGAAATCATGGGAGACTTGCTCTGGCAAGGCACCTTGGGTGAACGCCAAACGTTCTTCCCAAGGGGTAACTTAACCTCCGAACCCATAAAACCTTTTTTTCAAAGTTTTGAGGTAATCAAAATGGCGTGGCGACTCCGTTTTTCAAATTAAACCGGATGTCTTCAAACTCGCGTGAATCCAACACAAACAAAATTTGGGCACACATTCACAGTTTGGCGACTCCGCTGGGGAAATCCCAAAGGAGAAAAGCTTTTATTTTCAAAACAAAAAATCGATACTCGGTATATAGGTGGAAACCACTTACCCTTCCTGTACACTCCCTGACGTGGGAGTTGGGATAACCGGTGGTTTAACAATCCACGTACCAGTATCCCTTTTCGAAAAACAATTTTGAAAAAAATAAAAGAAAGCTTTTCCCTTTGAGTGGGTTAGACTCCCATCGCCGATTTCATTAATCATGCTTGCTTTCTTTACCCTGCATTGCATCATTTGCATCTTGGAATTTGTGCATACTTTGAACGGGAAACAACCCGAAAAATAGCAAAAGGAGTGGAACCTGGAAAATTGATCCATGCAGTCGTACGGCTCAATCCTCATTGGATTCTGACCGGGCGACCTCGGTGGCAATTCCACCAGGAAAAATCATGGTTAATCCTGCGATCCTAGCGGCTTGGGGCTACTCGGCTCCATGGCGGCAGGGCTCCCGAGAAAATTTACGTGCTTATGTGTTGCATTCTCCCCGTCCCGAAAATCATTCCTTTAAAACACATTTACGAAAATCTCTGTTTTAACTCAAAAAGGAACATTTTTAGGAGACCGCACACTACGCGCACGATATATCTGTACACTTTGCACGCACGTCCTTGAGCCCTAGGGTGGTTCCAGTGCGATCACGGACAGCCTTACGATGCTCCCGGGCGCGCACGGAATCATCCCAACCTCCCCATGGCGGCCCGGTGTCGACCAATGCACGGTCAGTGTCACACATTTCAAAAAACCGTGACTTTTGGTTGGTTTTGGTCTAGTCCGTGTCATATAGCCCGATTGCATACCCTCGTAAAGGTCGAAGCCTTAGTTCATAACGGAAGAAGAACTCGCCAAAATTCCAACAAGGAAAAATTGGCGAGATCTCGACTCCGACATTGACTATTGACCTTGACACACTTGCACGGAATGCGCAAGAGTCAAGACCGAGTCTTTGCCAACAAATCAAAGATCTTTCGCTCAAGCGAAGCTACTGCTAAAATTCCGACAAGGAAAAATTGGCAAGATCTTGACCCGGCATTGACTTCGATTCTAACTCACGCCCGGCGTATGCAACGAAGTTCAATGTGACCTTTGTGTCATCCGGCTTTTGCCGCCCGACCCATGCCTATTATCTTCTCGGACATTACCGAATGTCAAAACGTCATTCGCTCAAGCGAAATTCTCGCTAAAATCCTATCAAGGCGAAAAGACGAGACTTTCCCGTATTGCCTTGACTATAATCCGCATCGCTCGTGCGTTGAAAGTTCCTATGACCCGCTAGACCCGTTAGGAGCTTTCTTTACTCTCGGTCGGTGGGATCCGCGTGCCCTATAGGACCCTCGCCGGGGTGTCCACCCTGGGAGGTCGAAATACGGGTGGAATACGAGGGGCTTATAGACGTAGTGACGGAACCCACCGATCCGGGATCTAGAGTAGTTACGAAAAAGAAGGGCGAACCCCTTTTCCAACCAAATAGATATTAATAAAAGACAACATTTTAAGTAAACTGGAAGATTCTAATTTGCATATTGCACGAGCCTTCACCCTAAACACCTACCCCGAGTCTAAACCTTTCCTATCCCTTTCCCGCGAGAAAGAAGTGGGTGAGAACACCGGGTCGGCGACTTGTTAGCGCGGGAATTCTCGGACAGTTCGCGAGAATCCTCGGTTTGGTCGATCCGAGAGAGTCGAATGTCCGATTCGACAGAGAACAGTCTTGGTTTGGGTAACCGGATGACTAGGGAAGCGAGCTAGCCTATAGCCAATCCCCTCCTAATCCTTTGCCAAAAAGCTGTCCCTTTTCATTCTTCCCCAACATCCCGAGCCGTCGGGGTCCCAGACACCCTCGCGGCCTTTGCATCACCCAGTGGGACTCTTTCCCTCCTTTCGGCCTAACCCAAATCCCTTTACTTTGGAATCCCGATACCTACCCGACCTCTCTAATTTCGTCAACGCCTTTGTGAATTTGCCTATCTCTCGGGCAGTGGTAGTGAAAATCGGTCGGGAACGAGAATAGGAATGGATGGATTTACGGTGATGATGTGATTCAGTAGAAGGAATGGACTTGGAGTCGGCGAAGTGAAACCCAAAGGGCGGGATGAGGTAGGAAACCACCGACCCGGAATAGGAGATGAAATCACTTCAAAGTGTATTTGCGGCTGTGTGAAGGCTCGAGAAAAGGAAAAAGATGCTAGCTTAGATGAAGCGGTATATGAGTCCTACATCCTAGAGTTCAATACTCCTTACAAAGACTTGGTCGGTGAATGGAGGGATTTAATTGAAGCCCTAGGCGAAAGAGGAAAATAGGCTCCACCCACCGATCTAGAAAACGTAAGCATTGCGGAAGCCAAACTCTCATCGGGAAGAGTAGACTGCATTACGGTGTTAGTAATCACTCACGAGACCTTGTCCAGAAGAAGAATGTATGGATGCCCTGGAAAGAGTCTTAAGTCTCGAGGCGACCCGAGTCCCCTTTATGTCTGTGACGACAATGATGTTTTCTTGGTAATTCCCAAGTCAAAGGAGGAGTCCAAGATACCTCTTATATGGCGTCAAGTATCCCGACACCTTTTGCCCTCATTGGTCATCGAGTCAAGACGAAAGTTCCGCGAGAGTTACTACGGTGATGCGATGAAGACACGGTCGAAGTGCGGAAGGAACAGTAGAAGAGTGGTTAGCCCGAAGCCAAAAGCCCGGAAAACCTTCCCGACGGTGAAGAACGAGAAACCCGCCATGAGGTTTGACCCCGAGAAATCCTTATTGATGATGGAATTTCTCACTTGAGAAAATGTTTAGCCAATGTCAAAGATGCCGTCGGAAAGTGACCCCTAGAGAAAGAAGGGATATGCTTGACGGTGATGAGGAATGTGATCCCGCTCTGTTGAAAAAATTGTTGGACCGGATGAGAAAGCCGGTTGCAGGATCCAAACCACGAAGGTGATAACTCCCGTTTGCATGTTGACCTTGAAAAGTTTGAATGAGGCTGTGAAGGCTTTAAACGGAGAAGGTAAAGCCGAAACCGGCCATTGCTGCCGAGCCAATCGAGAGTCGAGAACCTTGAGAAGGTCGAAAGCCGTTAACTTGGGATCGGATTCGAGAAGCGACCTACGCCTCCCGGTAGTGCCATTAATCGGATTAATCGGCGGAGGCCATACGCCGGCCAAGAGCCCGCCTCGACTTTGAAAAGAGCTAACGAATCCTCCAGTAGGAATAATGACTCGGGGAAAATCTAATGTCTATGTGATGACTCGAGTGCAGACGAGATGAGTATTGAGCGGCTAAGGGTGACAAAAAAGAATGCCGTTTCGGAGCCAAAGACGGATAAGAGGCCTTATAAGTCGGAAGTAGAAAAGCCGGACTCGACAAAGAGGATCCAGGTGTTGACTCAGTGAAGTGTACCCAAGCCAATATCTCCTTGTGGTCCCTGTTAACCTCTTCATACCCTCATAAGTTGCAGCTAGAAGAAAGTTTGGCCAAGACCATGGTGCCCATAGATGTCACTCCAGATGAGGTCGTCCAAATGATTGGAAATATCCACTACGGAAACATCATTACCTTCAGCGACTTGGACCTGCCAAAGTATGGGGCTAGTCATAACGAACCTCTTTACATCACAGTCCGGTTAGAAGAGCGTCGATTGCCACGGGTATTAGTCGATGGAGAGTCTGGCAATGAATGTCTTGCCAGCCAAGATGATGGACTTATTGGACCTGAAACCAACAGATTTTAAGCCTTCTAGTCAGACTATTAAGGCCTATGACTCCACTGCACGGTCAGTTTTGGGGATTGCTACTCTCAAGCTGTGGTTCGGGAAAAAGGTCATGGACGTTGACTTTCAAGTGATTGATATTCCAATTTCCTTCTTTAACTCTCTTGGGACGGCCACGGATCCACCCGGATAAATGGGGTAGCCTCTACTTTGCACCAAAGTGCGTCAAATTTCTTCAAATGATGGTACTATCACCACCATTTATGGAGACAGTGTCACGGTAGAAGGAACCAAAGACTTGGAGACATCCCGATATTGGAAATCAAACATGATGACGAAGGGTTGGAATTGACAGATTCTCTCGTAGCTTCTTCCAAAGCACAAGTGTGTAGCAAGACCTCACTACTACTTCCGATCAAATCCCTCCCGCCATGAGAATGATGAGAAAAATGGGTTATCTTAGGGACTTGGATTGGGTGGAAGACTTCAGTGGTCGCAATACCATCATCGATGTAAAGGAACGAGAATACCGTATACGGCTTGGGGTACAAACCAAATGGCGAAAAAGATAAAGGGGTCCGGCTTCATCCCTACGGTTTATCCCCGACCCATTATTTTACAAAAGGCGAGACACAATACGATAAAAGTGATCACCGGATCTCCTTGCGTAAAACCCTTCGGAGAATCTTGAGAAAATGAGGGGAAAGCCAGCCAATCCTGTTCGAAGAATGTTCCTTGACTTGCCGAGACATTCACTGGGGCTACCACCACCGTTCGAACGAGTATGTCTTCAAAGGAAACTCGGGACGGCGTCAAAGAGTCGGCATCCAGGGTAATGGATTTCTCCGCCTTCGAGTTAGATCTTCCGAAGATCCGCCCGATAGAAGCCGCCGGTATTGAAGACGGTGAGTGGGGCTTGCTACGGTTGTTTGATGAAGAAGCACGTATCCCGCATTTGATCGACTTCAGCTCGGATGATGAGATAGTTGCCGTAATTGGAGACGGTGGTGAAAATCCTTTTGATCCCCGCACTTTGGTAACTAAGACGAAATGCCGTTGAAGAATTGGGAGACGTTCTCGGGACCGATAGCCCAGCCAACAAAGAAATGATAGAGGAGCTTGGATTGGTACCCCGTCCTTCTCAACCCGGCCGTGTCAAACACCCTGTTGTCCATACAGTCAGTCGGGAATCTTTGAATTCCAGGTCCTTCCGAGTCATCCGAAGGCCTCACGCCCGAGGACTATCAAAATGTAATCGATGTCATCTTTCCCCTTATTTTGAATGAAATGACGAGATCTTTCGAGTATCCTCTTATTGCCAACTTAACGAAT
The DNA here is from genome assembly GCA_022495995.1 of Adenophora triphylla var. japonica. Lineage (NCBI taxonomy): Eukaryota > Viridiplantae > Streptophyta > Magnoliopsida > Asterales > Campanulaceae > Adenophora > Adenophora triphylla. The sequence continues at coordinate 197,616 of JAFEMH010003671.1, forward strand.
GATAAATTAACTCAAAACTTAACAACAGGTTAATAATGAATCATTTGAACAAGATGCAAACACACTAAATGAACAATACATTAAAGAAATCTTTAAGCGAGGTTTCGGAAAAGAGGAAAACCGGGCCCAAGCCGCTAGGAGGTTTTGACAAGTGTGAACTTGGGTACTGTCGAGGAACCTAAAGAGACACAGATCGGAAACTTCTTCCGGGGGGTTGAACGGTACAGACTGATCGATCCGCTCGGGGAATACGTCGACGTGTTTGCATGGTCATACGGGGATATGCGGGGCTAGGCAGGTTCGATAGTAGAGCACGTAATCCCTCTAGCACCGGATGCTAAACCAAGAAAGCGTAAACCGAGAAAGATCAAGCCGAATGGTGTCTACGAGGTCAAAGAAGAAATTGAGAAGCTACTCGAGTAGGATTCATCGAGTCATTGAATATCAGAGCATGGTTGTCCAATATTGTGACCGTCACCAAGGCCAATGGGAAGGTGCGCCACTGTGGATTTCCGAGATCCGAACAAGGCCCCCAAGGACGATTACCCTTTGCCAAACATAGACATCCTGGTGGACTCCACGCTAACTACGAAGTCAAATCCTTCGTTGATGGCTTTGCAGGATACAACCGCATCAAGATGGCCGAGGAAGACCAAGAAAAGACAGCCTTCACCACGCCGTGGGGAACTTACTTACCGTTATACGGTGATGCCATTTGGACTTAAGAACGCCGAGGCTACTTACCAAAGGGCAGCGACCGCGCTTTCATGACATGATCCACAAGGAGATTGAGGTCTACGTAGACGACATGATAATCCACTCCAAAGGCGAGGACGGGCGGCACTTTGTTGACTGCGAAGTTCTTTGAGAGACCGAGACAACATTCCATGAGACTAAACCACCGCTAAATGCACCTTCGGAGTGACAAGGGGAAAAGTGCTTGGGTATATGGTCACGGAGCGAGGTATTGAAGGCGACCCCCAAAAGATCAAAGCCATTATGGATATGAGGCCACCTCGGACCCGCAGAAGTCAAGAGCTTTATGGGAAAAGCTATGATCACATCGGCCCGTTTCGTCAATCGGTTGACCACTATGTGCGAGCCCATCTTCAAGCTCATGAAGAAGAACGTAGACACGAGAATGGACCGAAGAATGCCAGGATACTTTTGACCGAGATCAAGGCATACTTGGTACACCCTCCATCTTATGCCCCCACATAGACAGAAACCTCTTACGCTCTATCTCACCATCACCGACACGACAGTTGGGGTTATGCTTGCTCAGAAAAGAAAGACTCTCGGGTAGAAAACGCCATTTACTTTGTCACCGGAAGGCTGCAGGAAGTGAGCTCAATTACTCGGCATGTGAAAAGACTGTGTAGGGCAGTGCAGGTAGTCGGCAAGTTGAAGCATTATATGCAAGCCCACCCTGTGAATTTGGTCTCAAAAATGGACCCCATCAAGTACATCTTTGATAAGCCTTCCCTCTCGATGCGTCTAGCAAAGTGGTCCTTCTTCTTAGCGAGTACGACATCAACTATGTGACCGAGAAAGGCTATCAAGGGTCAAGCATTGTCGGACCACCCGGCAAACTTTCCCGAATGAAAGACAGAGGGCACGAACCCCAATTCCCTGATGAAGGGATCTTTGCGGTCGAACCCGAAAACCGATGGCGCTTATTCTTTGAAGGAGCCGCTAACAAAAGAGGAAACGGTATCGGGATGCTACCGGTCGATCCGAAAGATGAGCATACACCCATAGCCCTCAAGTTGAACTTCCCCGCCACGAACAATGTTGCCGAGTATGAAGCCTGCATTCTTTGGTTTGGAAGCCGCCTTAGAAAGAAATGTCAAGGAGCTAGAAGTTTACGGAGACTCGGCCACGATCATCAATCGGGTTTCCAACAAGTGGAAGACTGTGGACCCTAACCTCGCGGCGGTATCATGCCCATATGGAGGAGTTGGTGGACATTCGGAGAAGTGACCTTCCACTACTTGCCAAGGGAAAAGAACAGATTCGCAGATGCATTAGCTACTCTAGCCTCATTGGTAGAGATCCCCGAGGGAAAAACCATAAAACCCTTCCGAGTGGGTAGAAGAGAAGCCCCACCTTTACATTGTGAAGTAGACACAGGACCCGAGCCTATAAAGGAACCCTGGTACAATCAAATTTACCGAGTTCCTCAAAGATGGAGAGTCGGCTTTCGTAGACAAAGAAGGTAGACCGAAAGAAGGAGTCGAGCCAAGAGCTTGCAAGCTCTGAAAAGGTTGGCCTCCCATTATGTCATTCTAGGAGGCAACCCGTACAAGAAGCGATACCAAGGACCATTCCTCTTGTGCGTCACTCAAGAAAAAACCAAAGAATTGATGACTGAAGTCCACAATGGTCCCTGCGGTCCTCATATGAATGCCGAGCCACGATGCAAGTGATCCTCGGAATGGGTTACTCTTGGATTTCCATGGAAACAGCATCGTGTCCACGTCCGAGCATGCGACAAGTGCCGGACGGTTTGCCAACCTCAACCATCTCCGCCTCATGACCCGTATTGCATGACGACTCCTTGGCCGTTTGCAACTTGGGGTATTGACGTGATAGGGAAAATAGCCGGCCCGAGGAAGCAATGGGCATGAATTTGTGCTAGTAGCCATCGACTACTTCACCCAGTGGGTAGAGGCCAAGTCTTACAAGGTCCTCACTTCCGGAAAAGTGGCCCAATTCATCAAAGAAAACATAATGTGCGAGATATGGGGTGCCCAACGAGATCATTTCCGATAATGGGTCGCACTTTGAAGGGGACTGTGATAGGTTGCTGTCGAATTCAGAATCATTCGCCACAAGTCGTCTCCGCATGAGACCTCGGACTAATGGAGCCGTGGAAGCCGCTAATAAGACGCTCGAACGGATCATCCGGAAGATGGCCACCCGTGGTCGTGATTGGCCCGAAAAGCCGCACTTGGCACTCTGGGGCTACGAACGTCTGTCGAAATGACTACAGGAGAAACTCCTTTTGCCTTAACCTACGGGATGGAAGCAAGTGTTACCGGTGGAGTTGGAAATCCCGTCATTAAGGGTCCTCTGGAAAACGGTGTCAATGAAGTGGAATGGTTGCGCAATGCATGATGAGTTAGCCACCTTGACGAGAGAAGGCTAAAAGCCATGGAACACACCCGAGCCTACCGAGGCGAATGGCCGAGCGTTTGATAAAAGGTCAAGGCCGGAGACATCAAAGAGGGTGACTTAGTGTTGAAAGTGAAGCCCCCTACGAGAGACAACCCCACAGGAAAATGGGAACCCGTTTGGATCGGCCCTTATGTGGTGCGAGAAGATACTATCGGGAGGAGCCATGAAGCTTGCGGACTGGACGGCAATCCCTTTGTCCACCCGGTCAACGGTGATAAGCTCAAAAGATCACGTGTCTAAAAAAAAAAAAAAAAAAAAAAAAAAAAAAAAAAAAAAGAAGGGGTGCAAAGAGTAATACCCGGCTAATTTGAAAACCCCAAAAGGGCGGTCTAGGCAAAAGACGGGGTTGCACATAAAAAAAAAAAGAAAAAAATCTTAGTGCAAAAAGAGTAATGCCCAGCTAGGCTGAAAACCCCAAAAATGGCGGTCTAGGCAAAAAACGAGTTTGCACATGGAAAAAATTAGTTCACCGGAATGAACTACGAAGACCTGAGCCCCTTAGTCTTTCTTGTAAAGGGGAACGTAGGCAGCCATATATGGTTCGGTCTAAACAATAAAAAGGACGATTAAGTTTCCATGAAATGTGTCCTAAACAATAAAAAAAAAACATTTGAATTTCCATGAAATGTGTCTTGACTAATTTTTAAGATAATATTTCTTGTTCATTACAAGTTAAAAACTTCTTGATGAGTTCAAGCACGGTCTACCTCTTAACTCTGATAACCTGCTACAAAGATCTAAAATACAATAAAATGCCTAAATAAACTAATGTGTTTGCAAAATGGCAATAAGGGAATCCTAAGAAAAGATACATCGGTCGTCATTATTTGAGTCTTCTTTGGTCTTCTTCCCTTTTCCTCGGCCCTGATCGAGTCTTCTTCCTCTTTTTATCTATGATGTCGGTATCCCTCATCCCGACCTCCGGTATCCTCACTTTGGAGCCTCTACCAAACCCGTGTCAATAAGTGCTCTCTCTGCTCCAGAGGCACGAGTCCGCCCCTCCTCCCTCTGAGCCTCAGTCAAAGGAGCGACCTCGGACAACCTCTTGTACCGAGCCTCCATATCCCACGACCAAGTCACTGGCCCGGGTTATGGCGACTCGCCTTGGCCTCGGTCTCCCTCAAAGTCCTGCTCGAGTCGCGGTCGGCTCCCAATAAAGCTCGACGTCTCTCCTCCAAGATGACTGAGTCGCTCCCGTCTCCCTCTCGTACCGGTCCGAGTAGACGGTGGTCAAGATGGTGCTCTTCCTACTCTGAAGATAGCCACAGGTGGGAAAGCGGCATGTGTCCAAGCCCTCGAGAAGAAAGAGAAGGCTGGATCCCTCATGTCCCATGACACCACCTCCATGGTCCGGATGTCCTCCCGATCACTCGATGGCTCTGTAAAGCCCCAAACTGCTGGATACTAAGCGGGGTATGTAGAAGGATGACCGGCGGAATCACGGAACCCTCACGGCATAGGACTCTGAAATATCCTCTGATGCGCAATCTCCAATGAGGTATCCACCAACGAATGTCCAAAGTGGATAGCCTAGCCATCGTCGGCTCCCAGTTACCACAGTCATGTTGCCTCGGTGCACCTCTCAGAAATCACCCAAGGGCACTTGAGTCGGCAAAGCCCACTGGCAAAGCCCAGAGCCTCTCCTGCGGCCATAAGGTCAACACAGCGGGACTCCCGGATCTCATGAAATGGTCTCCCGAGCCATCTGTCGATCCCATGGAATGTCTCTCCCAAAACCCGGCGGGACAATATCCTTCCCAGCCTTGCAGTCTCTAACCATGTCCAAGAGACCACTATGGCCAGATCCCCACGGACTCGGCGGTGAACGGAACGAGAGAATATGCAAAGGATGAAAGCATCCATAGCCACCGTGGTCGCGGCCATATCGGAGACCCAAACCTGCCGGGATATCGAAAGGTCAATCCTATCAGGGGCTATCATCATCCTCTCAGCCTCTCCCAAAGGAATTTGCAGAAAAGATGCAAGCTTTACCGTCACCGGCACGTCTCCGATCAGCGGAATAGATATAGCCTCAATCTCGGGACCCCCAATCAAGGCTCGAAAGTCTTCATGCGTCGGGACGATCTCGTTGTAAGAAAAGCAGTAAACATGTCTCCGGACGTCCCAAAACTTTCTTTGCGGCTCTCAAAAGGTCCCAATCGGGCGAGAGATCCCTCAAATGCCATAAAGACTTGATCTTGAAGGAAGAATCAAGCAGCCCCCTATGAGATTGGAAGTTGTGTCTCACCCAAGATTGAAGATCGGACAAAAAACGGTCTCGCTTCCCCCTTTGCAATCTGACGGGCTTCTCCATCGCAAAATGACCAAAGATGGTGCTTTTAGGTCCAAAATGTGCTCTGGGAACAATTGGGGCAAGTCTATGTTGAAAATGAAATGAAATGGCCAAGCCTTGCTTTTATTCGAGAAAATAACCGGTTCGAGACGGGCTGCGAGCCGCCCGGCTTCATTTGCCCCAGAGACCTATCCGCACGGCTACATTAGCCCTCTGCGAGAAAAAATTCTGCGGCAACCAAAGTTGCTGCCCAAGGGAGTTTTCACCCCACTTTTTCAACCAAAACTGTACAAAAACATATCCGAAGCCATTCAAGCATTTATATACCATTATAAATCATTTTGGCCCCGGTTTCGGCCCGATTCCAAGCGAAAAAGTTGCCCCAAGGCTCAGATAATATGCAAATTGAAAAAGCATGAATTAGAAAAGCAAATAAAACATAAATACAATGTCTTCGCCCCATCGGCGCCAGAATAAAGCAAAAAATAAATAAAGTGTGCATAAAAATTGTTCATTGCTTGTTTTTGTTCCAAATCTGCTAGGCCTCCGATTCTTCCTCCTCCTCATCGCTGCTCAGCTCATAGACGCTAGCCTCCCTCATCAGGTCCTCCTGGTCGCTCACATGGACATTATCGTGCCCGTACTCAGCCAGCTGCTCCAAAATGTCAGCGTTGGGTCCCCGCCTGTAAGTACCCCAATCTGGATCACACCCCTTTCAAACACACGGGAAACACCGCAGACTCATCAACACAGTCTCGACGACCCCTCTCACTCAAAACCCTCTCTAAACCCCCAACCAAACCAAGGGAGGAGCCTTTCTGGGATAAAAAGGGACAAAAGGACCTTTCGGGAATTTTCGGGGAAATTGGAAAAGCAATAATGGTCCGTACGGACCTCTTTGCTTTAATAATTGCTTGAATCTTCTTAAAGTCCACAATATTCCCTCAAATCCAGGGAAAATGATTACCCTCATGCTTAGTTGGTCAGTACGGACCTCTTTGCATGCAAGATGGTCCGTACGGACCTTATTGCATAGGGAACACCATAATTACAGAATATTCACCATCATCACATATTCCCTCAAATCGAGGAAAACCAAAATTACGGATAACCGGGGAGGTCGTACGGACCTCTTTGCACAATTTTTCCTACTATAAATAGAGGGCTCCCCCTCCCATTTTCACACACCTCCCTCTTCTCTCTTCCTCCCTTAGCCTTGGCTCCCCTCTAAGTCCTCTCGAGGCATTCCGGCCCCTTTCGGATCCTTAGAGGCCTTAGAAGCCCCCTCGTGGTGCTCAGAAGCCTCCCGAGCGCTCCGAGACGGCTCCCGCGCTGCCAGAGGCACTCTCGAGGTACTCTGAGGCCCCTCGTGGTACTCAGAGGCCTTGCACAGTCTTTCCACGGTGTCCGGCTCTTTCAGGAGTCAAGCCAGACGATCCCAAACCACGCCGAAACTCTGCCCGAGTGACTCCTGCCACCACAACGCACGCCGAACCTCTGCCCGAGTGATCCCGACGATCCCAGCGCCGCCAGCAGAACCTGCGCGACGCGGCACCTGCAGCCTCAACTCACGCCGAAACTACGTCCGCGAGACAGCGGCATCTCCCGAAGCAATCCCGTCCATACGGAGCAGCTACTCAGACCTCAAACACTATTCCTCGGCGGAAGACAGGACCACGAACCAACATTGGTAAGGCTTCCTTCCATTACTATTTCAATACATTTCCATACATAGCATACAATGTAGACATCCGATCTGACATGCATTTTTAAAAGCACACACACACACACAACATTTAAAGGATATTAGGGGTATCCAGAAAGACTCGTTTACGAGGCGACTCGGGTGAGCTCTAATATTCTAATATTCTCTTCCGAGGAGTCATCGACCTCAGAACTCAAAATCTCATCACACAAAAACAGGTTTAAAATTATCTTTAAGCGATGCCCTTTTCAATGTTTTGGGCTTAATAAAAACGGGCGTGGCGACTCTACAAAATGCGAAAACAAAACGGCGAGACGAACTGCTCCAACGCGAAAGATGCCAGATGCCGGGGCTGCGAAGCCTTTCTCGGATCCGGGCTATTTCAGTTGGCGACTCCGCTGGGGACTTTTTGTTTTATAATCTTTTTAAACAAAACAAAAGATTTTTAAAAACGATGATGAGGGTCAAACTTTCATTTTACCCCTTCCTTTAAGCTGTTGTGTGTGTGTGCACGTGCTTTACGTTTTTATTTTACAAAAAAAAAAAAAATACAAAAAAATGCATCAATATACATACTGTGCATACATTTAAAATTCTTCAAAAACTTGTTTTACTCGGAAAAAAAGAATTTTAGAGACCGCACACTACGCGCCTTCTTTGCCTCGGTTACACCGCACTCTACTCGCTTCTTTGCCTCGGTTACACCGCACGCTACGCGCACTTCTTTGCCTCGGATACACTGCACTACAACCCTCGGCCGGAGTGGTCTCGGTTGCGATCCGTTAGGTCTTCCTAGGCCTCTTGGACGCGCGCGGGATCATTCCAAACATCCCATCCTAGCGAGCGTCAACCACACGTTTGAGTCTTGAGTCACACTCTGTCCCGGACTCGGTTGGTTTTACCCGATCCGTGTCATACGGCTGGATACATATACCATGCCGGCCATTTTTACGAGTCAAGGCTCGGAACTCAAGATCCCTTGCGCAAGCAAAGCGATGAAAGGTCATGCTAAAATCTTGACTGATCTTGATTTCCGAAGCTACACCCAGACGATGTTCCGTCCGGATATACATCCATGCTCACATGACACCATGTCATCACGCCTTTGATACGTCGGCCATGACAATATGACCCGGCCAACGCCTAACGTCACGAGATCCCTTGCGCAAGCAAGGCCAAGAGAAGGTCATGCCGAACTCTTGACTGATCTTGACTTAGTGGCGGCTCGGTTCACTATTCACATGGCTAACGCATCAAAACGAACATGACGAGGCTCGGTCCTTAGGTTCGATTTTTCTTTTAGGCCGGTGGAAACCGCTTGCACTATAGGACCCTCGCACAGGGTGTCCACCTGGGATGTCGAAATACGGGTGCAAAAGCGAGGGCTTATAGCCGCACGAGATGGTCTCCGGCGACCCGGGATCTAGCATAGTTGCGAAAAAGAAGAGCAATCTTTTCCAACCTACCTAGGATTACGAGAAAACATGTTTTAAGTAAATTAAAACAACAAAAAAAATCATGAAAATAAAAGAAACGGAAACCGCACGCCACGTGAGCTTTCCCCCTTTTATCCCGTTAGGCCATTCTGTGTCTAAACCTTGCCCGTCACCCCCTCCAGGCAGCCGAGAGTGGTTGAGAATACTGGAAGCCGCCTTTTCGGTATCGAGGTCACAAGGTCCGATAGCCCTTCCGGTTCAACGGTCCGCACCGTCCGATACTCCCCCGTGACGGGATCAACGGATAACGGTGAGGGAAACGGAACCCCGCCACTAAGGAACCTCCCGGACAATGGAGGAGGTGCTGCGAGCCTTCGAAACCATCAAGAAGCGCCAAGAGGAACGGCAAGCCTGGATCGTAGACACCTTGCGTCTTCGAGGAGCAGTTGCGGTTCCTCGACCTGACGGAACCTTTGTTCTCATAGAGGACGAAGACATACAGGCTCCCCGGTTTCTCAAAGCTATCGGCAAGTTCCGCCTCCGCCAAGCTACGAGATCCCGGCAACGCAAAGCGGCTCTCGCTCAGCTCCCTCGGGCGTCGGTCAAGCGGCTCAGGCATGCCCGCCTCGGCACGGTCGGTTTCCGGCTCACGCACATCAAGCTCGGTACCAACGGCACACATACGTGCACTGCTCCGTCGAGATCCCAATGCATCTCGGTATCCCCCAGGATTCAATCCTTTGCCTCTATACGAGCCTCGCAATCACAATCAAAAGTCCCCATGCTTACCGGGGACGGGCATCCGGCGGATATCCAGAGCATCTCAAGCTTGCCACTGCTAGTACGCGATTGGGGCTAACGAATCATTTCCCAGTTCCCAAACACAACCCTTAGCGGACTGGCAATCACGCCCTCAACTTCAACACCCCGGGGTATGGGTTGGTATACGCTCAACTACCTCCCAAGACTCCCGAATGGCGATCCCATCGGCCAATCCACCCCCATCTTCGGTTTCCGTCCACAGAAAACGGTAACCCGCCTCGGACAGTGATCCTCACATGGCTTGGGCGATCGAACAAATGAAAGACATGCAAGGCAAGCTAGCTAGTTCTCGGAAGGACTCCCTCACGCCTGCGATCCGAACAAAGTGGTCCCTCTCCCTCCAAAGTTCGGGATGCGGAAATGGAAAAGTTTGACGGGACGAGAATGCCCAAAAACCCACATCGACACCTACGTCACGGGTATGAGAGCCAAAGGGGCAACCCCTCAACGAGATGGCGAGATCACTTTCGGCATTCCCTCAAATCCACGGCACTAAGGTGGTTCCTCAATGTGAAGCGAGAAAACCGCTCCACGTGGGATCGAGATCGGTGAAATCTTCTGGAGAAGTACCGCGCCAATCTTGAATGGGAAACAAACCGCCATGACACTGCAAGCCACCGAACAAAGGATGACGAACCGGTGGGCGAGTTCTACAAAAGATGGGCCCTGGAAGCTAAGCGAGATAATGGATCCACTTTCCAAAGAAGAAGCGAGATGGACATCTTCCATTCTGCCTCAAGCCATCTTTGAGGACCTTGATCGGCCACCATTTCTATCCGGATCTCCGTGCCATGGTCAACGCCGGGACAAAGTTTGAAAAGACTACGAGTCTTCAAAAGGCAACGACAACCCTGCCTCATCTTACCGCTATCGAACAAACACAGCAACTTCAACTCACTGCCCGACCAAAGGAAAGGAAGCGTAGAACGATGCACTACATTCGGAACGGAGCTCGAGTAAACCGCGATCAAGCGGCCCCGAAGAATAACAATCCCCTCGCTTCCCACGGTTCCGGCATTTAGATAACCTCGAAATGCCCTTGGGTCAAGTATTTGAAGCTTTGGTGAAACGAAATCTTCTCAAACCACTCGAGAATTTCCAACCGAAGACTCTCAAACCCAACATGGATATGAGCAAGCCTTTGCGCCTTCCACAACTACCCGGCCACACCACCGACAATTGCTTTGTGCTCAAGCGGGTGGTCCGAGGGCTCATTGAGGAGGAAAATTGGAACGCCCTCGTGGTCCCAATACCATCGGAAATCCATTCCCCGGAACGACGGGGTAAACTTCAATAGCCTTTGACGAAACTCCAAGCGAGAGCGGACCCACTGCAATTTCCGAAACCGTCGGCATCTTTGTCCCGCTACGGCCAGGAGCGTGAAACCCGAGTCAAGAGATCTCGTGGCCGGGAATTCCGACAAGAACGCCCAAGGGCAAGCTGTCTCCCTACGATCTTTGCCCCGGCCCAAGGCATACAAATGGATGGATCGAACGTTCCCCGAGAAGAGGGCGAGTCAGCGGTAGCACGGGAAGCGGTTTAGCCTTCACGAGACGATGACTTGCCAATATGTGAGAATCGGCCAACGAAGCCCTCCTCATCCTCATAAAAATAGAGATGTTCTTCCTCCCGAACGTCTTGATTGATAACGGCTCCGCGATCAACATCATCGCTTTGAGCACATTGAAACGACTCCGCATCGGCCGTTCTGCGATAAGGCCTTCACCTCGGGTAATCCGAGCCTACGATTCCACTTTGCACGACCAATCGTAGGAGTCATCAATTTGAGGATCCAATTCGACGTACAACTAGAGTCGGTAGAGTTCCAAGTCGTGGAAATCAAACCAACCTTCTGCTTTGTTGGGACGACCTTGGATACATCGAGATGAAACGGTATCATCTACTCTTCACCAATGCGTGAAATTCATCAATGCCAATGGAGCGATCGAAGTGATCCGCGGAAGCGGTGCAATGGCAAGTGCTTGGCCGGCAAGCTATGACCCGAGAAGAAGGTCAGACATGACCGAATACTCTTCTCCGAGATGATTCTCCTACCTGTCCCGCTACGAAGTGGATCCTTACATCCACGCTCTAAGCGCGACAGTGGAAATCGAAGAACTTCATGGGTCGGGATGACAACTACGATATATGCGGCGCGTGAAGAATGCTTGAGAGAGGATCAAGAGATGGATGCCCTAATGGAGATTGATCGAGGAGTAGACCACTTACTTCGCCGAAAACCCTCTTGCAAGCGGCTCATCACCGATCCCCGTGCAAGACAACCCTCTAGCCAGAGCACTCTCGGATCTTACGGGGACAGCCATCACGGCTTAGTTCAATTCAACATTCGGTGTCAGGCACGGATGAACGGTGGCGCAACCTCCTCGAGGGCTTAATCGGGGAAGGAGATATAGCATGCCCGCTCGAATCGGACATTGTAAACGTCGTCAGCAAAGATCCCGGATAAAGGCGGATTCTATGAAAGTGATCAACATCGGCAAGAATCAACTCCGAATCGGCGAATGCTTCGCCCTCCTAGAAGTAGCCCTCGGCGACTTCTATCATCAAAAACCCCAGGGTGGTGGCAACACTAATGGAGGGACATCATCGGGAGCGGCCAAAAACCTCCGCGATCTGGTTTGAAATCGAACCGCATGCAAGCTACTTTCCGGGACTCATGCCAAGGGAAGATTGGCCACCGAACCGGCACCACTCCTCTAGAGCTACGGCCATCCGAGAGTAATGAAGCCTGGTCAATCCTCGTCGCCTATAGTCTAGCTTCGAGTCTTGTTGTACGTCTATTCACATCTTTTGAGTCTTTTGACGGCTTTACGCCCGACGATTGTGAATCTTTGATCAACAATGTACGGTCTTCACGCTTTCAATAAAAGGTCCGACCTTCCTAAAAAATCATTTCATTGCATCTTTAACAAATGATGATATTAACTAATCAAAACAAGTTAATAACAATTCATCTATACAAAAGGCAAACACATTAATTAAGTAAATGCATCAAGCAAACATTTAAGCATGTTGTCAAACGAGAGAAAAACCGGGCCCAAGTGCTAGAGAAGGTTTTAATCACAACGATTTGCAAGATTCTTTGAAGAGCGAAAGAGACGCAAGTCAGACGCCATTTCCGGCCAAACCAAGATCTTCCAATACCTCAAGAACGGGGAAGCCACCTTCATGAACAAGGAAGACCCACACACGAAGGGGTCAAAACCAAGAGCATCATGGCCACTAAACGCCTCGCCTCTCACTTCGTCATCCTCGGGGACATGCTATACAAGAAACGCTACCATGGGCCACTCCTACTGTTGCATCGGCCAAGAAGAAGCAAACAAGTTCATGAGCAGAAGTCCACAATGGGGCTTGCGGTCCCCACATGAACGCCCGAGCCACGATGCAAATCATTCTCGGGATGGGCTACTCTTGGATCTCCATGGAGCGGATTGCATCCACTTTGTCCGAAAAGCTGCGACAAGTGCCAGCGGTTCTCCAACCTCAATCATCTACCTCCCCACGATCTCTCTTGCATGACTACACCTTGGCCATTTGCCACTTGGGAATTGACGTCATCGGGAAAATCGCTCCGCCGAGCGGCAACGGTCACGAGTTCATCTTAGTAGCCATCGACTACTTCACCAAATGGGTCGAAGCCAAGTCCTACAAGGTACTCACCTCCAAGAAGGTCGCGCATTTCCTCAAGGAAAACATCATCTGCCGATACGGCATCCCAAATGAGGTCATATCGGACAATGGTTCACACTTCGAAGGGAATTCGACGAGGCTAGTGGCTGAATTCAAGATCACACGCCACAAATCTTCTCCCTACCGGCCACAAACAAACGGCGCCGTGGAAGCGACAAACAAAACCCTCGAACGGATCATCAGAAAAATGACCACCCAGGGACGAGATTGGCCAGAAGCTGCACCTTGCACTTTGGGGCTACCGCACATCGGTCGAAAGCAGCCACGGGAGAAACCCCATTTGCCACGACATACGGGATGGAAGCGATCCTTCCCATCGAGCTAGAAATTCCCTCACTCCAGTCTTCTTTGGAAAATGACATCAACGAAGTTGAATGGCTCGAAGCCGACACGACGAATTGGCTCACGCTAGACGAGCGACGACTAAAGGCCATGGAACACGTCCGAGCCTATCAAGCGGGATGGCTAGAGCTTTCGACAAGAAAGTCAAATCCAGAGACATCGGGGAAGGTGACCTTGTACTCGAAGAAAAGCCTCCCACTCGAACCAACCCAGGGAAAATGGGAACCCACATGGATCGGCCCTTTCGTGGTTCAAAGATCTTCTCCGGAGGCGCCATGAAGGCTGACGGACCTAGACGGCAATCCCTTCATGAATCCGGTCAACGGAAGCAAACTTCGCGAGATACTTCGCTAAAGAAGAACAGCGTGCATCTCTTGGCACTCCATGTAGTGTCGAACTACGCGGACTGAGCCCTCTAGTCAGGAGAACGTAGGCAACCTTAATTGGTCCGGTCTAAAAATACACAAAAAAGTCAAAAGTTTGAATGTCAATCAAGACCTCCATCAAGCTACGCACTTTTCAAGAACACGCCCCAGCAGTCACCTTGACCAAGTCAAACGACGGCGGCAACATCAAAGGACATCCGAGGGTCACTCGGCATCAAGCGGCTGGCTCATGTCTACTTCCAAGCCGGGGGCTTGTCTTCGCCCTCACGCGCTTCAAAAAAAAAAAAAAAAAAAAAAAAAAGAGCTCGACGAGGCTCACAAAAAAAAAAAAAAAAAAAAGAGAGCTCGAGCAAGGGCTCACAAAAAAAAAAGAGAGCTCGAGCAAGGGCTCACAAAAAAAAAGAAGCTCAAGCAGAAGCTGCAAAAAGAGGTCAAGAGCCCGACGCCAACAAGAGGCAAGGAAGGCTGCGAAAAAGACCGTCAAAAGCGACTTGTCAAGGGAGCATTCAACCTCTCGGCCAAGCACAAGCCTAAGCAAAAGGGATTGCCGTCATGGCCCCCGCTTCAAGTCCGCAAATGCAACGAAAAGTCCAAGATGGACGCCGACAAAGTGCACAACAAGAAGCAAAGGCAAACAAAGAGATCTTGCGTCTCGACAAAGCTTTAAAGTAAATCACAAATCACTAACGGTTACAACATTTCTTGATGAGTTCAAGCACGGTCTACTCTCAAGTTCACAACATGCTAAAAGACTGACTTAATACATTTAACTAATAATGTGTTTGCAAATGCAATGAATGGATACCTAGGAGGTCATTCCGCGCCATCTGCGCTTGTCCCCTCGCCATTCTTTCCTTTCTTCCCTCGTCCCGGCGAGTCTTCTTTCGCTCCACGTGAACCAACTCTGCGTCTCTCGGTCAGAGATCGGGGTCCTCCCCGTAGAGTCAAACAATCCAACGGCTCTCGGGGCTTCATTCGCCCGTGCTTCGGCTCGGATCTCCTCCCTGCGAGTGCAGCAAAGAGGACCTCTCCTGTCGGTCGGTCAACTCTAGTCTCGTAGTCAAACAAAGTGTCTCCCGTCACATCAGGGTCGAGACCGAGGCTTCGGCACTCCTAAGGCAATAGCTACTACGGCAAGCGGGTCCCAGAATCGCTACACGCCTTGCTCTCCAAGACCACTTGGGGCCCGGACCATGTTGCTCATACCGGGCCGGGTGCTTGAGTCGTCAATCGACACTCCCCAGACGTCTAAGGAGTACCACGGGAGGGAAAGCGGAATACTTCCATACCCTCGAGAAAATACAAGAAGGCACACAGAAGGCGCCATACAGAGGAACTACCTCCGCAGTAGCAAGGTCATCCCGGCCAAACAAGGCTCTGCTTCATCCCAAGCTGCAGGAAACAAG
This sequence comes from Adenophora triphylla var. japonica, assembly GCA_022495995.1. Lineage (NCBI taxonomy): Eukaryota > Viridiplantae > Streptophyta > Magnoliopsida > Asterales > Campanulaceae > Adenophora > Adenophora triphylla. The sequence goes on from JAFEMH010003671.1 coordinate 212,900, forward strand.
CGACGGAATATAGAAGGAGGACCAAGACAAACCTGGAACTCGACAACGTAGGACCGCTTCTGCAAGATCCTCACAGTCTCGATCCTCCGGTGCGGAACCCACCGGCGGATCGATGCGTACCAAGGCGTGCCATCCATCTCTCCCAGGGCGGGTGATCCATATCCAACACAAGAGGTCGGCTGAGCAAATGACCACGGGCTAAACGACGTCGGAGCCTCGGGCATGGCACTGAAGTCTCTCTCGCGGCCACAAGGTGAGCAAGCGGGGCTTCCCCCTCTCATGAACCGATCCCCGGTCGCCGGACGGTCGATACCATGAAGAGTCTCCCCCGGCACCAACGGGACAATATCCTCTCCGGCTCTGCGGTGCCCTACCACATCTAGCAAAGCACCATCGCAAATGCCAAGGGGCGACCGGGAAAAGCGTCGCCATCACGCGCAAGGCAAATGCGTCCCAAGAGACATCACTGCTCATCATCGGCCATGAACCGCTCAGGCGGCTCGAAATGTCGATATGACCCGAATCAAGGATCATGCCACACTTCTTCCAACGAAGTACGAAGAAAGCACAAAGCTTCACGCTCACGCAGGACCACCAATCAAAGGAGCGAGATGGCCTCCGCCTCAGGTCCTCCGTCAAAGCCCAAAATCCTCAAAAGTGGGCACCATTTCATTGTAGGAGAAACAATACACATGCCTCCTAACATCCCAGAGCTTCGCGGCGGCCCGCAACAAATCCCAATCGGGAACCAACTCCTTAAAAGACCAAATCGAGCAAAGACGAAACCTTACCTCGAAAGCCCGTCTCGATGCCTCATACGGCGCCGCATCCACGTTTTCATTTGCTCGAAGTGTGCTTGCCTCTCTGCGAAAGCCTCGGCAAAATTCTAGGGACGTACGAAGAATCCATGGCAAAAATGGAGGTTCCTAGAGAAAATGGGGAAGAAAGCTCGAAAATGGCGCAAATGGGGAAATGGGGAAGAACCGAGACACTTTGGAAAGCATTTATCCCCTTCCCAAAAGCAAGGTTGGTCCGTACGGACCTCTTTGCATGCTAAGTATGTCCGTACGGACCTCCTTGCAAAAAGAACCCATTTTCCCGACAAGCAGTACAAACAACCCATTTGTCCTCGGCGGGACCTTGCTCCAAAGCGCCCAAACAACGGCCGAAGCCATTCCCGGCAAACATACACTACCCACAAACACTCTCGGCTCACGTGGCATGCACAAAAATAAAAAATAATAATAGCAACCATTTCTAGGACAAATCCGGGAATCACAAAAATGACATTACATCTTAAAATAAAATGATGTTTGCCGTGCAAATATGAGTGTTTTATTACGGGAATATCAAATGTACATGTTGCTAAACAAAAAAAAAAAGAAGATATGGAAAGAGGGAAAGCAAATGGACCACTAATCCAGAGCTCTTGACATCATCATCATCCTCGCCGAGGTCCTCCCGGAGAAGTCGGGCATCCACTGTGAACTCGCCCGCCACGTCCTCGTCATCGAGTACCGAGGCCCCGCGGAGGCTGCCAGCTCAAAATAATCCGAAGGATCAAATCCGACAAAGGATCGAAGAAGAAGGCTCACGAGGATCCCTCGCCTGGGCGTTGCGGAGGAAGAGCTGATAAAGAGTGCTGCGCTCGGAGCTCCCGAAGACGTCCGGCATCCATGCTATGCCGCCCCCTCGAAAGGTCCCTCCTGCTAGCGGCTCCGGCTCGGCTCTAGGCGGAGGAACGTCTACGAGAATGCCTCGAAGGCATAGGCTCGTACGCCGGCACACGTCGCGAAGACCGGCTGAGATATCTTCGACGCCATCTTCTTCGCAACGACCTCATCGCCACATAACGGCGAGTCGGCATATCATAGGCTCTCCCGGGACTGCACAGCGACGAGAAGCGCTCGGCAATACGGTTATACGCTCGACAACAAAAGAAAAATACGAAAAGATGCCATACTCGAAAAGAGTCGGCACACTCACCGGATCCGGTCGGTGTAAGCCAACCTCGCCGCACCCTCCAGCCTCGGCAAGTCCCCGCAAGCATACGTGAAATCCGGCCGTAAGACCGGTCCTCGCCCACAGCGGCAATTGACCACCGGCGGCCTCGGTGTAAGCCCGAACCTCGCCCGCTTCAACGACAATTCAACCACGGCCGTCGGTGTAAGACCGGTCCTCGCCCGCACTTCAACGGCAATTCAACCCGGCGCGTCGGTGTAAGTAGAGCCAGGCTTCGCCAGCCATGGCAATTGCCCACCAGACCGCGGCGTCGGTGTAAGACCGGTCCTCGCCACAGCTTCCAGCGGCAATTCAACCGCAGGCCGTCGGTGTAAGACCGGTCCTCGCCCACTTCAACGGCAATTCAACCACCGGCCGTCGGTCTAAGACCGGTCCTGCGCCCTTAAACGGCAATTCAACCACCGGCCGTCGGTGTAAGGCCGGTCCTCGCCCGCTCCAGCGGCAATTCAATCCCAGGCTGATCGGTGTAAGACCGGTCCTCGCCCGACTCAACGGCAATTCAACCACCGGCCGTCGGTGTAAGACCGGTCCTCGCCCAGCTCAACGGCAATTCAACCACCGGCCGTCGATGTAAGACCGGTCTTCGCCCGCTTCAAACGGCAATTCAACTGCGAGGCCTTCGCCAATTCAGCGGCAATTCAATCCCCGGCCGTCAGTGTAAGACCGGTCCTCGCCCACTTCAACGGCAATTCAACCACCGGCCGTCAGTGTAAGACCGGTCCTCGCCCACTTCAACGGCAATTCAATCCCCGGCCGTCAGTGTAAGACCGGTCCTCGCCCACTTCAACGGCAATTCAATCCCCGGCCGTCAGTGTAAGACCGGTCCTCGCCCACTTCAACGGCAATTCAATCCCAGGCCGGTCGGTGTAAGCCAGAACCTCGCCCACTCAACGGCAATTCAACCGCGTAAGCCGGTCTTCGCCCACTCAACGACTCAAGAAAGGAGCAACACCTCCCGGTACGAATATCAAGGCTGAGACGCCTCAGCGCGACGGCAATTCAAGAAGAACTGACACCTCCCGGCCACGAATATCAAGGCACTGAAGACGCCTCCAAACGCTCAACGACAACTCAACCACCGGCCCTCAAAAGAGGTCCGAAGTCATCTTCCCAACAGAAAAGGGCCCCTACAAGGTCACGCATCCCCGACAATTCAAGCAGGCGGTCGGTGTAAGCCCGAACCTAGCCCGCTTCAGCGGCACGCAAGCACCGGCCATCAAAGTAAGCCCGAGCTCCTCCCCCAACAAGTCAAAGGGAAGTCATACAAGACTGCATATCCCCAGCACCGACCATCATCCTTGCCCACTCAACGGCAAAACAAGCACAAGAAGGAGCCAACACCTCCGAGTACAAGTCCCAAGGCACGAAGCGCCTCCAAAATGCCAAATGGTGAAGCAATCACCGGCCGTCATCCTTGCCCACTTCAACGGCAACGCAAGCACCGGCAGTCATCGTAAGTCCAACCTTCTACTCAACATGCAAAAACACAAAGGCATCTACGCCTCTCGCAATCAAAGCATAAGGCAGCCATGCCTCCACAACTGCGGCTAGAAGACGATTCAAAGTCCTCGCGCATAACATCAACTGCGGCTAGAAGACGATTCAAAGTCCTCGCGCATAACATCAACTGCGGCTAGAAGACGATTCAAAGTCCTCGCGCATAACATCAACTGCGGCTAGAAGACGATTCAAAGTCCTCGCGCATAACATCAACTGCCGCCAGAAGACGATTCAAAGTCCTCCAGCGTGGCACCAACCGCCGCCAGAAGACGATTCAAAGTCCTCCAGCGTGGCACCAACCGCCGCCAGAAGACGATTCAAAGTCCTCCAGCGTGGCACCAACCGCCGCCAGAAGACGATTCAAAGTCCTCACGCGTGGCACCAACCACATTCAGAAGACGATTCAAGTCCTCACGCTATCCCCAGCCCGGAAGGCTTTAAACCACTCGGTCCGGAAGACCGTATAAACCTCCCAAATCACTATCTCCGGCCCGGAAGGCCTTAAACCACCCGATTAGGAAAATCGTAAAATTTCCATCCCAGGACACCACCACGTCCTCACAATTGACCTCGGCGGTCACCACATTTCAGGACACCACCACGTCCTTACCACTGACCTCGGCGGTCACACAACACTTCAGGGCACCACCACGCCCGCACTCGCAATTTCACGACCTACGAACTACGACCGGGCTTGATTCCCGCCGGGGATACGTAGGAATCCTATCACGGGGTCCGGCCATCGACCCATGGTCACCCGAGGACACCACCACGTCCTCACAACCGACCTCGGCGGTCACACGACACTTCTGGGCACCACCACGCCCGCATTCACAAAACACTCACCCCACACCCGAACTACGACCGAGGCTTGATTCCCGCCGGGGGATACGTAGGAATCCTATCACAGGGGTCCGGCCCTTGACCGACCTAAACGGTCACACAATAGGACACCACCACGTCCTCACACTGACCTCCCCGGTCACTTTATCTCCCAGCACGCGATCCAGATTAGGACCCTTATCTTATCGGCGACCCCACTTCTTTCATAAGTGACGTCGTCGAGGGGCTTCTGTAAGTACCCCAATCTGGATCACACCCTTTCAAACACACGGGAAGCACCGCAGACTCATCAACGCAGTCTCGACGACCCCTCTCACTCAAAACCCTCTCTAAACCCCCAGCCAAACCAAGGGAGGAGCCTTTCTGGGATAAAAAGGGACAAAAGGACCTTTTGGGAATTTTCAGGAAATTGGTCGGCGGATGCTAGGCGGCGGAGCCGGGCCTAGCGCCTAGGCGGGGACTAGTCGGGATTAGTCGAGATTAGTCGGGACCTAGGCGGGGCTTAGAACTAGGCGTTGGAGAGGGGGCCTAGCGCCTAGGCGGGGCCTAGGCGCCCTTAGGCGGGATCTTTTAGAACACTGATATCCCGCCTAGGCGCCCTTAGGCGGGATCTTTTAGAACACTGATATTAACTAAATTTTTTTATGCTCATAATTTATTGCCCTATTTTCTTGTATCAAGCACATTGCGTTTAATTTCTTTATAAAGTGTCATTGTTAAAGTCTAGCTTTTAATTTCTATTTAATCTTTTAAATATCATTCTACATAATTTAGAAGTTTCTAGCCGTGCATAAAAGATCACAAAATCTAGGGATGTTTCTCCATAAGTTATGGAGAAACGGGTCCCGACATGTCGCGCGACAATGAGCTAGATAGCCAGAAACCTATGAAAGTGATATCCAGAAACCTTCAAATGAATATCCAGAAACCTTCAAAATGTTTCTGGATATACATTTGAAGGTTTCTGAATATCCAGAAACCTTCAATAGCAATTTCTGGATATGCCCTAACACATTTCTGGATATGCACCTAACAGTTTTTACGGATATGCACCTAACAGTTTACGGATATACATTTCACATCCTTCTGGCTATCAAATACAAAGCTTCGGATATCAACCTGCAAAGCTTCGGCTATCAAATGCAAAGCTTCTGGATATCCAGAAGCTTTTTGTCTTGGCCTTGGGTTTTTTTTTAAGTTATCAAATGTAAAGCTTACATTTATGAAAAACACGTTTCTCCATAGTTATGGAGAAACGCGTTTCTCAGCAGACGCACTCATAAAAGATTACCTTTTGATTTACCAAAAATAACCATAAGAAGAATTAGTAGTAGGTTATCAAATCGAATATTCGGATATCAAATTTGATTTATTTTACGTTGTTTCTTATCTAAATCTACTAGTTAATTCATATGAAATTTTAAAACCAAAAAATAAGTGAGAGCATTTCTAATTTCGAATAATAAGAATTTTAATAATTACAAAATATTTGATTACAATAATTCAAATTATTGCCTTTAATATCCATGATACACAAGCGCACTTATACAAGAGCACAACTACCTCATTTTGTCCAAGTTCATCATGGCAAACTAAAGCTCGTCTGCACCTTTTATGGTTGTTGGGAATAAGAGATCCTCTCTGCTGCCTTGCCACCGACACAAACCCAAAATCCAACCCGACCCAATTCGACCCGACATCTAAGCATCAAAATAGCTTAAATTATTTCGATTTAAGCTCAATCAATATTTGAATTTTGAAATTAAATTTTGAATTTTCAGAAAACGGGAAAGCAATTAGTAAATAAGGAAATGTAACTCTTCAAAACTGGATCGATTAATATTTTATTCAAATGTACATTTTTTGTTTTTAAAATTTTTATTTATAATTCATTTTGAGACAGAAGAAGTAGTACTATAATTATGATCCATATACATACAAATTTATTTTATAAATTAAAATCTTTGGTATATAAATTAGAAATAGTTACAATAATTTAGTCTAATAAATGAACACTTTTTTTTATTTTAAGCAAAATAAAAATTGATCAAATATTTTTATTTTGGGACGAAAGAAATATTAATGTAATAATCTATATACATGCAAGAGTCTTATAAATTACTAATTTAAAAATATAATCAAAGAGTAACGGTCCAAAAATAAATATTATTTTTTAAAAATAATTTATTTATAATTCTTTTTTAGATGAAAGAAATAGTACTATAATGATCCATTTATATAATATATTAAAAGACAAACATTTAGAGCCCTCACATTAAGCCATGTCACTATTATGACATGTCATTATGTAATTCTCCATTGGGCTTAGTTTTGAAGATTTTTCATTTAATAAATTGATTTTTCATTTAATAAAAGGTTAATGTTTATAAGGTAAATATTTATACAGTAAATTATCTCGATTTAAGCTCAATCAACATTTGAATTTTGAAATCAAATTTTGAATTTTCAGAAAACGGGAAAGCAATTAGTAAATAAGGAAATGTAACTCTTCAAAACTGGATCGATTAATATTTTATTCAAATGCACATTTTTTTTAAAATTTTTATTTATAATTCATTTTGAGGCAGTAGAAGTAGTACTATAATTATGATCCATATACATACAAATTTATTTTATAAATTAAAATTTTTGGTATATAAATCAGAAATAGTTACAATAATATAGTCTAATAAATGAATATTTTTTTTTTATTTTAAGCAAAATAAAAATTGATCAATTATTTTTATTTTGAGACGAAAGAAATATTAATGTAATGATCTATATACCTGCAAGAGTCTTATAAATAGAAATTTAAAAATATAATCAAAGAGTAACGTTCCAAAAATAAATATTAGTTTTTTAAAATAATTTATTTATAATTCTTTTTGAGATGAAAGAAGTAGTACTATAATGATCCATCTATATAATACTCCCTCCGTCCCGGACCTACATGCCTAGTTTGACTTTTCACGTAAATTAAGGAGAGAGTATTATATTGAAAGTGTTGTGAGTGTGAAAATAAAATAGGAGAGAGAATGAGTGGAGGGAATAGTAAATTATAATGGTGTTGTGAGTATTAAAATAATGTACGAGAGAAATGAGTGGAGGGAATAGTAAAGATTCCTTTCCATTTTAGGAAATGTGCACGTAGGTTTGGGACGCCCAAAATGAAAATTGTGCACGTAGGTATGGGACGGAGGGAGTATATTAAAAGACAAATATTTAGCCCTCAAAATAAGCCATGTCACTATTATGACATGACATTATGTAATTCTCTCATTGGTCTTAGTTTCAAAGATTTTTCATTTAATAAATTGATTTTTCATTTAATAAAAGGTTAATATTTATAAGGTAAATATTTATACAGTAAACTATCCCGATTTAAGCTCAATCAACATTTGAATTTTGAAATCAAATTTTGAATTTTCACAAAACGGGAAAGCAATTAGTAAATAAGATAATGTAACTCTTCAAAACTGGATCGATTAATATTTTATTCAAATGCACATTTTTTGTTTTTAAATTTTTTATTTATAATTCATTTTGATACAGAAGAAGTAGTACTATAATTATGATCCATCTACGTACAAATTTATTTTATAAATTGAAATTTTTGGTATATAAATTAGAAATAGTTACAATAATATAGTTTAGTAAAAGAATACTTTTTTTTATTTTAAGCAAAATAAAAATTGATCAATTATTTTTATTTTGGGACGAAAGAAATATTAATGTAATGATCTATATACATGAAAGAGTCTTATAAATAGAAATTTAAAAATATAATCAAAGAGTAACGGTCCAAAAATAAATATTATTTTTTAAAATTATTTATTTATAATTCTTTTTGAGATGAAAGAAGTAGTACTATAATGATCCATCTATATAATATATTAAAAGACAAATATTAAGAGCCCTCACATTAAGCCATGTCACTATTATGACATGACATTATGTAATTCTCCCATTGGTCTTAGTTTCAAAGATTTTTCATTTAATAAAAGGTTAATGTTTATAAGATAAATATTTATACAGTAAATTATCCCGATTTAAGCTCAATCAACATTTGAATTTTGAAATTAAATTTTGAATTTTCAAAAAATGGGAAAGCAATTAGTAAATATGGAAATGTAACTCTTCAAAACTGGATTGATTAATATTTTATTCAAATGCACATTTTTTGTTTTTAAAATTTTTATTTATAATTCATTTTTTCCAAGGTGACATTATCATGGGTTGAGTGAGGGGGATGGTTAACAAATATTTTCTTTGATATTTTGTTATTTCATTTGGTACTTTAGGATTTATGATTAATAATCTGATTAAAACTATCAAGTTTATTTATTTTCATTCCAGTGTTGCATATGAATGACATGACTTATTTATTTTCATAATCTTTTCTAATCAGAAAATGACCCACAAGAGAAATTATAACATTTTGCTTGATGGCTAAAGCTTTGATAACTATATTCAAGGGAGCAACTAATGTTTTGTTTTGGTAAATGGTTGTCAAGTGGTTGAAACTTGAAATGTTGGTATGATTTTGACACATTTATGAACTATGGGTATGCATAATTCAGATTTATAATAATCACAACTTGAGTATTATCTGAAAAGCTTCATAAGGTCCTGAGTCGTGCTTCCTTGATGTATCTTGATTGTGCATTCACAAATTTTTATATCTTCTCCATCTCTTAAAAAATCGGTGAGCAAGTGTACACACATTTTATTTTATAATAGAAATATATATATGTGATCAAATTATGTTTGGCCATCCCAACACATATAGGCTAAATGGAGTTATTCTGAATGTAGTAAAGTAATATTCTATGTGTACATGATACTTTCTCCCTCCCAAAATTATCGTGTCAATTTTTTTATTGTTGGATATAAACCTAACATATTGTTTTCGTTTATTTAAATGAAATTACAGATTATGACAACAAGTAATAATAAGCCTAGCTATGCCCGTCGAATTTTGACGGATTACTCACTAGTAAAATACAATGTCTAGAACATCTATCATATATAATATAAACAACAAAACTATTTAGAGCCTCCAAAAAAGGCCACGTCAAAGGCCACGTCATCAGCTCTATTTCCAACTCATTTTTATTCCAATTTTTAGTTAAAAAAATATAGGCTTTAAAATAAAAATTACCTCTAAAATTCTGATAATGCAGTTGAAATTTAGATAAAATTTAAAATTTTGATAAGATATATCTAACTTTAAATTTCTAGATTATATTTAACTGTAACAATTTTTCAAATGTGGATAATATATTCCGATAAATCTCAAATTTTTGAAATATAACTAAGATGTCATCTGAGCATAACAAATCATTTTCAGTTATATATATTTCGGATAATATAACTTTAAATTTCTAGATTATATCTAAGTGTTTTTTTTAAATAAATCCGAAAAAAATTGAGTAATTTTTTACAGTAATTTTTTTTTTCATAAATCATCTGAGTAATTTTTCGGATAATATAACTTTAAATTTCTAGATTATATCAAATTTTTGAATTTTTTTTTTTCATAAAAATTCAAGTAAATCACCTTTAGCCTATAAATATTAAGGACACTCATATTCTACTTACTGAATGGAGGATATTATACAATGGCTGATGACATAGTCCATTCTGGGATTAGGTTCAATTCCTATCCTACAAATAAAAGAGTTGAGTTGGTAAATGGTAGGCCTGATTATGCCTTAATCGCACCCAATCAATTGCAAATTCCTCTCCAAAGTGATCAGCTTCCATCAGACACTTGTCTATAGAGACTGGATTAGCATTTGATAACAGTTGTGTGTCTGAAGGTTTCGCTTCGAGTTTCATTTTTGATCCAAGTTTGCTGAAAAATTGCTAATTATTAGAGCCTTATTAGAGCATTTTGAGGAGATTGCTCAAGTTTATTTATACTTTATTTTTCATAAGTGTTACTTTTTCTAGGACTGATAGTATTAATTATCAGTCTACCTGCTGTAGGTGGATCTGAAAGCTTAAATGTACTTCAAGTTAGACTTTTAGTTCTTTACTTTATTCAGAAAATATGTTAATCTGATTTATTGTGAAAATATTTTATCATTTCTAGCTTGTCAAGGCTTATATTTTTGCTCATAGGTCAGCAGTTATCTGTTCTCATTTAGATGAATATACAAGTGCTGATACCAGGGGTCCACGACATATAAGCAATAACAAAAATTAATTTTTTTATCCTTATATTTAAAATGATCATTTATTTTGGAGCGGAGCAACTAATATCTTTTAACTACTCTAGATATTTTCTTCTCTCAAGCAAATAGTTATTGGAATGATTTTTCATAAAAAATGATAAAAATGATCCAAACAAACATGTTACGTGACTTACTTTATAGAAACTTTTAAATTATGGCACTGCAAATTTATGGATATAAATTTTGAATGAACTCAAAATAAATCAAGAAGATATATGCATGCGTAAATGATAAGTGTTTTTTTTTTTTCATAAATCCGAAAAAAATTGAGTAATTTTTTAAGGTTAGTAACAGTTTTTCCCAAATTTTATATTTCGGAATTTTAAATAAAAAAAAAGAATCCGGAGCTAAAAGAACTAAAATATATTTATTTCAGAATGTTAAAAAACATAAAACTATAATTTTATATTTCGGAATCATATCATATACTCCCTCCGTCCCATTAGTAAAAGGAAATTTACTGTTTGCGCGGAGATTAAGGAAAAAAATAATGATATAAATGTTGTGAGTGTAAAAGTAAAATAGGAGAGAAAATGAGTGGAGGGAATAGTAAATTATAATGGTGTTGTGAGTATTAAAATAATGATAGGAGAGAGAATGAGTGGAGGAAATAGTGAATTTGTGGTTTGAAATGGGACGGAAAAAAAGAAATATTTGTGGTTTGTAATGGGACGGAGGGAGTATAATATATATAGCAAAACTATTTAGAAGCTCCAGAAAAGGCCACGTCAAAGGCCACGTCAGCAATTCTTTAACTCATTTTTATTCCAAGTAAGACTTGATTAAGGGTATTATTGTAATATTATTAGTTAAAGTTAATTTTGCAATTTAAAATAAAAATTCCCTCTAAATTAGAAGTTGTTTGATTTAATCAGTTTTGAAATTTTGAAAACTAATGATTACCTAAATTTAAGCACAATTTTTTAATAATTCAAACTCTTTAGGTGATAATTATGAAGATATAATTATTAGTAATTTTCAAAATTTAAAATAATTAGTAATTTTTGAAATTAAAAATAGATATCAGGCTAAATTTCAATTTAACCATAAATTTCAATTTAAAATAATTAGTAATTTTCGAAATTTAAAAGACATGCCAGAATAAATTTCAATTTAACCATAAATTTCGTATACAATTTCTAGAAATCAATAGAAATTTGAAATTTAAAATAATTAGTAATTTTTGAAAATTTAAAATAATTAGTAATTTTTGAAATTTGAAATTTGAAATTTAAAAGAGATGCCAGAATAAATTACAATTTAATCATAAATTTCGTATACAGTTTCTAGAAATCAATAGAAAATCGAATCATATATAATATATATAGCAAAACTATTTAGAAGCTCCAGAAAAGGCCACGTCAGCAATTCAATTTTCAACTCATTTTTATTCCAAGTAAGACTTGATTAAGGGTATTATTGTAATATTATTAGTTAAAGTTAATTTGCAATTTAAAATAAAAATTCCCTCTTAATTAGAAGTTGATTGATTTAATCAGTTTTGAAATTTTGAAAACTAATGGTTACCTAAATTTAAGCACAATTTTTTAATAATTCAAACTCTTTAGGTGATAATTATGGAGATATAATTATTAGTAATTTTCAAAATTTAAAATAATTAGTAATTTTTGAAATTAAAAATAGATACCAGGCTAAATTTCAATTTAACCATAAATTTCAATTTAAAATAATTAGTAATTTTCGAAATTTAAAAGACATGCCAGAATAAATTTCAATTTAACCATAAATTTCGTATACAATTTCTAGAAATCAATAGAAATTCAAAATTTAAAATAATTAGTAATTTTCGAAAATTTAAAATAATTAGTAATTTTTGAAATTTGAAATTTAAAAGAGATGCCAGAATAAATTACAATTTAACCATAAATTTCGTATACAGTTTCTAGAAATCAATAGAAAATCGAATTATTTGAAAATAAAAAGTATTATTCATTTAACTTCTATCTAAAATTCAAACTTAGATGGATAAGTGATGATTTTAAATTCATCTATCTTAAAAACTGATAAGAGATAATTTGACAATGTATTATCGATTAAGGATACAATTCATATCCTACTAAATATACATAAATATTCGAATGTGTTATTAACATAGTTATAATTCTTGATTAAGGAAAAGAATTAAAGCTTGAATTGGGACTCTATATTAAATATAAATCATGTTTGTGAAGTTTGAATGACCGACTCATTGACTCCGCAAGGATCGCAACTAATGTAACAATACAGTTAAACACCTGGACTTTTTTTCTTTTTTTTTATATCTGAGTAATATATTCAAATGAATTCATCTTTTTGCAAGCTGGGATTAAAATTTGATGATTGATACTTGGGAGAGTATATATTTTTATGTTAAATAAAGAAATAAAACATATCATTAAAAAAAAATTATGTCCGACCTTACTAAGGAAAAAAAAGAGCCACTTTGTATTTTCAAAATATTTTGATTTCAGATTTCAATCCCAAATTTGAATATTCTGATTTCAAATTTCAAATTTCTGATTTTATTTTATAATAACAGGTTAATTATAAAAAGTTGAATATTCTGATTTCAAATTTCAAATTTGAATATAACATTATTAGCTTATTTCCAAATATTTTGTTAAAATTATTAAAAATCCTCCAATAACTAAATTAGAGAAAAGAAAGATTAGAAGAGTCCGACGAATTTAAATTTCCATAAATTCATTCTTTATATGACTCAATCAAATTCATGGAGTTCAATTTATTCAAATTTCAGAATCAGTTAAGAAATACATGGAATCCATTTTGGATTTCAAAATCTAATTTTAAAATTAAAAATAAAACTATTAAAAAAATGTAACAGTCTTCATAGAATGTTTTATGTGTGACAGGAAGTACAGTAATTACAATGCCACCAATAACAAAAAAAGTCAATTTTGATTATTGCTATTACTCCGTATTAAGAATGATAGTATTAAAAATATTGAGCATAGTCAGAAATTTTGCTAGCCTTTAGAGAATGTTTAATGGTGAACCAATTTTGTTTCATGCCATTTAGTGGTGAACAAAATTTCATTCAAGGTCATGAACGAAAATTTCGTTTATCAGTTTCGTTCATTTTGTGAACGAAATTGGTTCGAGCTATTTGTGTATTTTGTACTTTCACTATTGAAATGAAATTATATTATTTGGATGAAAATATTAATTATGTTTATAATTTCTTTTTCTCTATAAATAGAGCCTAATTTTGAATTTTTTTGACATAATTTTAATATTTTTCTATAAAAAATGAATCTTATTTTATTAATGTATATATTTGACACAATTTTAATATTTTGTATATTTAAATTTTCACTTGCACCCAAACGATGTCGTTGTTGCTTTCTGTTTATTTTTTGTGTGTAGTATTTTAGATTTGTTTATTTTATGAGTGTAATTGATTAAAATATTACAATTTGATGTTTAATTATGAGTCTTTAATTTCTATAAGTTTACAGTTAAATAAAACAATAAAATAAATAAATAATTTATTCATATTTAAATAAAGTTAATAAAATATAATAGTTTAATAAACCAAGAAACCCTTTGTGTTTGTCTCTCTCTCTCCTCCCGCCCCCTTCGTTTCTCACTCATCTGTGTTCCATATCTCACTTCCAAATCCCAAACCAAGAAACCCTTTGTGTTTGTCTCTCTCTCCTCCCGCCCCCTTCGTTTCTCACTCATCTGTGTTCCATGGAGGCCTTTTCACTTTGTATCTTGCGATCTTCGACATCGTCCTTCACCAATAGACGACCCGACGAGCTTAACTGACCGACAACTCCAATATCAACAATCGAGCCGAGTGTTCAAGCGTCAGCTACCATCTCAGATCTACAATACTAAGCCGAGATGTCGTTCTACATAGGTCTAAACAAACAGAGTTTTCTAATTTCAGGTTCTTTTCTTCCTCCTCCTTTGTTTGATCGGCTTAATATATTAGATATGTAAGTGGGAATTATGAAAAAATTGATTTCAATCAAACAAAAATGAAAATTGCAGAGTCCGTTTTCAACCTGACGAGTCTGAGTCATATCCCGTATGTCGGCAGTCGGCACCAGTGTCACGACGTGTCTATCAGGGTAGACTAAGGAAAACTGTCAAGTCTGATCATCAAAGCATAAATCACTAAGTACTAAAACAGAACATCAAACTCTATAATGTAACAGTAGCAAATAATACAACATTATTATTTCCTATTGTGAATTTAGGTAATGATTTTTTTTAATTGTTCAACATTCGATATTTTTAAATAAAACTATTTATTATTACAAATTATTATTCAATAGTTTATGATAAAATATTTCATTAATACTAAATCATATATTTCATTTGTATACAGAATCCACGTTAATAAATAATTCTCGCATGCATGCGACAACAAGTGAGTCGTTAATAAATCAGAAGGAAAAATTCAAGAAAGCGTGCGTCGGTAGAAAGCAAAAAGATTCGGACGAACAATATAATACAGGTGTTTATTATTATTTTTTTTCTCACGTATATATTATATTATTATTTTCTCTGTATAGCCAATGAATTACTAATATAATTTAAATATTTATCAATATATTGTAGTTTATGGGGATATAGGCGATCCGGAGTACGAATGTGCGAAATGTGGTGCGATGTTCTGGTATGATGAAAGGTTAAAAAGTACGCAAGCATCAACACAGCCTAAATTTTCATTATGTTGCATGAATGGAAAAGTTCAGATTGATACATTAGTGCAGCCACCTAAGTTATTGAGTGATCTCTTAGAGAACAAGCATGAAAAGAGTAAAAATTATAAAGACAATATACGAGCGTACAATTCTATGTTCGCATTCACTTCAATGACCGGTGCAGTTGACCATGGCATAAACAATGGTCGTGGTCCTTATTCGTTTAAATTGAAAGGAAAGAATGATCATATGATAGGTTCTTTATTGCCTAATGACGGCCACCCCCCCCCCCCAATTTTTCTCAGCTTTATATCTATGACACGTATAATGAAGTTAAAAATAGAATAATGCTTTCAGGTACGTTTTTATTTAATTATTCGAGAATTATAATGTATATTACATATATTGTATGACTATCTTCTATTTATATGTCTGATTCTTTCACACAAGCAGGAAAGATAAAGATAAGCCTTCTCCATTCGATGAGTCAATTGTTGCTGATTTGAAAAATATGATAGATGTGCATAACCCTTATGCACAGACGTACAGAATGGCTAGAGCACATATTGGAATGAAGAAAGATATTAAATTGAGGCTTATAGGAAAGCGGGGTAGAGATGGAAAATCGTTTAATATGCCGACAGCCTCAGAGGTCGCTGCTATAATTGAAGGTGATATTGATGATTCGGGTGATGTCAGGGACATTGTTATTGAAAAGCAGAATGGGGATCTGAAACATATTCATAAATTTGATAAATCTTACCTTCCTCTACATTATCCTCTGTTATTTGTATACGATGAAGATGGATATTTCACAGACATTCTGAGAAATTAACCTCCCGGGGTAAAGAGATCAAGTTTGTCAATAAAAGAGTTTTTATCTTTTCGACTTCAGGAGAGGATAAGAGAAGGATCACAGCTTATGAGAAGCGGTCGGTTGCTGCAGAAATTTATGGTTGATGCATATGTTATGATGGATACACAGAGGCTTCAATGGATACGTTATAATCAGCCTACTCTTCGGATGGAAACTTATAAAAATTTGTCGGATGCATCGGTAAGGGGAGATACCGGCGAAGCATTTGGGAGACGAGTTATATTGCCATCCTCTTATACCGGCGGGCAGCGGTGAATGACTCAAAATTACCAGGATTCTCTCGCTATATGTAAATGGACTGGGTATCCGTCACTTTTCATAACATTTACGTGTAATCCTAAATGGCCGGAGATTACGAGATTCTGTAAAAAATATGACATTAGGCCTGAGGATAGGCCTGATGTATTAAACAGGGTATTTAGAATGAAGCTTAATCAGATGATTGCAAATTTCAAGGAAGGCAAAGTATTTGGCACCCCAAAATCAAGTAAGTAAATTTTTAAATATTATTTGTTTTTCTCTTATTGTTTTGTCATTTATATTTTTTTATTAGCATGTTCCTCTTATTTTGTTAATTGATTCATGCAGTTATATACACGGTGTAGTTTTAGAAGAGGGGCCTTCCGCATGCTCATATTCTTCTCTTTCTTAACCGTCAGGATCAGGGTCATAATCCTGAAGATATTGACAAGTGAATTATTGTTGAGATTCCTGACAAGGAGAAATATCCTAGATTATACGAGGCAGTTGCTGAATATATGTTGCATGGACCATGTGGTGCTGCTAATCCTAAATTTTCGTGTATGGATCACAACAGGTGCTCAAAGAAATTCCCTAAATCATTCAATGATCGCACTCGTGTAGACGAGAATGGGTATCATGTATATAGGCGAAGAGACACGGGTTTCATAATTGATAAGGGTGGAGTTGCTCTCGACAATTGTTCAGTTGTCCCATTCAATCCATATCTTTTGCTAAAGTATGAAGCTCACATAAATGTCGAGTACTGCAATCAGAGCAAGGCAATCAAGTATTTGTTCAAGTATATAAACAAGGGAACCGACAGGATATGCCTTGCAATCGAAAATGATGAGGTGAAAAGGCAAATTGATTGTCGATATGTCTCTGCGTGTGAAGCTATGTGGAGGATTTTCGGATTCGACATACATTAATGGACCCCTCCTGTTGAGCGCTTGGCTTTTCACTTGGAGGGTGACCATAGTATCCCCTTCAAGGACGGATACTTTCTTCCTGATGTTTTGGATAAAGCGACAGTTGTCCCATTCAATCCATATCTTTTTTCTGTATTAATTATACTCCTAATATCCGCTACATTGATTATCAATTTCGATTTATATTGTTACTTAAAAATCAATTAAAACACATAAATAATTATTTACTTAATAAAAAAAATTATTCACCGTCGGGTACCGACGGGTTACTGACTAGTAACTAAATAAAAGCTGAAGTGCATGGCACTTCAGCACACCCACTTAGTTCCCGCCAAAACATAAACCTGGCATAAAAAAAGTCCAGATTCACTCAACCCTTATCTAATTTAATAGATACACCCCCATTAATAAATGTTGAAAGCTAATATACTGATTTAGCCCAATTTGATTATTATTTTAAATCCGAAATTTGAACAGACAGGAATATGATCAGTTTGTTTTGACCAGTTTAAACATTAAATGTTTGTCGATTGTTGTGTTAAAAAACTTTTTAAATCAGCAGATTAATAAATGTTTAATATATATACTCATTAATGAAGTCCATTTTTTTAAATATTTCTTGATTAAAATTACAGTCCAGATTTTTTAAATGGTTGTTGTAATAAAACAAACAAATGCATGACCCTAATATCTATCTATATATAATAACAAGATAGTGGTAAATTGTTTGCCATTGAGGGGCAATTTGGTCATTTCACGTGGTGGCAAAATTGCAATAAGCAAGTCCGAAAAGCAATGTAGCAATATGTTATTGGTCAAATGTTTTTTTTTTCCCCAATTTGGACAAGTGTCGGCCGGTTGATAAAGGGTATTTCGGACATTTTTATGATGCGTGTGTAACACGCGCCGACACACGCACGTTAATGCAGTTAGTTTCTTTTTTTTTTTTCATTTAGCCACGTGGCGTCCTTTGATTTGATGGATGGATTTCGATTTTTTTTTAAAAATCCTATTTCTTTCACCTCAAATATTTTATAATAACTTTATTCTTTTTTAAAAAAAAATTATACCAAAATTCATAAATTTTTTCCCTCTTTAAATAGAGACTTCTTTCATTTGATTTGGACACAGAAAAAAAACACTCTTTTTTAAATATAATTTTATTAATTATCCTTTGTTTTCCTTTCTAATTTTTTAATATATTTTTAGTGAAAAGTAAGTAAGTGTGAAATATTTTATTTAATTATAAATGATAATAATATTAATAATTTTACTAATCTTGAAAATAAAGAATATAAAATTAAATAAAAATGGTGAGGTATAGAATGATTAGTTGGATGGGGAATATGGTTATTGGGTTTAATTTTTTTCGATAGATCAAACAATTTATTTATTTCTTTAAAAAAAACTTTGAAGCATAGTAAATAAAGTATTTATAAATTTGTTGAATATCTATCCGTTTAAAAAAATTGTGTTTTTGGCGCCTTTTGATTGGCTGGATGGATTTCATATTTTTTTAAACATTTCTATTTCTTTGACCTCAATTATTTTATAATAAATTAATTTTCTAAAAAAAAAATTTACACCAAATTTCATAATTTTTTTTCTCTTTAAATAGAGACTTCTTTCTTTTGATTTTGACACTGAAAAAAAAAGAATTTTTTCTCAAATAATCCCGTTTTACTTTTTTATTTACCAAAATGACTTACTGTTCAAACTATTGCCCGGAATGTCCTCTTTTTTGAAACTCGCTACACCGTGTAGCGAGTTTGACTAGGGTTGGTCAAAACTCGCTACACCGTGTAGCGAGTTTAGGGCAATTAATTAGGCCGTTGGGAAATTAATTACGGCATTTAATTAAACTAAACTCGCTACACGGTGTAGCGAGTTTTGACCAGATTTAAGTCAAACTCGCTACACCTTGTAGCGAGTTTAATATATTCCAAATCCCTACATAACCCTCTCCGTCAGTCCCAACAAAACATACCATTCTCTTCCTTTCTCAGTCCAGTTCTCCCTTTTCTTTCTTTCTTTCTTTCTTTCTTTCTTAGTCCATCTTTCATCTATCTCTCTCAAAATGGATCCATCAAAGCCCCGCTGGTATCTTGGACGAAAACCTCTTCCAGGACATCCCGATCAAACCTCCAATCGTCTATCTAATCTCTCTCAAATTGAACGAGAGTTTCAATCTCCACCGTCTCCACCGCCTCAAATCGAACGAGAGAGAGAATCTCCACCGCGTCATATCATACCTGGTCCCGCTGGTGAAGCACAGGCCGCCATGCGTCGGCATCGCACCGGAAAAGCTCATGTTTCTCAGGGACCCCCCGCTCAGTCGACCCAAGAGGCCATACGTAAAAAACTTGAAGAGCCGGTGGAAGATGATGATTTTCAGGGCAAAGCTTGGCTTTCTGCGATGGACTATCTCACTGCAGAGGGTACTTATTATCCCTTGAGAATGATCAAAGAGAATTGCCAAAAATATGAGAGGGTGGAATAGGTATATTATTTTATTTTAATTATAGTTAAGGTTGAAATTTATAAATAATTGATCATTATATTTTTTTTGTTCTATTAGGTTGTTGTGGTTGTGAAGGAGTTTACTCGAAGTGATCATGGCTCTGTGCATTTGGTTTTGAAGGATCCTACTGATACCATTGATGCTTACATTGCTGATAAAGTGATGAGAGATAGTGAGGGCGGAAGTCACATAGGTGTTGATGTTGTTCTTATACTGACTAAGGTATGAAATATTTTCCTTAACATTACACTCCCTAAGATTATATTCCTTAACATTTTGTTTTAAATGTTTTGTTTTGTTGATCTATACCTTTGACACCGTTGAAGAATTTTGGTGGTATATATCTCTATCTCTATCTCAATTTCTTCGTATGAACCTATGTAATTATCTAGGTATTATTCCTTGAATATGTATTTACGTGATTCATGTCTGAGGAAATATTTGATCCCTTTTGGTATTTTTCATTTAGTTATGTGATATGTAATTTAATTGTTTAGGGTCTTTTTTTTTGTATTTATCCTCGTTTGTAAGAAATTATGCTAATTTAGCTTATTTAATTTGGAATTTTTAGATTTGCTTATGAGAATTGTTATTCATCCCCGCACGTTTACTTTATACCCCCACGATACAATTAAAAAAAAAAAAGCCATTAATTGAATTGACTTTATTACCCTCGCTAATATGTTGTACACCCGCAATTGAATTTCAACATTGGAGCCGCCAGATAAACCACCACCTTGATTTTTTTTTCGGGAATTTATACATTGCATCTGTTTCACATAAACCCCCATGTCCAATGAGAGGGGCTTAATTGAGTTGACCTTTTCATATTCCGGTAAGGCGAAGAGGAAGTCAATGAGAGGCTGATTATATTGTTGAAAAGTGAAGACGGTGTTCGGGTCAACATTGTTGATTCCGGCACTGGTGAATCTTGAACTGGATTTTCCTGGGTTTCCACGTGAGAAGATGAAATCTTTTCATCTTGCTCCAACTTCTTTTCCCAATCAAAAACCCTAGAAACAGGTGTGTCAGCAATTAGGTTTTCTCCATCTTCCACCATCGGAGAAATTTTGTCCCCGTGATTCAAGGATTCATCACAAGCAAAACCCATGCAAGAAGATGAATCTTGAACTGGGTTTTCCTGGGTTTCCCCAACTGACCCGTCCTGAATTAAGCCATGGATACGGGGGAAGATTTATGGGTGTTTGGAAACTGAAAATTGTTGAAATAGTTTGGGAATGAAGAGAGAATTCGGAGGAGTAAGAAAATAGCATGCAATGAAATTGAGATCTAGATAGGTGACTTTGTAGCCAGATGATTCGAGGAGAAAACGGATTTTGTACCAGCACCAAGCTCCATGGCCGGCACCATGGATTAGTATCAGGTGATATTAGTTGGACACAGTGTTGGGAATTTATGTGTAACAGATGCAATGTATAAATTCCCGAAAAAAATTCAGGTGGTGGTTTATCTGGCGGCTCCAATGTTGAAATTCAATTGTGGGTGTACAACATATTAGTGAGGGTAATAAAGTCATTTCAAGTAAATTACAAGATTGAAAACCAAAGATATCATACATTTACAAAAAAAATCCTAAATTGCAAGTAAATTAATAAACATTACTATCTCATATTTTCGGCACAACAAAACTAAATTTAATAACAAAAAAAAAATAGAGAGTAAATAAATAAACATTCATATTTTCGGATTAACAATGTCATCAAAAAAAATCAAAAAAAATCTTAAATTGTAAGTAAATAAATAATAAAATTATAAATTATAAGTAAATAAATAATAAAAAAATTCGGATTAAAAAATCTAAATATAATAACAAATTCCTTGATTGAATTATAAATTATAAGTAAATAAATAATAAAAAAAATCAAAAAAAATTCCTTGAGACTAACTTGTGTATAAACAATGTCATCAAAATGCAATTAGAACATCATATAAAAAATAAAAAAAAAATTATAAATTATAAGTAAATAAATAATAAAATCAAAGTAAAAATTTAATACAATACAAAAATTTAAACTTACAATTAAAAAAAGGTTGAATTACTTGACAAATTCTTCCTTGATTGATCGGTGCTTCTTCTTCTTCTTCCCTTCTTCTCTCTCTCGGCGGCGGCGACTGACTGTTTTTTTTTTTTGAGATTGTTTGAATGAAGACGTAAACTGGTGAAAAAAGGGTTTTAAATAACTCGCTACACGGTGTAGCGAGTTTAGTTTAATTAAATGCCGTAATTAATTTCCCAACGGCCTAATTAATTGCCCTAAACTCGCTACACGGTGTAGCGAGTTTTGACCAACCCTAGTCAAACTCGCTACACGGTGTAGCGAGTTTCAAAAAAGAGGACATTCCGGGCAATAGTTTGAACAGTAAGTCATTTTGGTAAATAAAAAAGTAAAACGGGATTATTTGAGAAAAAATTCGAAAAAAAAACCTCTTTTTAAAATATAAATTTCTTAATTATCCTTTGTTAATTTTCCTTTCTAATTTTTTAAATATATTTTTAGTGAAAAGTAATTAAGTGTGAAATATTTTATTTAATTATAAATTATAATAATAATAATAATAATCTATCTATCTATATATAATAACAAGATTGTGGTAATTTTTTGGCCATTGAAGAGCATTTTAGAAAATTCACTTCGTGGCAAAAATGCAAAAAACAAGCCTCAAAATATACATGGCAGTCTCTTATTAGCCCAAAAATTTATTTTTTTTAAAACCAAATTGGACACGTGTTGTCCGTTTAATAAAGGGTAGTTACGTCATTTTCTTGGCACGTGTGTCGCACGCGCCGAAAACTCCGCGTTATTCCAACATTTTCCCTTTTTTTTTGTTTTGGACACGTGGCGACAGACGATTGGGTAGCTGGTTTTCAAAAAAAAAAATTAATCCTCTTTCTTTTACCTCAATTATTATATATTAAATTAATTTTTTAAAAAAAAATTTACACCAAAATTCATAATTTTTTTTCTCTTTAAATAGAGACTTCTTTCATTTGATTTGGACATAGAAAAAAATTTCTCTTTTTTAAATATAAATTTCTTTATTATCCTTTAATAAGTTTTCTATTTCTTTTTAGTGAAAATTAATTAAGTGTGAAATATTTTTTATTATTATAAATGATAATAATAATAATTTTACTAATAAAAAAATAACGAATATAAAATAAAATAAAAGTGATGGGATATAGGATGATAAATTGGAATGGTGTTGAATATGTTATAAACAAAATCATTGTGTATATATAAAGTATATATGGTTATCTATCTATATATAATAACAAGATTGTGGTAATTTAAGGGGGATTCAGGGGCAATTTCATTAATTCACGCCGTGGCAAAATGGCAAAAAATTCGGCTGAAATGATACGTGGCGATTTATGATTGGCGTATATTTTCTTAAATTTTTTTTTTTGGAAATGAGGACACGTGTTGTCCGTTTGTTCAAGGGCGTTTTGGACATTTCCTTGGCGCCGATACGTCAAGCGCCTACAATGGCGAGTGAAGTCAGATGGATTTTTCTTTTTTTTTTTTCCTTATTTGGTTTGGACACGTGTTTGGCTGTAGGATTTTGGTTTGTTTGTTTTTACCCATTTCTTTTACCTAAATTCTTTTATAATAAATTATTTTTTAAAAAAAAATTACACCAAAATTCATAAAAAAATTCTCTTTAAATAGAGACTATTTTCATTTGATTTGGACACAGAAAAAAAAAACTCTTTTTTTTTAAATATAAATTTCTTAATTATCCTTTTTAATTTGTCAATATATTTTTTGTCAAAATTATTTAAGTGTGAAGTATTTTTTTTAATTATAAATGATAATGATAATAATATTAATTTTACTAATTATAAAAATAAAGAAAATAAAATACAATAAAAGTGAGTGGGTATAGTATAATGAGTTGGAAGGGGTAATATGGTTATTGAGTTTATTTTAGTTCGATACATCAAACAATTTATTTATTTTATTTAAAAAAAAATTGAATCAAAGTAAATAAAGTATAATTATTTTTAATAACAATTACCCAAATAAAGTGGATAGTAAATGATTTATTTTGTTTCTTATTTTTTTATTGGATAAAATTATGAGAGCCGTAAATTACACGAGCCTAAAGAGGCGCGTGAATGCATTAGTTTTTTTTTTTTTTTTTTTTGTTAATTTTAGTTTTTTATTTTTCATGGTCTTTTTAGTAAAAAATTAAATAAGTGTGAAGTATTTATTTTTAATTATAAATAATAATAATAATAATAATAATATTTTTACTAATCATAAAAATAAAGAATATAAAATAAAATAAAAGTGGTGGGGTATAAAATGATGAGTTGGAATGGTGTTGAATATATATTTAATATTAATAATTATATATGTATATTTTATATTTAACATTATATATGTATATTTAATATTAGTAACTATATAGTATGTATATAAATATGATTACACATATCTTGAACTTGAAGCCTCATTATATATCAAGGCCAAGGCCATTTTTGATTTGTTTTCTTTCGATGTGGGAAATCTGTCTTCGCCTTGGCCTTGCCTTGGCTCGGCCCGCCTTGGCCTTGGCCTTTATCCCACATGAAAAAAAAAAAACTAAAGTAAGATGAGTTGCCTTGGTTATATAATTAGGATGAAGCTAAGCCAAGCATGCATGATTCGTCCGTGGCATAATCAATGGTCGGCTTTGCCTTGGCCGGCCGTGTGTTGCCATGTGTCAAGATAAAATAAATTAATTTATTATAAATTAATATAAATTAATTTTGTTTTTTTTATTACACCAAAATTCATAATTTTTTTTACTCTTTAAATAGAGACTTATTTCATTTGATTTCGACAAAGAAAAAAAATTCTCTTTTTTAAATATAAATTTGTTAATTATATTTTACTAATTTTTCAATTTCTTTTGAGTGAAAATTAATTAAGTGTAAAGTAATTTTTTTAATGTTTTAATTATAAATGATACTAAAAAAATTCTCTTTTTTAATTTAATATTTTAAATGTTTTTTTTACAACAAAAGTCATATTTTTTTTTCTCTTTAAATAGAGACTTCTTTTATGTGAGTAGGGTAATAATATGAGGGAAAGATGGACCAAATATGTAAGATACCCTATGTTATTTTAATTTTTTTTTTTTTTGGTAATAGTTGATTTTCATAATATTGTTATGATTGATCTTACATTTGTGTTTATGTGAAGATTAGGGCACATTTGTAGTTACTTGGTTAGGGTTGTAAATCTATGGAGGGCAAAAAGATTACGAAAAATGAGTAGCTTATTTAAGAAGCGTTGTACATCATGGTAAACATACACATGTGCACACACACTAAAATACATTAGAACAAAATATCAAGTAACTAAATGAGTTATAATCTCATTTTGTATGAAATAAAATAAATTATTTTTATTAACAATTACCCAAATAAAGTGGATACTAAATGATTTATTTTGTTTCTTATTTTTTTATTGGTTAAAATTATGAGAGCCGTAAATTACACGGGCCTAAAAGAGGCGCGTGAATGCATTAGTTTTTTTTTTTGTTAATTTTAGTTTTTTATTTTTCATGGTCTTTTTAGTAAAAAAATTAAATAAGTGTGAAGTATTTATTTTTAATTATAAATGATAATAATAATAATAATAATAATAATAATAATAATTTTACTAATCATAAAAATAAAGAATATCAAATAAAATAAAAGTGGTGCGGTATAGGATGATGAGTTGGAATGGTGTTGAATATATATTTTATATTTAAAATTATATATGTATATTTAATATTAATAATTATATATGTACATAAATATAATTACACCTACCTTGAACTTGAAGCCCCATTATATACCAAGGCCAAGGCCATTTTTGATTCATTTTCTTTCGATGTGGGAAATCTGCATTGGCCTTGCCTCGGCTCGGCCCTTGGCCTTCCCTTGACCGGCCTTGCCCTTGGCCTTCCCTTGACCGGCCTTGCCCTTGGCCTTTATCCCACATGGAAAAAAAAAATCAAAGTAAGATGAATTGCCTTGGATATATAATGAGGATGAAGCTTAGCTAAGCATGCATGATTCGTCCGTGGCATTACCAATGGTCGGCTTGGCCTTGGCCTTGGCTTTGACTTTTTTATTTTTTCAAAAAATAGGTCAAATCGAATACTCGAATTGAATTATTCGAATATCAATTTCGAATCATATACGAATCAATTTCTATATTCGAATACGAATCGAATACGAATACAAATCAAATTTTATATTCGAATACAAATCGAATACTAATCGAATATGATGATATTCGATTCGATTACGAATCGAATACGAATACAAATCAAATTTTATATTCGAATACAAATTGAATACTAATCGAATATGATGATATTCGATTTGGTTATGCCCCTAATTGTGATGAATGTGGGTTTTGATTTATTTAATAAGTGAGATGGGGTAATATGATTATTGTGTTTATTTTAGTTCGATATATCAAACAAATTATTTTATTTAAAAAAAAAAAAATACTATTTGAAGCATAGTAAATAAAGTATTAATAAATTTGTCGATTTTTCTATTCGTCTCAAAATATTTTTTATTTATAAAGACGAATATCGGGAAAAATGACCATCATTTTTAAAATTTTGATTGAACTGTATGTCAATATTATAATAAATAAAGATAGTATAAATTGGTATTTTAAAAGAGGGAGATGAAGAAGTGGGTTGAGTTTGATGAGGAAGTGGGGGGTTTGGGGAATTTTTTTTTTTCATTTAACGAAATTGTTAGTATTTTTATTTTTCTTCTAAAAATGAAATAATTTAAATTGAAAATAAATATCATAATTATGTTCATAATGAGTTAATGTAAATAATTATGACATAATTTTTTTGATGTACGAGCATGAGTTAATTGAAAGTTTCCATTTGAAAAAGAATGATATTAATTTTTATTAGATAACTGTACTATCCTTTTGGTATGACCAAAGCTTTTGTTTTTATTTAAAAAATTCTCTTTATCAAAAAGAAATAAAAAATCACCTTTCTTTTTACTAGATTTCCAATCTTCACCTTTTTTTAACTGATTTGAATAACTTATTTCGTATTTCATAAACATGTTCGTGTGTTTTATTTAATTTTTTTAAATGATAAAATACTACAGAATTGTATATAGAGAAATGCATATTTCTTATAATTTTTGTTTTATTTCTATTTTATTGTTTTCTAATTTTTATTTACTGACAATATAGTCTTTAAGAAAGTATTCCATAATGTATAAATGAATTGAGTTCTTGGTTTATTTTAGTTCAATTTTTGTCTTTTGAATATATAGTAATGCCCCGTGCATCGCACGGAAGTCAATCTAGTATTACAAACAAATGCATGACCATAATTTATTACAAAACTGTCAAATAATACAATCCAGTTTTTTTAAATGGTTTTTTATTTATACAACTTAATGGGTGCTGTAATATAACAAATAAATGCATGACCCTAATTTATTACAAACAAATGCATGACCCTAATTTATTACAAAACTGTCAAATAATACAGTTCAATTTTTTTAAATGGTTTTTTATTTATACAACTTAATGGGTGTTGTAATATAACAAACAAATGCATGACCTTAATTTATTACAAACAAATGCATGACCCTAATTTATTACAAACCGTCAAATATGATAAATTTAAATAAAAACACACACATTGCACATATTACAACCAATAGAAAAGCTCCAAACAAATTCATGACCCTAATTTATTACAAAACTGTCAAATAAGATAAATTTAAATAAAAACACACAATGCACATATTTCAAATTAGAAAGTTCAACAGACAGGAATTTGAAGAGTTTGTCTTGGGCTGTTTAAATATGGGGTCTTTTTAAACTGTAAAAATTTTAACCATCAAAAATAAAATATTTTAAACAGCTCCATTTTTGAATAATGTATGTATCGTTTTCCATGTTTAGTGATCTCCGGAGAGGAAAATCGGATTGGGTTGTGAAGGTATGGGTAGCACGTAAATGGAAAATTAAGGCCGGCAATGATATGAACTTTCCGCCAAGTGTTGAGTTTGTTTTGATAGATTTTGAGGTAGCTGAAATTGTCACGGCCAGAATCACAAGTGATATCCAAGGTGATAACAGCACCAACGATAGCACATGGGATAGCACACACACACTTCGAAAATAAAATAATTTTGTAAAAGAGATTGCAGCGGAATAATGACACCAAAATTGTTTTTCTCAAGTTATATAAATATAACTTGAGAGTGCCTCTTAAGCAAGACTTTATAATCACTATAATAAATTTACAAAGCCGAAAATGTTCCCTATGGCTATAACAATATGAGCTCTATGGAACAAGAGATAAAGAACGGAATCCTATCCTAGCCTTCACACAACTTAATTGATACCAATGTAATCAAGTGCGAAATTACAAGGGAGGAAGGATTAAAAGAACCAAACAAAGAACTCTATCTCTAAGCTTTTCGAAGGTGTGTATAAAATGATTTTTCTTGGGACATCTTCAAATGAAACCTTCCAAGCTTAGTTATAGTCTTCAATTTACTTGAAGGCTACTCAATACACAGCCTTGGGGCTGTATTTGCACGTTGAGAAAGAGTGGGGAAGAGGTTGAGGTTGTTCCTTGATTTAAGCACCCACTTCCTCAAAAATAGCAACCGAGTTGATTTTTCTTCAAGTCCAAGCTTCAACGCCTTGTACTCCCAAGCTTTATCAACCTTGTACTCTTCTTTTATTCAGCAACAACTCCTTGACCAAGTCTCCACGTGTTTTAATTTGTTGTTGCCAAAGTTACAATTTTATGCATAAAATGATATTTATGCATAAATCATTTCCTTCCAAATTCCACACGTGTCTAGCTCTTTCTTCTATCCTATTGCAGTCTGAAATATGAACATAAACCATAGACTATACAGATTATATTAGCACATTAGTCCATTAAATAATAAACAAGAAATGTTCAACTATTTAAATTCCAGCACAGGAAATCATCTGCGATATCACCTGGAATTTGGGAAATCATCTACGTTATCACCTGCAGTTTACACTAACAATCTCCCCCTTAGTTGGATATTTCTTTCCAAACCTAATGTGATGCTCTCCTGTAATGTTAGTCCATAAACAAATATACAGAGCATAGAAACATAGTATAATATCTCCATAAAAATTAACTCCCCCTTAATCAAGGAGCTAATCCAAACAATGATTTATCACCATAAACTAATTTATTTCAAACTTTAAAAAGTTTTCGAAATAAACTAAGTTAACATAAAAACCATAAACCATTGTAGCAAAATATCATCCAAACTAGCAAAACATCCTAACAGTTAAAGTTTTAAACAGACCAACTAAAGTGTTTTGCAACCAACATAAACAAAATAAAAGAAAATTGTTTAGGGAACCACATCACATCACCAAAATAAAAGAAATTGTTTTTAGGACACCACAAACCCAGCCACCAACAAGATAGTGACAACATCAACCTTCAGGTTTAACAACCTTCAGGTTTCAGCTTTCTTCTTCTTCAAACTCTTCTTCTTCTTCATCTTCCTCCTGATCTCCTTCCCTATCACTTCCACCATCACTTGGGCCAGCACTGGTGGTAGCACCTGCAGTAGCACCAGCTCCGTGGTTGCAAAGAAGCAGATCCTCCCCCTGTTTGGGAAGAAATTTCATCAATGAAAGCATCAGTAGCCTACTTAAGCTTAGCCCAACCCTCAACAAGTCCTCCCATTGCACTTGACTGTTTGTGCAAAAAGTTGAGCACTGTTGCCTTTGGGATTGATGGACCAGTGTTGCCCAGAAGATTTATCATGTTGGACAGAATACTTGCAGCATCAGTTCCTGCAAAAGTATTAGGGGCAGCACCTGGGGAATCACTTGGGATATCACGTGAGATAGCACTAGGAAGAACATAGGCTGTTTCATCAGATTTATTTCAAGGAAGATCCTTTGTATACCTTTTACCCTTTTTCAGTTGTTGATCAATGGTATAATACTCAGGTTCAGAGTTGAAAACATCAGGGGCTTCAATGGGCAAGGATTGAAAGACTAAAACTTTGAAGATTAGAGAAGGATAGGGGAAAAAGCTAATGTTCATTTCTTTCTTTCTACCCCATGAGGCTAAGTGTTTGAACACTAATCTTCCAAAGTTAAACCTTAGGTTCTTACCCAATCTGTATAAGACATTAGCATGCTCCAATGTAACAATAGGTTCATTCGTAGTAGGGAGCCAATTGAAGATGCATAGCTTGTGAAGCACAGAATACAGAAAAGTAAGTCTAGAAGCATGAAGTTACTCCTTTAAAGGCCAGGACTGAAGTTTATTGTGTGTGAGCAGTTTGACCATTTCATCCCTATTAACCCTAATGCTCTCATCATCTAAGTTTGGGAGGCCTAAAACCTTGTTAATTAGGGCTGGAGTAAATGAATAAACTTTTCCCCTTACAAATACTTTTCCAAATTTTTCAGAACCTTCATTATCCAAATGAGCATGTAGGTTAGCAAAGAAATTTCTCACAACACTTTCAACAAACACAGAAGCATGATTATTAGCTTTAAGAAAATTTCTGTCCTTCAAAAACTGAACCATTCCTTCCTTTTCTAACTGACCCTCATTCTTACTCGAATTATTCAACCAAAACTCCATGTTTTCTTTCTTATAAAATTCCAAAGTAAGAAAAGGTTTTGGAAAAGCCTTATCCTCTTCATTTCGACTAATCTCATCACCAGAATTATCACTAGAGGAACGAGTAGGAACAGAGGAGGGAGCAGGTGTTACCTCAGATGATATCCTCTTCTTGATAGCACCTTTGGTAGCACTCATAGAAGTTTTGCCCTTGCCCTTCTTCTTCTGAAAATCAGATAGAGTTTCCTCCTCATCACCATCCACCCAGGCATCAAAAGAATCCACAGAAGGTTCCTTCTCTTTGTTGGCATCAAAATTCTCATCACTCACATGAGGTGAGGACACATCTAAGGAGCTTTCTGAGACTTCAACCTGATCAGAGGTGGTATTTGATGTAGCCTTGGACCTGATTAACCTTATACGGTTGGAAGACCTTCTCTTTGCAACTTGAGGAGATAGCTTGGATGTTGGAGCTTTCCTCTTCTTCTTCTCTTTTGATTCGACTGGAATGAGAGTGACCTTGGGAATGCCATGTTCGAATGAGGCTATGGGGGCAGAGGCTGGAACAATAGCCATTATAGGAGGAGAAGAACTTGGTGTAATCATGGGAGAGGTTTCCATGGCTACAAGAGAAGCAACAGATGGGGCAATGCTTGGGGAGATTTCCATTTGGTCTGTGTGTGAGGGTTCGACATTGGATTTGGATGAAGAAGCCATTGTGATTTTGTGGGAATTTTTTGAAATGAAATTGACCTAGAATTTTTGGGAGAGACGAAGAAGACGCTGGAAAGAGGGTTAAAAGGAGAGAGAGGGTAACGCTTAGAGAGATAAGTAGAGAGGTGGAGTGAAAATAGGAGAGAGAGATTAGATAGGGAACAAATAATTTAATTGATTTGACTACTTAAAACCCATCCCATCTAAAACCCTAAAAACCCTCACTATTATCCCTATCCACATATTTGAATTAAACCATAACCACACATTTTTAATTAAACTAACCACTCACTTTTAAAACCCCAACAAACCAACATACACGGTTGTAAAAAAAATAAATTAAATTTTTTTTAAGTAAAAATGGAAAATAAAAATAAGCAATTAAGTAAACAAAATATTTTGTAAACTACATCCGAAATTTATGAGGACAAAGTCAAAATAAATTAAGGTTAGTTACTCAATAAGGTTTACCTAAGGTAAAGGAAACTTGTTGAAGACGTTTTCAAAATCGTAAACTCTTTAATTAAAAAGACTTTCAGATTTTGAAAAATTAATCAACAATATTTCAAAAATAAGAAATAAAAAAAAACTAATATAGCACACACTAATATGTTAAGGCAATGATGGTAACACGTAGGATAACACATGTGATATAAATTTCCTTGATAAATATTTTCATTTTCAAGCACTTCAAGCATAACAAGCTGAGCATTTTTAGGCACTTCAGGCATAACAAGCTGAGCATTTTTCATGCACTTTAGGCATAACACGCCTATATATATTTTTAAGTGTGCATTGCTTGTTATAAAGGATCAATACACTTCTTTAAACAAGAAAGCATCGTAGTAACGAGCTCCGCGCTTCGAGTTATATTTCAAGTGTAAAGATAAAGTGATTTATGCATTTCAAGTAGGGTACACTGTAGTAGCGAACTCCATGTCCCTAATACTTAGCATAAACCACCTCATACATTCTCATTGACAAGAGTACATCGTTGCAGCGAACACCGTGCCCCGAGCTTGAGAGAATAGTATGGGAATAAAATGCCTTTGCCTTTCATTTATCAAAAAGAAAAGATTAGTGACTTTGTCATTTTAAGCATATGAAGGGGAGTGATATCAAACATGCTAGCCTAAGTAATAACCTACCATAACAAAAAGGTCAGCATGTGCCACATTTAGAACTAAGCTAACCAGATTAGAAGAATATAAAAGCATTTTTTTTTAAATAAACAGAAAAAATACACTAATATACAAGTGTTAGCCTGAGTGATAACATCACCTGGGGTAGCACAGATAAACAGACTCGGAGATTACAAAGACCAAGAGATCTTTTCAAACTAGAAAATCTCTAGTGGTCTAAGGCCTTGGTAAAGATGTCAGCCAGTTGATACTTAGTATCAATATGATCAATGTTAATTAGGCCTTTATCTATCATATCTCTAAGAAAATGATGATGTATATCTATGTGCTTAGTACGGGAATGTTGAACAGGGTTTTTTGAAATGTTGATAGCACTCACGTTATCACAATACATAGTCAAGGAATTACTCTCTAGGCCATAATCATCTAGCATATGTTTTAGCCAAATAAGTTGTGAGCAACAACTACCAGCTGTAACATACTCAGACTCAGCCGTGAAAAGAGAGACACAATTTTGTTTATGACTATACCATGAAACTAAATTGTTACCCAAGTAAAAACACCCCCACTAGTACTCTTCCTATCATCCATATCTCCCGCCCAATTCGAGTTGCTAAAGCCTACCAAATTGGTGTTAGTATCCTTACTAAATCAAATCCCTAATTCACTTGTTTCCGAAACATATTTAATTATCTTTTTGACAGAATTATGGTGGGAGACTTTAGGATTGGCTTGATAGCGTGCACAAACGCACACACTAAACATGATATCAGGACGACTAGAAGTGAGATAGAGAAGGCTATCTATCATAGAATGATATAGAGTATGATCAACATCCTCACCTACTTGGTCTCTACCAAGTTTAAGAGAAGAACACATAGGGATTTTTGAACTTTTTGCTCCTTCCAACCCAAACCGTTTCACTAGGCTCTTAGCATACTTGCTTTGTGAAATGAATATCCCTTCATTTGATTGTTTCACCTGCAAGCCTAGAAAGGATGTTAACTCACCAATCATGCTCATTTCAAATGTTGATGTCATAGCTTCTACAAAATCTTTTAAACAAATTTGAGAAGTAGAGCCATAGACTATGTCATCAACATAGATTTGAACAATGACTATTTCTTTGCCATACCTTAGGATAAATAAGGTCCTATCTGCTTCACCTCTTGTAAAACCATATTCAAGTAAGAAAGAGGTTAAGCGACCATACCATGCACGTGGAGCTTGTTTCAAGCCATATATATCAAGTCTATATACATGGTTTGGTAGATGAGGATCTTCAAATCCTTTTGGTTGTTCAACAAAAATTTCTTCTTTTAAATAACCATTTAAAAAGGCAGCTTTAACATCCATTTGAAACAAGGTAATTTTTAGATAACAAGCTATAGCCAAGAGGAGTCTTATGGATTCTATTCTCGCAACGGGAGCAAAGGTCTCATCAAAGTCAACACCTTCAATTTGGGTGCCACATTGAGCTACGAGACGAGCTTTGTTCCTTACAATATTTCCTTGCTCGTCAGATTTATTTTTGAAAATCCATTTTGTACCAATTACATTAGTGTTAATGGGACGTGGTACTAAACACCAAACTTCATTACGAGCAAATTGTTCAAGTTCCTCTTGCATGGCATGAATCCAAAAATTATCTTTTAATGCTTTAGAAATATTTTTGGGTTCTAAAGAGGAAACAAAACAGGAATATTTTACCTTGTGGTATGTGGTGGACATGCGCACATACCTCACCATTTCACGATTACTAAAGGGTTCATTATTCCTTGTTCATACTCCTTCACTTGCTTCTCCAATAATCTGAGATGAAGGATGATCTCTTCTGATCCTAGCTGGTGGATCCCTTCTCAGATCTTCATGCACATGAGCATCATCATCAGACTGTTCATCCTTTTCAGTTGCTGGACTGGTCTTAGGTGATACCGGAGATGCTATCCCTTCAGTAGCAACACTCTGGTCAGCACCTGGGGTATCACTTACTTGATTTTGATCCGCCAGTTCTTCCAGCAATATTAATGGAGATTCCTGCACTCCATCACCTGTAACACTTGCTAAGTCATCAAAAACAAAGTTAACTGATTCTTGAATGGTTTTTAACCTAAGGTTATAAACCCTATATGCTCGACTGTCTTGAGCATACCCAAGAAATATAGCCTTATCACTTTTAGAGTCAAATTTAGCTAAGTAATCCCGATCATTTAGAACATAATACACACACCCAAATGTATGAAAATAATGAACTTTTGGTATCCTACCATTCAAAATTTCATAAGGTGTCATTCTAGTACCAGGTCTTAGAAAAACTCTATTGGCCGTGTGACAAGCTGTGTTTAAGGCCTCAGTCCAAAATCTTTTTGAAATTCTTTTTGAAAACAACATCACACGAGCCATTTCAAGTAAGGTCCTATTTTTTCTTTCAGCCACCCCATTTTGTTGAGGTGTTTTAGGAGCAGAAAACTCATGTTTAATTCCTTTTAATTCACAAAAAGTAAAAAATAATGAATTATCAAACTCCGTTTCATGATCAGACCTTATTCGCATGATAAGAGCACAAAACATGTTTTTGATTTTAGCATGTAAGATCTTAAACTTTTCAAAAGTTTTTGATTTTATTTCAAAAAATATACCCAAGTAAATCTAGAAAAATCATCAACTATGACAAAAGTATATCTCTTACCTCCTAAACTGTCTACCTCAACTGGACCCATTAAATCCATATGCATCAATTGAAAACAGTGAGTTGTCCCAGAATACTTCTCATTATGTTGGGTAGCACTATGGGCAGCACATGTCTGTTTACCTTTGAGACAATCTTCACATATAATTTTCTTACTTATGTCCAGACTAGGTATACCACTTATAGCTTCATCCTTAATGAGTTTCACAATGTTTCAAAAATGGACATGACCCAACTTTTGGTGCCACGAGGTAGCATCATCAACTCTCACAGAATGACACACTAGTTAATCCTCAACAAGATAATAGTTATTACTTGACCTAGTACCAGTCATAACACAGTTATTTGTACAATCAAAAACTTCACAAGTGTTTTTATTGAATTTCACTTCAAGATTGTCATCACAAAGTTGGCTAATACTAATTAAATTAGTTACAAGTCCATTAACATGCAAAACATTTTTCAAAGCAGGAAATCCAGGAACATTTAAAATCTCTTTTCCTACTATATTACTCTTGCCACCACCACCATATGTTACACTACCACTTTGAATAGGTTCATATTCTTTCAAAAACATTTTTGTTCCTGTCAAGTGACGTGAACAACCACTATCAAAATACCATGAACCTTCAACATTAGTTTTTAAGGCAGTGTACACAACATCACATATCAGGTTAGACTTAGGTTTCCACACTTTCCTACTTTGATAATTTCTCTTCTGACAGTAGGTGATATCTGACGTGCTAGGCAACACTTCAGGTATCACAGAGGAACTGGACTGTTTCTTTAAAAGAGTTTTACAATCATTTTTAAATGTCCAGTAGAGTAACAGTAGTTACATATTTTCACCTTGTCAGAAGACTTATCAGAAGACATTAGTTCTACATGGTCTCTTTCTTTAACAAAAACTAACTTATCTTCCTTATTAGCCAAAGTAGATGTAATAACATTTAAGGACTCTTGAAAACCCATACCTGCCTTGAGTGGTTTGCTCAACCCAAGAATTGCATCCAATTTGGAAGAACTCGTGTTGAGTTTCTTAAATGTGACCTCGGCTAGAGTAAGCTTGGCCTTGACTTTGTCCAGCTCCACATCCTTCTTTGTGAGTTGAACTTCCAATCTAGTCAAACCATCAGTCAGGTCTTGAACCTCTTTGGACAAAGAAATCACCTTCTTGTTCTCTTTCTTCCATTCGTCCACCAATTTTTTGCAAAGGTTCTTAAGACCACAAATGAGTTCATCCTTGCTGAACTCCTTACTTTGTTCACCCTCTTGTGAACTACCTGCATTCATGTTAACAGAACCCACAAAACAAACAACATTTATCAAATTAAAATCTGTATACCTGTTGGATGATATCTCAGGTGCTATCCCACTTTGGATATCACATGAGGTATCACTGACAGAATCCGAGTCACAATTTGTGACCACCATTGATGTTTGATCTGAATCTTCAGATTGATTGGTCTCCTCATCCTCATTGTCACTGAGTGAAATCCATAGGTTCTTTCCCATCTTCCTTAGAGTGTTAACACACTCATTTGAGTAATGACCCCATCCAGAGCATGCATGACATTGGATTGATTCAAGGTATTTTGGATCAGATCTAGATTGATCTGATGATGCTCTCCTTATGGGACCACCTTTCTGAGTAGATGGAAATGTCCTCTTTGGCATTGAATTGTACACCTTGGTTTGTTGCTCTTTAGCCTTCACCTGCACATTTTCTTTGTTAAACTTTCTTAACATAGAGTTATATTTCCTAGCAAGTAAGGCAACACTAGCATCTTCACCTAATTCCTCAAAAATTTCGTCCTCCTCATCAGTTGATACACTAGAGGATTGGACTTTTAAAGCAACACTCTTGCCTTTAGAAGCTTCACTTTGCTCAGCAAGGTTTGACTCAAAAATTTTTAAAATGCTCATTAAGGAATTGATGTCCATAGTAGAAAGGTTGTGAGCCTCTTCTATAGATGAAACATTTATATTAAAACGCTCAGGGAGAGTTCTAATAGCCTTTGAAACCAATTGTTTATTTGTAAAAGGTTCACCCAAAAGTTGCACTCATTAGCAATATCAAACAATTTTTCAAAATACGAGGAAATAGTATCATTTTCATCCATTCTCAACCTTTCAAATTTGCTAGTAAGACCTCTAAGTTTGTTTTCACGCACACTAGAATCACCTTCACAAAACCTTTGTAAAATATCCCAAGCTTCTTTAGCTGCGGAACTATTTTGAACAAGTTTAAAAATGTTCATGTCAACCCACTCAAAAATAGCATTAAGAGCTTTCTCATTATAGATAGCTAGGGTGATCTCTTCATTAGTCCACTCGATATCAGGTTTAACCTGGATATCACCATCCTCATCAGGAGGTAAAAGTGGAAGATAGTACCCATTAACTATAGATCGCCATGCTCGAAGATCAATTGATTTGATATGCGAGCGAAGACGGATCTTCCAATATGCATAATTCAAACCATCTAAAACAGGAAGACGTTTTTGGTTTGGATTTGCAGGATCAAAAGCCATGACACCTAGACCAAGCACTTAGTATCGTCAAGTGACCTGCTCTGATACCAATTGAAATTGTCACGGCCAGAATCACAAGTGATATCCAAGGTGATAACAGCACCAACGATAGCACTTGGGATAGCACACATACACTTCAAAAATAAAACAATTTTGTAAAAGAGATTGCAGTGGAATAGTGACACCAAAATTATTTTTCTCAAGTTATATAAATATAACTAGAGAGTGCCTCTTAGGCAAGACTATATAATCACTATAATGAATTTACAAAGCCGAAAATGTTCCCTATGACTATAACAATATGAGCTCTATGGAACAAGAGATAAAGAACGAAATCCTATCCTAGCCTTCACACAACTTGATACCAATTTAATCAAGTGCAAAATTACAAGGGAGGAAGGATTAAAAGAACCAAACAAAGAACTCTATCTCTAAGCTTTTCGAAGGTGTGTATAAAATGATTTTTCTTGGCACATCTTCAAATGAAACATTCCAAGCTTATTTATAGTCTTCAATTTACTTGAAGGCTACTCAATACACAGCCTTGGGGCTGTATTTGCACGTTGAGGAAGAGTGGGGAAGAGGTTGAGGTTGTTCCTTGATTTAAGCACCCACTTCCTCAAAAATAGCAACCGATTATCTCCAAGTCCAAGCTTCAACGCCTTGTACTCCCAAGTTTTATCAACCTTGTACTCTTATTTTATTCAGCAACAACTCCTTGACCAAGTCTCCACGTGTTTTAATTTGTTGTTGCCAAAGTTACGATTTTATGCATAAAATGTTATTTATGCATAAATCATCTCCTTCCAAATTTCACACGTGTTTAGCTCTTTCTTCGATCCTATTGCAGTCTGAAATATGAACATAAACCATAGACTATACAGATTATATTATCACATTAGCCCATTAAATAATAAACAAGAAATGTTCAACTATTTAAATTCCAGCACAGGAAATCATCTGCGATATCACCTGAAATTTGGGAAATCATCTACGATATCACCTGCAGTTTACACTAACAGTAAAAAATCAAATTTTATTTTCTTTATTAATTTCATTTATTTTGTAATACATAAATCCTCTTTTTGTTTCTTTCTACTAGGGTGACAGAATTCAAGCTACTGTACCAAGTAGAGCCGTCAATTTGGGACGGTCCCGTCGGGACATCCCGTCCCGACATACAAATGTGACAGGATGGGACATCATTTTTTAATCCCGTTTGAAAATGGGACTATTCGGGATGTCCCGTTTGGGACGTGGGACGAACACGGGATGGGACGGGACGTCCCGTTCCCGTTTCTTAAAAAAAAAGAAAAAACAAAAACGTCAAAACTCAAAGCAAGTCAAAATTGTTTACAAACCCTAAATTAATCCCATTCTTTTCTCTTTCTCTTCCGCAACACAGCCACAGGCCTTGACGAAGGCGAACGGCGACGACGACTGGCAAGCACTTTCTCACCTCTCCCTGTCGTTCCTTCTTCTCCTCTTCTCTCGAATCTCGATCTCAGTCACAGTCAGCGGCTCAGAAAGTCAGGTGTTGGAATATTTGATTCATGTGGTATGAAGTCCATAGCTCTATGACATTGTTGTGTTGTTGGTTTTGGACTGAATTAGGCAAGGGAAAAACACGATGGAGCTTCTGCCATGGAGAGCGGCCGCGCTTAGGCCTAGGGCGGCCGCGCTCAAGGGGCGAGAAGTCTCCAAATGTTGCTGGAGGTTAGCGCGGTCGCGCAAGCCTCGAGGGCGGCCGCGCTGACGTTGTTTCTGGTGTTTTTCTGGGCCGAATTGGATCAGCTTTAGGTCTTTTAAAGCCTAAAAACCCTAGTATACCATATGTATAAATACTCTCTTCCTCCCCAAAAATTACATGAGAGATTGAAGAGAAAATCAATTCTCTTGCTTTTTTTCATTATGTTTCGATTACTCCCGTTCATAGCAGATTCGTTCGTAGGAGATTCAAGGCGACCGAGATAGGACCGCTCGGTGATTACCTACCCGTTAAGTCTTTGCTTTGTGGTACATGTAAATCAGTGGATTGCGTTCTTATCTCTCGGAAAAATTGCTGCACATTACCCGAGTTGCACCAATTTGGGGCAATATTTTCTCTTAGACAGGTATCTTCCTAAGGCGACTCGATCAAATCACGATAAGTTTTCTAATCGTTTGTTTATTTGTTTTTTGTTTGTT